>CM060689.1:106721916-107321916 GCA_030686995.1 Artemisia argyi | reverse complement strand
CCCTAAACGCTTGCTCATTTGATGATAGCAATTGCACTTTACATGATGATAGTCATTGTCCCTAATGCTTCCACACTTGATATGAGCAATTGTCACTTACATGTTGAGATCCGTTGTCTCTAAAGGCGAACTTTATAAGGGCAATTTGTCCCTTCCATGATAAGAGCCATTGACCCTAAAGGCTCACTTGTTCAGAGCAATTGTACCTTACTTTATGGGAGTTGTTGTCCCTAAACGCTTGCTCACTTGATAACAGGAATTGCCCTTTACATGATGATAGGCATTGTCCCTAATGCTTCCACACTTTATATGAGCAATTGTCACTTACATGATAAGAGCCGTAGTCCCTAATGGCTCACTGTTTAAGAGCAATTGTACCTTATTTTATGGGAGCCGTTGTCCCTAAACGCTTGCTCACATGATAAGAGCAATTGCCCTTTACATGATGATAACCGTTGTCCCTTATTTTATTGGAGCCATTGTCCCTAAACGCTTGCTCACTTGCTGAGTGTAATTGCCCTCTACATTATGATAGTCTTTGTCCCTAATGCTTGCACACTTGATAAGAGCAATTGTCACTTGCATGATGAGATCCGTTGTCCCTAAAGGCTAACTTTATAAGGGCAATTTGTCCCTAACTTGATAAGAGCCGTTGTCCCTAAAGTCTCACTTGTTGAGAGCAATTGTACCTTACTTTATGGGAGCCGTTGTCCCTAAACGCTTGCTCACTTGATGAGAGCAATTGCCCTTTACATGATGATAGCAGTTGTCCCTAATGCTTGCACCCTTAATGAAAGTAATTGTCTCTTATATGATGAGATCTGTTGTCCCTAAAGGCTAACTTTATGAGGGCAATTTGTCCCTTACATGATAAGAGCCGTTGTCCCTAAAGGCTCACTTGTTGAGAGCAATTGTACCTTATTTTATTGGAGCCGTTGTCCTAAATGCTTGCTCACTTGTTGAGTGCTATTGCCCTCTACATTATGATAGTCGTTGTCCCTAATGCTTCCACACTTGATAAGAGCAATTGTCACTTGTATGATGAGATCCGTTGTCCGTAAAGGCTAACTATATAAGGGCACTTTGTCCCTTCCATGATAAGAGTCATTGTCCCTAAAGGCTCACTTGTTGAGAGCAATTGTACCTTACTTTATGGGAGCCGTTGTCCCTAAACGCTTGCTCAATTGTTGAGGGCAATTGCCCTTTACATGATGATAGCCGTTGTCCCTAATGCTTCCACACTTGATATGAGCAATTGTCACTTACATGATGAGATCCGTCGTCTCTAAAGGCTACCTTTATAAGGCCAATTTGTCCCTTACATGATAAGAGCCGTTGTCCCTAAAGGCTCACTTGTTAAGAGCAATTGTACCTTACTTTATGGGAGCCGTTGTCCCTAAACCCTTGCTTACATGATGAGAGCAATTTCCCTTTACATGATTATAGCCGTTGTCCCTAATGCTTGCACACCTGATAAGAGTAATTGTCAGTATATGATGAGATCCGTTGTCCCTAATGCTTGCACAGTTGATAGGAGTAATTGTCACTTGCATGATGAGATCCATTGTCCCTAAAGGCTAACTTTATGAGTGCAATTGTACCTTACTTTAACAGAAATTAACAAAGTAAGCCCTAAAATTCTCTCTCCCTTGTGGAGATTTCCGGCCACCACCCTCCTTAATTTTCCGGCCAAATTTTAACCCTAACTCGTCCTCTCTAATCTTCTTTGAAGGTTATGCAATACGATTAGGTTGTTAATATTCTATGGAGGGTGGTTGGTATTGATTTTCACTCATATATATCGGATTTCTCCTTACCTTCGTGTTTTCTTAACCCTTATTCAATCGATTTTCAGTTCTTGGGAATCGTTGTTAGGGTTTTTAAACCACCAAGTGTTTGTAATCGCACCCTTTATTCTCTGATTCATATGTCGGTTCTCCATAATCGATTATACTTTTATAAGGGTCGATCTTATGGCTTGTGATCTAAACTCTATCATTGTTTCTATAGTCGGTTTTTAATCGAATCTGTTCTTAGGGTTTAGTTTCATTGATTCGTTTTTATTAATCCTTAACGATTATTATTCTTTCTCATTATTGGGTGATCGTTTGTGGATTAACCCTAAACGATTACTTTTAACTTTATAATCGGGTTTAGGGTTTCACCAGTTTGGTTCGATCGTAGTTTACATGGGATTATCTTTGTTCGATCTTCTTGCTTGTGTACTTGTGGATTGGTTGGTGTTCGTAGCATGGTTCTGCTTGTGTCCAGTCGGTTTATTTCATAGATCATCTATTTTAACATGCTGCGATCTGTTTGGGGTTTTTGATGCGCTTAGTGTCCTACGCAACCCTAATTTTTTTAGGGTTTCGTATATACTTGTTCTGCTATGATTGTCGTGATGTTTGATCTGGAAGTAAACTCTCTTTAGAGTTTGTTTGTTGCTGCTCGTTCAACCTTTAAGGTTGATGGTTACGTTTGTTTTGTGGGTTATGGGAGAGATGGAAGTATTGAATGTTTGTTTGTTACATCATAGGATCCTCATGTTATTGTTCATGTTCTATCTATTGATCCGGTGTGATGTGATTATGGGATGTTAGGGTTCTTAATACCCTATTGTTCGGAATGATTGAGTGCTACTGGTTTGATTATTGGTCATGGTTAATTTCTTCAAAGAGTAGCTGCTCCATTATGGAAGTTAAGTTTGAAGGTACTCTTGTTCAAAAACCTTTCGTTCTGATTTGGATCATCATTGGGACACAACAGGTTTGGCGAGGGTTTTTGTCCCGTTGCTATTTATTCATGTTTTATTATTGTTGTTGCTCAAGATGGCTTATCAAGTCCCACCATTGTTGCTGCATATTACTTGATCATTGGTAGTTGTCTTCATGTGTTTCAATCATATTTTTTGGAAGATTAGTTCAAGTTCGGATATGCTGGAAGGTTGGGTCGTTTAGACCATGTTTATGCTTCAAGTTTGATTTGCTACGGAAGTCACTCTTATTAGGTTATTAGATTATGCTTTTTGCATAATACTAATAGAAGATGCAATTGGTTAAAACTGGAAGTTCGCATGTTTAAGATCTGGATCGCTAGGATGACTAAGAAGACTCAAAAGAAGACTTTAATGTTTATTTGAGTTGTAATGTATTGTAATTTTATTGCTAGTCATGGTTAGTTGTCATTTAGATCTGTTTGTTATAAGAATGGCCTGTCATTCTTATATAGTGGTAGTGGTAGTGTCCTAGGGACTCCGATGAGAGATTCACTCTCATCCATTGTACTTCAACCTTTTTTTGAGTAATATTTGCCAGGGTGGAACCCTTTTACCCAAAAAAATTGTACCTTACTTTATGGGAGCCTTTGTCCCTAAACGCTTGTTCACTTGATGAGAGCAATTGCTCTTTACATGATGATAGCCGTTGTCCCTAATGCTTCCACACTTGATAAGAGTAATTGTCACCTACATGATGAGTTTCGTTGTCTCTAAAGGCTAACTTTATAAGGGCAACTTCTCCCTTCCATGATAAGAGTCGTTGTCCCTAAAGGCTCACTTGTTGTGAGCAATTGTACCTTACTTTATGGGAGCCGTTGTCCCTAAACCCTTGCTCACTTGATGAGAGCAATTTCCCTTTACATGATGATAGCCGTTGTCCCTAATGCTTGCACACCTGATAAGAGTAATTGTCACTTATATGATGAGATCCGTTGTCCCTAATGCTTACACACTTGATAGGAGTAATTGTCACTTGCATGATGAGATCCATTGTCCCTAAAGGCTAACGTTATGAGGGCAATTTGTCTCTTACATGATAAGAGCCGTTGTCCATAAAGTCTCACTTTTTGAGAGCAATTGTACCTTACTTTATGGGAGCCGTTGTCCCTAAATGCTTGCTCACTTGATGAGAGCAATTTCCCTTTACATGATGACAGTCGTTGTCCCTAATGCTTCCACACTTTATATGAGCAATTGTCACTTACATGATGAGATCCGTTATCTCTAAAGGCTACCTTTATTAGGGTAATTTCTCCTTTACATGATAAGAGCCGTTGTCCCTAAAGGATAACTTTATGAGTGCAATTTGTCCCTTATATGATAAGAGCCGTTGTCCATAAAGGCTCACTTGTTGAGAGCAATTGTACCTTACTTTATGGGAGCCGTTGTCCCTAAATGCTTGCTCACTTGATGAGAGCAATTGCCCTTTACATGATGATAACCGTTGTCCCTAATGCTTGCACACTTGATAAGAGTAATTGTCACTTATATGATGAGATCCGTTGTCCCTAAAGGCTAACTTTATGAGGGCAATTTATCCCTTACATGATAAGGGCCGTTGTCCCTAAAGGCTCACTTGTTGAGAGCAATTGTACCTTATTTTATTGGAGCCGTCGTCCCTAAACGCTTGCTCACTTGTTTATGCCAATTGCCCTCTACATTGTGCTAGTCGTTGTCCCTAACGCTTGCACACTTGATAAGAGCAATTGTCACTTGCATGATGAGATCCGTTGTCCCTAAAGGCTAACTTTATAAGGGCAATTTGACCCTAACATGATAAGAGCCGTTGTCCCTAAAGGCTCACTTGTTGAGAGCAACTGTACCTTACTTTATGGGAGCCATTGTCCCTAAACGCTTGCTCACTTGATGATAGCAATTGCACTTTACATGATGATAGTCGTTGTCCCTAATGCTTCCACACTTGATAAGAGCAATTGTCACTTACATGATGAGATCCATTGTCTCTAAAGGCGAACTTTATAAGGGGAATTTGTCCCTTCCATGATAAGAACCGTTGTCCCTAAAGGCTCACTTGTTGAGAGCAATTGTACCTTACTTTATGGGAGTTGTTGTCCCTAAACGTTTGCTCACTTGATGAGAGCAATTGCCCTTCACATGATGATAGGCGTTGTCCCTAATGCTTACTCACTTGATATGAGCAATTGTCACTTACATGATGAGATCCGTTGTCCCTAAAGGGTAACTTTATGAGGGCAATTTGTCCCTTACATGATTAGAGCCGTTGTCCAAAAAGGCTCACTTGTTGAGACTAATTGTACCTTACTATATGGGAGCCGTTGACCCTAAACGCTTGCTCACTTGATGAGAGCAATTGCCCTTTACATGATGATATCCGTTGTCCCTAATGCTTCCACACTTGATAAGAAGAATTGTTACTTACATGATGAGATCTGCATGGTTATTTTAAGGGAAAGAGGGGTCTTCGGCAAGGTGATCCGTTGTCGCCTTATCTATTTACCCTTGTCATGGAGGTTCTTACTCTTATTTTACGGAAGCGGGTTCGCAATTCTGAGCTATTTACATTTCATCATCATTGCTCTAACCTTAATATCATTAATCTTTGCTTTGCTGATGATCTATTTCTCTTTGCTCATGGTGACGTTGAATCGGCTAGAGTTATTATGGAGTCGTTGGACGAGTTTAAGCAAGTTTCTGGTCTAACTCCGAGTTTCCCTAAAAGCACGGCTTATTTTTGTAATGGTCGTAACCATTTCAAGCTTGCCATTTTACAGGTGATTCTGTTTGTTGAGGGTAGCCTTCCAGTTAAGTATTTGGGCGTTCCTTTGGTTACTACTAGGCTGATCTTTAGAGACTGTAAGGAGTTGGTTGAGAGGTTGTCTAATCGTATTAATGATTGGAAGAATAAATCCCTCTCTTTTGCTGGTAGGCTTCAACTTATTCAGTCTGTGCTATCTTCTATGCATATTTATTGGGCTTCGGTTTTTATCCTTCCTTACCGTATTATCCATGATCTTGAGCAGCTTATGAGGGGTTTTTTGTGGGGTAAGGGTGAGGGGCAAAAGGCTAAATCTAAAGTTGCATGGGAGGTGGTTTCTCTTCCTAGGCAGGAAGGTGGGCTTGGGATTAGGAGGTTGGATACGTTTAATAGTGCGCTGATCACTACCCATATTTGGAGTATTGTTACTGGTAAAGAGTCCCTATGGGTTAGATGGATTCATTCTCATAAGCTTAGGGGGCGTAATTTCTGGGATATCCCATGTCGTGGTAATATGACATGGAGTTGGCGTAAAATCCTTCAGCTTAGATCCCTTGTTCGAAAATTTATATGGTATAAATTAGGGGATGGCTCTAAGGCTTCAACATGGTTTGATTCTTGGTGTTTGCTAAGTCCTATATCTAGTATTGTTTCTCCTCGTGATATTCACCGGGCTGGTTTTAATTCTAATTCTACTGTTCGGGAGATCATTACTTCTAATGGGTGGGCTTGGCCTAATGATTGGATGGTTCGTTACCCTGCTCTTGGTTCTATATCAGTTCCTCAATTGGTTGATCACATGGCTGATTCTTTAGGGTAGCATTCTAATGATGGGGTGTTTCGTCCGTTTTCGGTTTCTTTGGTTTGGGAGTGTATTAGGCCGCGTGATATTAATGTTGATTGGTATCACCTGGTGTGGTTTTCTCATCGGATTCTGAGGCATGCCTTTCACTTGTGGTTAGTTATAAAGAGGCGGTTGCGGACTCAAGATATGTTAAGGCGTCAAGATAGTTCAGACGAGGATCCGTTGTTGTGTCCTCTTTGTAAGACGCAATCTGATTCTCATGATCAACCTTTTCTTTGCGTGTTCGTATTCTATGCAGATTTGGAATTCGTTGAAGATGTTTGCTGGTTTTAGCTCCTTGCCTTCTTCGTTGGATGCTATTGTTAGTGCTCTTATTGTGTCGGCAAAGTCAAGGTCTGTTCGGAGTGTTGTTTCTAAGCTCTTGTTTGCTGCCACGACGTACTTTATATGGCAAGAAAGAAACAGCTGGCTTTTGAAGAAGCAAATTAGATCAGAAGCTCAAGTTGTTGATTTAATCAAGTCCACGGTTCGGTTGAAGCTTCTCACATGCAGGTTTAAGAAGACGGCGAATGTGATTGATCTCATTCGTGTGTGGAAGTTGCCCTATTCTCTTATGCATACATGATGTCGATTTTTTCTATGGAGTTGTGGCATATGCCGGTTGATACGGTCTCTTTGGAAGTTGCTTGGGGCATGGTGGATTGTTTTTTGGAGATCCAATTGAGAGATGTTCTCTTTGTTCCTTACTCCAAGGTTTTCCATTCATACTTAATTGCTGAGGGGTGTATGGTCATCAATTCACCATGGTTTTTTCCTTATTGGATTCCAAAGAATTGGCTAGCCCACAAGTATATGGATTGTGGTAAAGGCAGTGGAATTCCATATTTGGTTCTCAGTTCACCAAACGGCTACAGGTAAAGACATATCAAATCCGTTTATAGTTTTTGATTTGCTAATAAATCAGATGGTTATCAAGTGTACCATAGTTTTCGAGCTTAAACATTTGGCTAGTCCTGAGCAAACGGCTACAGGTAAAGACAACTCAAATCCGTTTATAGTTTCTGATTTGATAATAAATCAGATGGTTATCAAGTGTACCATAGTTCTCGAACTTAAACATTTGGCTACTCCAGTAGTGATGGCTATTGGTAAAGAGATATCAAATCCATTATTTTCAATGATTCACCTCTCACAGGAGTTTACACACCTGGAAGTGATGAGGATAGTTTGTAACGAATATGATTTGATGTACTCTTGGTCATTTGTTGCTGCAAAGAAATGGTGCTCTTCAAGGTGGTGCCATTCATGGAGTTTGGTTGTTTGGTTTTTCGATGTTGCTGGTAGGAAGCGGGACGCTCTCTGGATTCAAGATTCTTCTTGGTTTTATTCCTAGTTAGTTGCTTGTGATGTTTAGCTAGGGTTGTTGTGCTTATGGCCTGTCATAAGCACTAGTTTTTTCAAGTTTTTGCATGAGGTTAATGTGGCATTTCAGCCACATTCCATTTGTACTTAACTTTTTTTTGGTTATATATATTTGCCGGGGTAATCCCCTTTACCCAAAAAAAAAGTGAGCCTTTGGGATAACGGCTCTTATCATGTAAGGGACAAATTGCCCTCATAAAGTTAGCCTTTAGGGACAACGGATCTCATCATATAAGTGAGAATTACTCTTATCAAGTGTGCAAGCATTAGGGACAACGGCTATCATCATGTAAAGGGCAATTGCTCTCATCAAGTGAGCAAGCATTTAGGGACAAAGGCTCCCATAAAGAAAGGTAAAATTGCTCTCAACAAGTGAGCATTTAGGGACAATGGCTCTTATCATGTAAAGGACAAATTGCCCTTATAAAGGTAGCCTTTAGAGACAACGGCACCCATAAAGGTAGCCTTTAGAGACAACGGATCGCATCATGTAAGTGACAATTGCTCATATAAAATGTGGAAGCATTAAGGACAATGGCTATCATCATGTAAAGGGCAATTGCTCTCATCAAGTGAACTAGCGTTTAGGGACAACGGCTCATAAAGTAAGGTACAATTGCTCACAACAAGTGAGGCTTTAGGTATAACGGCTCTTACCATGGAAGGGGCAAATTGCCCTTATAAAGTTAGCCTTTAGAGACAACGGAACTCATCATGTAAGTGAGAATTCCTCTTATCAAGTGTGGAAGCATTAGGGACAGCGACTATCATCATGTAAAGGGCAATTCCTCTAATCAAGTGAGCAAGCGTTTAGGGATAACGAATCTCATAAAGTAAGGTACAATTGCTCTCAACATGTGAGCCTTTAGGGACAACGGCTTTTATCATGGAAGGGACAAATTGCCCTTATAAAGGTAGCCTTTAGAGACAACGGATCTCATCATGTAAGTGACAATTGCTCATATCAAGTATGGAAGCATTAGGGACAACGCCTATCATCATGTAAAGGGCAATTGCTCTCATCAAGTGAGCAAGCATTAGGGACAACGGCACCCACAAAGTAAGGTACAATTGCTCTCAACAAGTGAGCCTTTAGGGACAATGGCTCTTATCATGTAAGGGACAAATTGCCCCCATAAAGTTGGCCTTTAGGGACAACAGCACCCATAAAGTAAGGTACAATTGCCCTTCAGGGAGCAATTGTCACTTACATGATGAGATCCGTTGTCTCTAAAGGCTACCTTTATAAGGGAAATTTGTCCCTTCCATGATAAGAGCCGTTGTCCATAAAGGCTCACTTGTTGAGAGCAATTGTACCTTACTTTATGGGAGTCGTTGTCCCTAAACGCTGGCTCACTTGATGAGAGCTATTGCCCTTTACATGATGATAGTCGTTGTCCCTAATGCTTGCACACTTGATAGGAGCAATTGTCACTTAAATGATGAGATAGGTTGTCCCTAAAGGCTAACTTTATGAGGGCGATTTGTCCCTTACATGATAAGAGCCGTTGTCCCTAAAGGCTCACTTGTTGAGAGCAATTGTACCTTACTTTATGGGAGCCGTTGTCCCTAAACGCTTGCTCACTTGATGAGAGCAATTGCCCTTTACATGATGATAGGCGTTGTCCCTAATGCTTCCATAATTGATATGAGCAATTGTCACTTTTATGATGAGATCCGTGGTCTCTAAAGGCTAACATTATAAGGGCAATTTGTCGCTTCCATGATAAGAGCCGTTGTCCCTAAAGGCTCACTTGTTGAGAGCAATTGTACCTTACTTTATGGGAGCCGTTGTCCCTAAATGCATGCTCACTTGATGAGAGCAATTTCCCTTTACATGATGATAGCCATTGTCCCTAATGCTTGCACACTTGATAGGAGTAATTGTCAGTTGCTTCATGAGATCCATTGTCCCTAAAGGCTGACTTTATGAGTGCAATTTGTCCCTTACATGATAAGAGCCGTTGTCCATAAAGGCTCACTTGTTGAGAGCAATTGCACCTTACTTTATGGGAGCCGATGTCCCTAAACGCTTGCTCACTTGATGAGAGCAATTGCCCTTTACATGTTGATAGCCGTTGTCCCTAATGCTTTTGGGTAAAGGGGAATAAGAACACACAATTTGTCCCTAATGCTTCCACACTTGATAAGAGGAATTGTCACTTACATGATGAGTTCCGTTGTCTCTAAAGGCTAACTTTATAAGGGCAATTTGCACCTTCCATGGTAAGAGCCATTGTCCCTAAAGGCTCACTTGTTGTGAGCAATTGTACCTTACTTTATGGGAGCCGTTGTCCCTAAACACTTGCTCATTTGATGAGGGCAATTGCCCTTTACATGATGATAGCCATTGTCCCTAATGCTTCCACACTTTAAATGAGCAATTGTCACTTACATGATGAGATCCGTTGTTTCTAAAGGCTACCTTTATGGGTGCCGTTGTCTCTAAAGGCTACCTTTATAAGGGCAATTTGTACTTTACATGATAAGAGCCGTTGTCCCTAAAGGCTTACTTGTTGAGAGCAATTGTACCTTACTTTATGGGAGCCGTTGTCCCTAAACGCTTGTTCACTTGATGATAGCAATTGCCCTTTACATGATGATAGTCGTTGTCCCTAAAGCATAACTAAAGTAAAAACTTGAGTCTTCTTAGTCATTGTAGCAATTCAGAACTTGCACATGGAGACACCAATAACCAGGTTTCCCCACCTTCCAAGTAGTACTTCACACCATGAAAACTTGAGTATTCAAGGGATTCGTACCAACAGTAGGGCTGAACACTAACTTCCAATAACATTCGCTATAGGTTTTTGAGCAAAGACCAACCAAATTAAACCTTCAATAGCGAGAAGCAGCATACTTTCCATAACCAAGTATAACCAACATGTATAGCAACGATGAACAAAGCATAACAACCATAGGGTTACAAAACCCTAACTTACACACTGAATCATCAAGTCGACCTGCTTACACCAAATCGAACTAGGAATAAGGTTATGGAACCCTTACTACCCCATTCGTACCAATTAGAAAACCCTAAAATTAAAGGTTTCGTGAAGAACAGATCGACCAATCCAATGAAAAACCATAGGATTAAAAGAAAACGCTAACATTCTTTAAAACATGATCTCTCTCAAACCCACGTCCACAGCAAACGAATCCATAAGGAACAATCAGGAACACCAACCCAAAAGAGGGTACTTCCATTCGATAGTAAGAAAACCAAAACAGTTTCCTTAAAACGATTAAGGATCAAGCAGCACAAAATCGATCATAAATAAAACCAAAGATGGTTTATAAACTTGAAGCGCAACCCAATCAATAATAAATTCCATAAATATATATAGAATCGGTTAAAACCGACATAGAATTAAGCAGGGACAAGATAATGATTATCAAAGTGCGATTGAAAACCCTAAGAAAATAATTGACCCAAAACAGATCAAAACGATAGAAAATTAAGGTTTTAGGGTTAATGAATCAGCACACCACCTCTTAATAGCACACCCTACTAAAACCGATAGCATACCAAGGTAGAGAAACGGTTTAATAGGGTGATTATGGCCGGAAAAGTACAAAGAGGTGGCGGCCAGAAAATCGCCTAGAGAGAGAGCACTTTAGAGTTCTTTTTGCTACTCTTATAAAGGGAAATTGCTTTCATCAAGTGAGCAAGTGTTTAGGGACAATGGATCCCGTAAAGTAAGGTACAATTGCTCTCAACAAGTGAGCCTTTAGGGTCAACGGATCTCATCCTGTAAGTGACAATTGCTCTTATCGAGTGTGTAAGCATTAGGGACAATGGCTATCATCATGTAAACAGCAATTGCTCTTATCAAATGAGGAAGCGTTTAGGGACAATGGATCCCATAAACTAAAGTACAATTGCTCTCAACAAGTGAGCCCTTAGAGACAACGGCTCTTATTATGTGAGGGACAAATTGCCCTCATAAAGTTAGCCTTTAGGGACAACGGATCTCATCATGTAAGTGACAATTGCTCTTATCGAGTATGCAAGCATTAGGGACAATGTCTATCATCATGTAAAGGGCAATTGCTCTCATCAAGTAAGCAAGTGTTTAGGGACAACGAATCCCATAAAGTAAGGTACAATTGCTCTCAACAAGTGACACTCTAGGGACAACGGCTCTTACTATGTTAGGGATAAATTGCGCTCATAAACTTAGCCTTTAGGGACAACGGATCTAATCATGTAAGTGATAATTGCTCTTATCAAGTGTGCAAGCATTAGGGACAGCAGTTATCATCATGTAAAGGGCAATTGCTATCATCAAGTGAGCCTTCAGGGACAACGGCTCTTATTATGTAAGGGACAAATTGCCCTCATAAAGTTAGCCTATAGGGACAACGGATCTCATCATGTAAGTGACAGTTGCTTTTATTGAGTGTTTAAGCATTAGGGACAATGGTTATCATCATGTAAAGGGCAATTGCTCTCATCAAGTGAGCAAGTGTTTAGGGACAACGGATCCCGTAAAGTAAGGTTTTAGGGACAAATTGCCCTCATAAAGTTAGCCTTTAGGGACAATGGATCTCATGATGTAAGTTACAATTGCTCTTATCGAGTGTGCAAGCATTAGGACAACGACTATCATCATTTAGAGGGAAATTGCTCTCATTAAGTGAGCAAGTATTTAGGAACAATGGATTCCATAAAGTAAGGTAAAATTGCTCTCAACAAGGGAGCCTTTAGGGACAACGGCTCTTATCATGTAAGGGAAAAATTGCCCTCATAAAGTTAGCCTTTAGGGACAACGGATCTCATCATGTAAGTGACAATTGCCCTTATCGAGTGTGTAAACATTAAGGACAATGCGTATCATCATGTAAAGGGCAATTGCTCTCATCAAGTGAGGAAGCGTTTAAGGACAACGGATCACATAAACTAAGGTACAATTGCTCTCAACAAGTGAGCCTTTAGGGACAACGACTCTTATTATGTGAGGGATAAATTGCCCTCATAAAGTAAGCCTTTAGGGACAATGGATCTCATCATGTAAGTGACAATTGCTCTTATCGAGTGTGCAAGCATTAGGGACAACGACTATCATCATGTAAAGGGCAATTGCTCTCTTCAAGTGAGCAAGCATTTAGGGACAAAGGCTCCCATAAAGAAAGGTAAAATTGCTCTCAACAAGTGAGCATTTAGGGACAATGGCTCTTATCATGTAAAGGACAAATTGCCCTTATAAAGGTAGCCTTTAGAGACAACGGCACCCATAAAGGTAGCCTTTAGAGACAACGGATCGCATCATGTAAGTGACAATTGCTCATATAAAGTGTGGAAGCATTAGGGACAATGGCTATCATCATGTAAAGGGCAATTGCTCTCATCAAGTGAGCTAGCGTTTAGGGACAACGGCTCCCATAAAGTAAGGTATAATTGCTCACAACAAGTGAGGCTTTAGGTATAACGGCTCTTACCATGGAAGGGGCAAATTGCCCTTATAAAGTTAGCCTTTAGAGACAACGGAACTCATCATGTAAGTGACAATTCCTCTTATCAAGTGTGGAAGCATTAGGGACAACGACTATCATCATGTAAAGGGCAATTGCTCTAATCAAGTGAGCAAGCGTTTAGGGATAACGAATCTCATAAAGTAAGGTACAATTGCTCTCAACAAGTGAGCCTTTAGGGACAACGGCTTTTATCATGGAAGGGACAAATTGCCCTTATAAAGGTAGCCTTTAGAGACAACGGATCTCATCATGTAAGTGACAATTGCTCATATCAAGTATGGAAGCATTAGGGACAACGCCTATCAACATGTAAAGGGCAATTGCACTCATCAAGTGAGCAAGCATTAGGGACAACGGCACCCACAAAGTAAGGTACAATTGCTTTCGACAAGTGAGCCTTCAGGGACAATGGCTCTTATCATGTAAGGGACGAATTGCCCTCATAAAGTTAGCCTTTAGGGACAATGGCACCCATAAAGTAAGGTACAATTGCCCTTTAGGGAGCAATTGTCACTTACATGATGAGATCCGTTGTCTCTAAAGGCTACCTTTATAAGGGAAATTTGTCCCATCCATGATAAGAGCCGTTGTCCCTAAAGGCTCACTTGTTGAGAGCAATTGTACCTTACTTTATGGGAGTCGTTGTCCTTAAACGCTTGCTCACTTGATGAGAGCTATTGCCCTTTACATGATGATAGCCGTTGTCCCTAATGCTTGCACACTTGATAGGAGCAATTGTCACTTAAATGATGAGATAGGTTGTCCCTAAAGGCTAACTTTATGAGGGCGATTTGTCCCTTACATGATAAGAGCCGTTGTCCCTACAGGCTCACTTGTTGAGAGCAATTGTACCTTACTTTATGGGAGCCGTTGTCCCTAAACGCTTGCTCACTTGATGAGAGCAATTGCCCTTTACATGATGATAGGCGTTGTCCCTAATGCTTCCACAATTGATATGAGCAATTGTCACTTTTATGATGAGATCCGTTGTCTCTAAAGGCTAACATTATAAGGGCAATTTGTCCCTTCCATGATAAGAGCCGTTGTCCCTAAAGGCTCACTTGTTGAGAGTAATTGTACCTTACTTTATGGGAGCCGTTGTCCCTTAAATGCATGCTCACTTGATGAGAACAATTTCCCTTTACATGATGATAGCCATTGTCCCTAATGCTTGCACACTTGATAGGAGTAATTGTCACTTGCTTCATGAGATCCATTGTCCCTAAAGGCTGACTTTATGAGTGCAATTTGTCCCTTACATGATAAGAGCCGTTGTCCATAAAGGCTCACTTGTTGAGAGCAATTGTACCTTACTTTTTGGGAGCCGTTGTCCCTAATGCTTGCTCACTTGATGAGAGCAATTGCCCTTTACATGTTGATAGGCGTTGTCCCTAATGCTTCCATACTTGATATGAGCAATTGTCACTTACATGATGAGATCCGTTGTCTCTAAAGGCTACCTTTATAAGGGCAATTTGTCCCTTCCATGATAAAAGCCGTTGTCCCTAAAGGCTCACTTGTTGAGAGCAATTGTACCTTACTTTATGAGATTCGTTATCGCTAAACGCTTGCTCACTTGATTAGAGCAATTGCCCTTTACATGATGATAGTCGTTGTCCCTAACGCTTCCACACTTGATAAGAGGAATTCTCACTTACATGATGAGTTCCGTTGTCTCTAAAGGCTAACTTTATAAGGGCAATTTGCACCTTCCATGGTAAGAGCCATTGTCCCTAAAGGCTCACTTGTTGTGAGCTACCTTACTTTATGGGAGCCGTTGTCCCTAAACGCTTGCTCATTTGATGAGGGCAATTGCCCTTTACATGATGATAGCCATTGTCCCTAATGCTTCCACACTTTAAATGAGCAATTGTCACTTACATGATGAGATCCGTTGTTTCTAAAGGCTACCTTTATGGGTGCCGTTGTCTCTAAAGGCTACCTTTATAAGGGCAATTTGTCCTTTACATGATAAGAGCCGTTGTCCCTAAAGGCTTACTTGTTGAGAGCAATTGTACCTTACTTTATGGGAGCCGTTGTCCCTAAACGCTTGTTCACTTGATGATAGCAATTGCCCTTTACATGATGATAGTCGTTGTCCCTAAAGCATAACTAAAGTAAAAACTTGAGTCTTCTTAGTCATTGTAGCAATTCAGAACTTGCACATGGAGACACCAATAACCAGGTTTCCCCACCTTCCAAGTAGTACTTCACACCATGAAAACTTGAGTATTCAAGGGATTCGTATCAACAGTAGGGCTGAACCCTAACTTCCAATAACATTCGCTAGAGGTTTTTGAGCAAAGACCAACCAAATTAAACCTTCAATAGCGAGTAGCAGCATACTTTCCATAACCAAGTATAACCAACATGTATAGCAACGATGAACAAAGCATAACAACCAAAGGGTTACAAAACCCTAACTTACACACTGAATCATCAAGTCGACCTGCTTACACCAAATCGAACTAGGAATAAGGTTATGGAACCCTTACTACCCCATTCGTACCAATTAGAAAACCCTAAAATTAAAGGTTTCGTGAAGAACAGATCGACCAATCCAATGAAAAACCATAGGATTAAAAGAAAACGCTAACATTCTTTCAAACATGATCTCTCTCAAACCCACGTCCACAGCAAACGAATCCATAAGGAACAATCAGGAACACCAACCCAAAAGAGGGTACTTCCATTCGATAGTAAGAAAACCAAAACAGTTTCCTTAAAACGATTAAGGATCAAGCAGCACAAAATCGATCATAAATAAAACCAAAGATGGTTTATAAACTTGAAGCGCAACCCAATCAATAATAAATTCCATAAATATATATAGAATCAGTTAAAACCGACATAGAATTAAGCAGGGACAAGATAATGATTATCAAAGTGCGATTGAAAACCCTAAGAAAATAATTGACCCAAAACAGAGCAAAACGATAGAAAATTAAGGTTTTAGGGTTAATGAATCAGCACACCACCTCTTAATAGCACACCCTACTAAAACCGATTGCATACCAAGGTAGAGAAACGGTTTAATAGGGTGATTATGGCCGGAAAAGTACAAAGAGGTGGCGGCCAGAAAATCGCCTAGAGAGAGAGCACTTTAGAGTTCTTTTTGCTACTCTTATAAAGGGAAATTGCTCTCATCAAGTGAGCAAGTGTTTAGGGACAATGGATCCCGTAAAGTAAGGTACAATTGCTCTCAACAAGTGAGCCTTTAGGGTCAACGGATCTCATCCTGTAAGTGACAATTGCTCTTATCGAGTGTGTAAGCATTAGGGACAATGGCTATCATCATGTAAACAGCAATTGCTCTTATCAAATGAGGAAGCGTTTAGGGACAATGGATCCCATAAACTAAAGTACAATTGCTCTCAACAAGTGAGCCCTTAGAGACAACGGCTCTTATTATGTGAGGGACAAATTGCCCTCATAAAGTTAGCCTTTAGGGACAACGGATCTCATCATGTAAGTGACAATTGCTCTTATCGAGTGTGCAAGCATTAGGGACAATGTCTATCATCATGTAAAGGGCAATTGCTCTCATCAAGTAAGCAAGTGTTTAGGGACAACGAATCCCATAAAGTAAGGTACAATTGCTCTCAACAAGTGACACTCTAGGGACAACGGCTCTTACTATGTTAGGGACAAATTGCCCTCATAAACTTAGCCTTTAGGGACAACGGATCTCATCATGTAAGTGATAATTGCTCT
Organism: Artemisia argyi; assembly: GCA_030686995.1. Lineage (NCBI taxonomy): Eukaryota > Viridiplantae > Streptophyta > Magnoliopsida > Asterales > Asteraceae > Artemisia > Artemisia argyi. The sequence continues at coordinate 107,304,984 of CM060689.1, read as the reverse complement.
TATCAAGTGTGCAAGCATTAGGGACAGCAGTTGTGATCATGTAAAGGGCAATTGCTATCATCAAGTGAGCCTTTAGGGACAACGGCTCTTATTATGTAAGGGACAAATTGCCCTCATAAAGTTAGCCTATAGGGACAACGGATCTCGTCATGTAAGTGACAGTTGCTTTTATTGAGTGTTTAAGCATTAGGGACAATGGCTATCATCATGTAAAGGGCAATTGCTCTCATCAAGTGAGCAAGTGTTTAGGGACAACGGATCCCGTAAAGTAAGGTTTTAGGGACAAATTGCCCTCATAAAGTTAGCCTTTAGGGACAATGGATCTCATGATGTAAGTTACAATTGCTCTTATCGAGTGTGCAAGCATTAGGACAACGACTATCATCATTTAGAGGGAAATTGCTCTCATTAAGTGAGCAAGTATTTAGGAACAATGGATTCCATAAAGTAAGGTAAAATTGCTCTCAACAAGGGAGCCTTTAGGGACAACGGCTCTTATCATGTAAGTGACAATTGCCCTTATCGAGTGTGTAAGCATTAAGGACAATGTGTATCATCATGTAAAGGGCAATTGCTCTCATCAAGTGAGGAAGCGTTTAAGGACAACGGATCACATAAACTAAGGTACAATTGCTCTCAACAAGTGAGCCTTTAGGGACAACGACTCTTATTATGTGAGGGATAAATTGCCCTCATAAAGTAAGCCTTTAGGGACAATGGATCTCATCATGTAAGTGACAATTGCTCTTATCGAGTGTGCAAGCATTAGGGACAACGGCTATCATCATGTAAAGGGCAATTGCTCTCTTCAAGTGAGCAAGCATTTAGGGACAAAGGCTCCCATAAAGAAAGGTAAAATTGCTCTCAACAAGTGAGCATTTAGGGACAATGGCTCTTATCATGTAAAGGACAAATTGCCCTTATAATGGTAGCCTTTAGAGACAACGGCACCCATAAAGGTAACCTTTAGAGACAACGGATCGCATCATGTAAGTGACAATTGCTCATATAAAGTGTGGAAGCATTAGGGACAATGGCTATCATCATGTAAAGGGCAATTGCTCTCATCAAATGAGCTAGCGTTTAGCGATAACGGCTCCCATAAAGTAAGGTACAATTGCTCACAACAAGTGAGGCTTTAGGTATAACGGCTCTTACCATGGAAGGGGCAAATTGCCCTTATAAAGTTAGCCTTTAGAGACAACGGAACTCATCATGTAAGTGACAATTCCTCTTATCAAGTGTGGAAGCATTAGGGACAACGACTATCATCATGTAAAGGACAATTGCTCTAATCAAGTGAGCAAGCGTTTAGGGATAACGAATCTCATAAAGTAAGGTACAATTGCTCTCAACAAGTGAGCCTTTAGGGACAACGGCTTTTATCATAGAAGGGACAAATTGCCCTTATGAAGGTAGCCTTTAGAGACAACGGATCTCATCATGTAAGTGACAATTGCTCATATCAAGTATGGAAGCATTAGGGACAACGCCTATCATCATGTAAAGGGCAATTGCTCTCATCAAGTTAGCAAGCATTAGGGACAACGACACCCACAAAGTAAGGTACAATTGCTCTCAACAAGTGAGCCTTTAGGGACAATGGCTCTTATCATGTAAGGGACAAATTGCCCTCATAAAGTTAGCCTTTAGGGACAACGGCACCCATAAAGTAAGGTACAATTGCCCTTTAGGGAGCAATTGTCACTTACATGATGAGATCCGTTGTCTCTAAAGGCTACCTTTATAAGGGAAATTTGTCCCTTCCATGATAAGAGCCGTTGTCCCTAAAGGCTCACTTGTTGAGAGCAATTGTACCTTACTTTATGGGAGTCGTTGTCCCTAAACGCTTGCTCACTTGATGAGAGCTATTGCCCTTTACATGATGATAGCCGTTGTCCCTAATGCTTGCACACTTGATAGGAGCAATTGTCACTTAAATGATGAGATAGGTTGTCCCTAAAGGCTAACTTTATGAGGGCGATTTGTCCCTTACATGATAAGAGCCGTTGTCCCTAAAGGGTCACTTGTTGAGAGCAATTGTACCTTACTTTATTGGAGTCGTTGTCCCTAAACGCTTGCTCACTTGATGAGAGCAATTGCCCTTTACATGATGATAGGCGTTGTCCCTAATGCTTCCACAATTGATATGAGCAATTGTCACTTTTATGATGAGATCCGTTGTCTCTAAAGGCTAACATTATAAGGGCAATTTGTCCCTTCCATGATAAGAGCCGTTGTCCCTAAAGGCTCACTTGTTGAGAGCAATTGTACCTTACTTTATGGGAGCCGTTGTCCCTAAATGCATGCTCACTTGATGAGAGCAATTTCCCTTTACATGATGATAGCCATTGTCCCTAATGCTTGCACACTTGATAGGAGTAATTGTCACTTGCTTCATGAGATCCATTGTCCGTAAAGGCTGACTTTATGAGTGCAATTTGTCCCTTACATGATAAGAGCCGTTGTCCATAAAGGCTCACTTGTTGAGAGCAATTGTACCTTACTTTTTGGGAGCCGATGTCCCCAAACGCTTGCTCACTTGATGAGAGCAATTGCCCTTTACATGTTGATAGCCGTTGTCCCTAATGCTTTTGGGTAAAGGGGAATAAGAACACACAATTTGTCCCTAATGCTTCCACACTTGATAAGAGGAATTGTCACTTACATGATGAGTTCCGTTGTCTCTAAAGGCTAACTTTATAAGGGCAATTTGCACCTTCCATGGTAAGAGCCATTGTCCCTAAAGGCTCACTTGTTGTGAGCAATTATACCTTACTTTATGGGAGCCGTTGTCCCTAAACGCTTGCTCATTTGATGAGGGCAATTGCCCTTTACATGATGATAGCCATTGTCCCTAATGCTTCCACACTTTAAATGAGCAATTGTCACTTACATGATGAGATCCGTTGTTTCTAAAGGCTACCTTTATGGGTGCCGTTGTCTCTAAAGGCTACCTTTATAAGGGCAATTTGTCCTTTACATGATAAGAGCCGTTGTCCCTAAAGGCTTACTTGTTGAGAGCAATTGTACCTTACTTTATGGGAGCCGTTGTCCCTAAACGCTTGTTCACTTGATGATAGCAATTGCCCTTTACATGATGATAGTCGTTGTCCCTAAATAAGGTTAAGACTTTGAAGGCTGAGCTTAAGAGAGTGCAACTGAGTTTAGACAAAGATCCCAATAATAGTAGTCTTAGAGAAGAAGAATATGTCTACTGTAATGCGTATCAGGAAGCGGTGAGGGATGAGGCTAACCTTCTTAGGCAGAAAACCAAGATTCAGTGGTTGAAGGATGGTGATCAAAATACATCGTATTTCCAAAATTGTCTTAAGAATAGGGTGAACAAGGGTAGGATTCATGTGGTGTGTGATGAGCAGGGTAATAAGTTCTATGGTGATGATGTGCCGGGGTGTTTTGTTAACCATTTTCAAAAGTTTTTGGGGGTGGAAGATGAGGTCATTCCGTTAGAAGACTGTGAGGATCTTTTTGCCAAGAAACTTGATTCTTCTATTGCATTGAATATGGTTAGACCTGTTTCGGATACCGAAATCAAAGAAGCGATGTTTAGTATTGATGATGACAAAGCGGCTGGCCCGGATGGTTTTACTTCAAAGTTTTTTAAAGCGGCTTGGAGTGTTGTTAGTGTTGATGTCTGTGCTGCGGTTAAAGAGTTTTTCAGTTCTGGTAAACTTCTTGGTGAGTTTAATGCTAATGTCATCTCGCTTATTCCTAAGTTGCAGGTTCCTTTGAAGGTGTCTGATTATCGTCCTATTGCTTGTGGTAATGTCAAATACAAGTGCATCAGTAAAGTCATTACGAATAGGATTAAAGATGGTCTTTGTAGCTTGATTGATTGTAACCAGAGTGCTTTCATCCCGGGTAGGCAGATCAGTGACAACATTTTGCTTGCTCAGGAGTTTGTTAAGAGATATAATTAGACGCGTGATGTTAGCAAATGCTCGTTCAAAGTGGACATTCAGAAGGCTTACGATACGGTCAATTGGGATTTTTTGAAGAAGTGTCTTGTTCATTTTGGCTTCCACAGCTCCATGATTCACTGGATTATGGTATGTTTAACTTCTGCCTCCTTTTCTTTATGTGTTAATGGTGAGTTGCATGGATTTTTCAAAAGTAAACGGGGTCTTAGGCAGGGTGACCCGATCTCGCCTTATTTGTTCACTATTGTTATGGAAGCATTTAATATGATGGTTAAGAGACAGATTAGAAGGGATGGTCGGTTTAGGTATCATTGGGGTTGTGAGAAATTTCAATTGACCCACTTATGTTTTGCGGACGACCTGCTTTTATTATGTCATGATGATTTAATCTCTGCTAGTATTCTTAGAAGAGCGTTGGATGAGTTTGCTATGTGCTCTGGTCTTTTCCCTAGTATAGCTAAGAGTGTTGCTTTCTTTGGGAGTGTGCCTGATACGGTTAGGGATAATATTTTGCTTGTCATGCCATTTAGAATTGGTGTTCTGCCATTAAAATACTTGGGTATCCCTCTGTCCGGTAAGAGAATTGTGAATGAGGATTGTAGAAGCTTGATTCAGAAGGTTAAGAATCGCATTAATGATTGGAGAAACAAAACTCTATCTTTTGCGGGTAGACTTCAGTTAATCTCATATGTTCTTACTTCGCTCCATGTTTATTGGGCTTCGATGTTTCTTCTTCCTAATCATGTCTGTGATAGTATTGATAAGTTGTGTAAAAAATTTTTATGGTCCGGTGGGGGTGAGGGTAGTGGTATTGCTAGTATATCGTGGAAAGATATTTGTAAGCCTAAAAATCAGGGGGGCCTGGGTCTTAAACCTCTTAGACTTATGAATGAGGCTTTAATCGCTAAACACCTTTGGAATGTTATTAGTAAGAAAGACTCGCTATGGGTTAGATGGGTTCATGCTTATAGGATCAAAGATAGAAATATTTGGTTTGATATTAAACCTGAACATGGCGCTTCGGGTTGGAATCATATTCTTGGTCTTAGGGATAAAATTCGATCTTTTGTGGTTTATAGATTGGGTAATGGTAAACAATGCTCTATGTGGTTTGATAAATGGCACACTAATGGCCCGTTGTGTAAGGTTATTACTCATAGTTTCCTTACTGAGCAAGGGTTGGATACTAGTGATAAGGTTGCTGATTGGATTGACAGTAATGGATGGAAATGGCCTAATGAATGGAATAGTCTTTTTGGTGATGTTTTAAATCTGCCTGTTCCCGTTTTATTTGATGAATTTGAGGACAAGGTTTTATGGATCAATAAGGATAGCAAGGATGTTGAATTTAGTGTCAAAGAAGCTTGGAAAGCGTTAAGGATTGATAATCCTAAAGCTATGTGGTATAAGCACGTTTGGTTCTCCCAATGTATTCCTGGACACGCGTTTGTGCTTTGGATGGCTATGCGGGGTAGACTTAAAACTTCGGATCGTATTTTAGATGGTTCAACATTTCTAGTACTGTTTGCCCTTTATGTAATGCTGTTGATGAATCTCATGCCCATTTGTTCTTTTCTTGCAAATTTTCTAAGGCTGTTTGGGATAATTTAAAACTTTTGTGTAAGCTGGATGATATTTCGTATACGTGGGCTGAAGTTGTTTCTGGAATCTCTATTAGAACTGCTAATAATTCTATATGGAGTGTGATTCAGCGTTTAGTGTTTGGAGCTGCGGTCTATTACATTTGGCAAGAGCGGAATTTTAGATTGTTTCAAAAGAATTTTAGAAGTGAGGAGACTATTTTTAAGATTATTGTTGATATAGTTAGACATAAGCTGTTAAGTCTGAAGATTAAGTATTCTGTGGAATCTGTGAAGGCTGCACATATTTGGAAAATCCCGTTGAGGAGTTATAGTTGCTGTGACAATGGTATTAATGGTGTTACTTGACTCTTTGGTGACTGTGAGTTGGCACAAATTCTTATTGAATTTGGGGCTTTGGGTTGGTAATGTTTCTGCTAATCAGTATTCTAACGGTGATTTTGTGATGGTTTGTAATTTTAACAGATCTTGTAATTGTTGGGTTTGTTGATGTTTCTTGGGCACTGGTTTCTGGAATTGTAATTATGTTTTTGATCCGGGTGTTTGTGATTTTTGCAAGTTATTATGCACTACAGATGAGAGGATAGCTTCCTGCGCTGGTCATCAGTTTGTAGTATGGAGGTATGGATGGCTATGCACTACAGGAACCGATTCTTTTTTCTGCGCTGATAACTTGTATTGGTTGACATGGTCTCAAATGAGTTTAATGAGCAATGAGACTGAGTTTGTGATAGCTTTCAGGTTTATTACTATTCTGTTCAGTATTTGGAGACCTTATTATTCTTATGATGGTTGGGTTTGTTGGTGTTTCTTGGGTACTGGTTTCTGGAAATGTAACCTTGTTTTTGATCCGGGTGATTGTGGCTCTAGCAAGTTACTATGCACTACAGATGAGAGGATAGCTTCCTGCGCTGGTCATCATTTTGTAGTACGGAGTTATGGATGGCTATGCACTACAGGAACCGATTCTTTATTCTGCGCTGATAACTTGTATTGGAGGATATGGTTTCATATGAGTAGTATGAGTATGGTGACTGTGGTTGTGATTGATACCAGGTTTAGTCCTAATCTGATTATTATTTGGAGGTATAATGGGTGTAATATTAGTACTGTTACATTAATCTTTGTGGTTTGCTTTGTTAATTGGTGGGGGTATAAGGTGGTTTGTGTTAGCAGGTATTGTGCTTCTTTTGTTTTTATCCTTTGGTACTCTAACGTGAACATACCTTGTACTCTTTTTCCTTGCTCAAAGTTTTCCCACAGGGTTTTTATTTGGCAAGGTTTTTTAACGAGACAAGGTTATTGGATGATTGATGACTTGATGATTCATCCTTTTCCTGATCTGAGGTTCAAGCTTATGCTGATCTGGATGCTTTCCTTTGACCAAGTTCCTGGTGTTGTTATGCTGAGATTCTGAGATTCTGAGTTGGTGTTTTTATATGAGGCTTAGTGATTTGTTACACTGTTATTGTATCAGCTTCTTCCTGTTATTATGTCTTCAGTATTTATGCTTGCTTTGACTACTTGTGAATGGTGATGTTTGGAGCTCTTTTGGTTGATTCCTTTTGAGTACCCCATGTATTCAGAGTTCTCAAGTGGTCTTAGTTCAAAGCTGTCTTTATACTGAGGTTTAATGTTCAGGGGTTGCTTTTGGTTTATGCAGTATTGGTTGTTTTATTTGTTCTCTTTTGTTATCTTAGCTTTGTTGGTTATCAGTTTGAGCTTGTCTCTTCTGCTTTGCTTTTCTGTTTCTAGGCAAGTTGTGTTTAGGTTAGGGGTTGTCCTTTCCTGATCCATCTTGTGCTATCTTATGTATATAACCTTTATTTTATTTAATATATTTTACCTTTTTTAAAAAAAAAAAAAAAAAAAAACATTTAAGTACATAGGATGAGGGTGAATCCCTCATCTCAGTCCCTTAGGACACTTACAAACAACTAAATACAAGAATGACATGCCAATCTTATAACTTACAAAATAAAACATGCAACCTATAATGACTATACAAGTGGATATAAATATGAAATTAACAGCTTCATCACTAGGATAACACCAAGAATATAGTCATCATAGAACTTCAATCAACTTCCATGCGAATAAGCAGCCACAATCAAAGGAAGATTCGCCAACATTCACATAGAACCTAAACATACCCAATAAGCCGTAAACAAACAGCTAAGCATAACTCCAAACTACGACATGATCAAATATCTCATCTACTTAAAATTCCAACAATGAACCTTAAGCAAGAATGTAATCCAGTGTATAATGATCAATCGTAGACAAGTACATAGGATTTTTGAAACCCTAACTTCCAATAAACCAATCCACACGGACCCCAAGATAAGCAATATGTCTAAGCATGAAATTGATGTCACATAGGATGAAAACCCCCCAAATCATCATAGATTACAGCAACAACAAAGCATAGTACCAGATTGGGATGAAAACATAGGAAAACACCCTAACTTCTAAACCAGGGACAGCAGTTATCGTCATGTAAAGGGCAATTGCTCTCATCAAGTGAGCAAGTGTTTTGGGACAATGGATACCAGAAAGTAAGGTACAATTGCTCTCAATAAGTGAGCCTTTAAGAACAACGGCTCTTATTATGTAAGGGACAAATTGCCCTCATAAAGTTAGCCTTTAGGGACAACGGATCTCATCATGTAAGTGACAATTGCTCTTATCGAGTTTGTAAGCATTTGTAGCAATGGCTATCATCATGTAAAGGGCAATTGCTCTCATCAAGTGAGCAAATGTTTAGGGACAACGGATCCCATAAAGTAAGGTACAATTGCTCTCAAAAAGTGAGCCTTTTGGGATAATGGCTCTTAATATGTAAGGGTCAAATTGCCCTCATAAAGTTAGCCTTTATGGTCAACGGATCTCATCATGTAAGTGACAATTTCTCTTATCGAGTGTGTAAGCATTAGGGACAATGGCTATCATCATGTAAACGACAATTGCTCTTATCAAGTGAGGAAGCGTTTAGGGACAACGGATCCAATAAACTAAGGTACAATTGCTCTCAACAAGTGAGCCTTTAGGGACAACGGCTCTTATTATGTGAGGGACAAATTGCCCTCATAAAGTTAGCCTTTAGGGACAACGGTGTAACAATTCGCAATTTCAGGTTAATTACCATTCCCGGAAAATTTCACTATTCACTTTTACTATTCATTTTTTTTCCGAAACTTTCCCGAAAGTTGATTTTTATTTGATTTTATCGAGTGATAAATCATTTCCATGGCAAATTAAAAGTTTAACTTTCATAAGCTCATTTTCGTGAAAGTTATTAAGGAATTACACGGAATTACACGTTTTAGGGTAAAACGTCAATCAGAAATTCTATGCACAACGAAATTCCACCCCGTCAGGTGACCCCACATCAGAAAAATGTTTGACACACTCATGATTTATTTGAGAATTAATCGTGACTAAGAAAAACATGACCAAACTTCCCAGCAGGTCACCCAAACCTGTACTAATCTCGCACGAGCACGCTTAACCGAATGGGCGATTAACCGTTAGACCACGAAACGCGTTTCTAAGACTTTTTGAGTTTTCAACTTATTAGAAAAAGTCAACATATTCTTTCCCTCCTCCATTGACCAAAAATGATCCCTTAATGTTATAAGTCATTTCGTGATTTTTAGGCTTACGGTTTGATGTCTAAAAGACATTTAATACCAACCGACACTAGACTGAGCCCAGTCTAGACATTATAAGTCATTTTAAATCATTTTTATAACATTAGAAAAGTAACATTTTACTTTTCTCAATTTTACGCAATATTCAGCGTTTTACGCGAATTACGCGTTTTAGACCCGTGTTTCCAGTTTTTAGCAGGGTTTTGGCACCCGATAGATCCTACCACTCATTTTATATTTTATTATGGACTATATGGACATGTTTAACAATACTTTCAAGTTCCATAATTTTACGACACCCGGTTTTACGTTTTGAGGCTTAATCATTTACGGTTAGCTTTTTACGGAGTCAAAATGCACAAACTATGCAAGATAACACCAAGACTCATCATCTAGTCATCTTATCCATGCCAAACCGCCATTTAGGGGGGGGAGTCACCTTGGTGTGGCTTGATCTTGTCCATTGATTCTTTAGATCATTACAAGTGTCTAAATTAACCATGGTTAAACTCTAACCCAATATATGGTTAACTATTTTTCCTACCCTATAAATACCAAGCTAAACACATGATATTTCTTGCACCACACCTTCTTATAACCTTCAAGTCCTAAAACCTAAGGCACTTTTCTTATATTTTGTAAGAAAGTTAACTAGTTTTTGAAAGAAAACTAGTGTTTGATCTTTATTCTTGGAAATTTTCTAAGAAAAGTTGTTATAACTTTAAAGTCTCCAAAAAGACGTCGTTATAATCTTCAAATAGCTTTGGACTTCAAGAAGGCGTCGTTATAATCTTCAAATAACCTCGGTTTATCATAGATTGCAAAGGGTGAAGCTAAAAGTCTATCAATGTCCTATCCTTACATGTTAACTTCCTTTCATCTTTGAAAGCCAAAAGTTGTAAGCCAAACCCTAACATGCTTCTTGTTGAATAATTATGTTCATGTTATTTACATATTATTCATGCTATATTATGTCTTGTATGCATGTCCATGATGTATAAAAGTGAGTAAAACAAGTATTGATACATATATGTAACTTATGTTATTCAAACAAGTAAACTAGTGACTTTCTTGGAAAACCACGACCAAAATGGTAAAATTTTGATATTGGATCATTACATATTATAGTAGAGGACTTAACAAGGAAACCATAGCAATTTGAACCACCTAAAACGAGTATACGAGTCAAAAGTTATGGCGATTTGAAATTACCAAAGATTTCCGGCAAAACTGCCAAATAGCTTCCTGATCAAATTTGGGTTTTGAAAGTCCCACTTCTTGTCCGATTCATCAAAAAGTTAAAACACGAAAGTTGTCCGGAACGACGTTTTCGTTCAGGAACAAAGAAGCTCGAGACCTAAAAATGCTTTCCGAGTGATAAAATTCTTCAAATTCTAAACAGCCCATTTTTAGCCAAAGTCATTACATATAAGTTATGGTTTATGAAGACCAAAGGGGTCTTATGACCTAGAATCAAGACACAACCATGGCTAGAGCCAAGGTTGAGTCTCAAGACCATGGAACAATGACCAAAGGTCATGGCTAGGCCATGACGAAATGACCATACAAGCTTACCAAGGCAAATACATGAACTAGAGAAGTTGGCGATAACTTGAACATACAATTTGGATCTACTTCATCTAAAGGAACCATGAGATATTACAAAGAGAATATGGTCATTTAAGGCTTATGAAGCTACCCCTAATAACAATCTTCATGTACAAATAAACTTTCCTAAGTTTATTCAAATATCGGACATGTAACTTTTCGGATCAAAACTTATATCTATATATTTCATCAACTACTACAATAGTAGGGAGCCTCATGTGAGGAGTTCATTATGTAAGCCGTCGAGATGAGTTGTGGATTTACGAGTTAAAGTATCCTGGCTCCTCGAACGCTTACTAACATGACTTCTGAATTATGTCGGCCCGAACAGTAGTAAACGATATACAAAACATACATGTTTCATGAATCTTTTCTTCCAAAGACTTACATTATACATCATACCACATCATGGACTAAATGCAAGATATATATATAGGCACTACTTCATGTTCTTTACTCCGATCCTAAGTCGCGACATTCGATTATAGGTTGCTTGTAGAAACCTTCGCGATTCAACCGTTACATTCATTACTTGCTATCTTACTTAAGGTGAGTTCATAGCCCCACTTTACATTACTTCAATGTTTTACAAACCCTTGGGGGGGAATACATGCTATTATTTTTCTACTCGAACACAATGCTTTCTACTGTATGCTATTCGACTATGTTTTATTATCACTAAGTAACATCCTTGCCAAACCAAAATCCCTTATTATGAACCATTTAATCACTTGCGAGGGTTACTTACAAGTGAGCGCGAATATTGTGAATAGGCCTATTGGGATTGACGAATCCCATTTGTTTTGATTAGTTCAAACAAATGCATTAATATTTGAGACATTAGGTATGACGGCAAAGTACCTACCGGGATAAATCTGCCAATCGATATTGGTACACGTTAACGTTTTGGTTTCATAAGCTTAGTGTATAATACATTTTATGGGCGTATAATAACGTAGCCTACCTGTTTTGTTTTCCAAACATTGGTGTGAGTCTACAGCTCACACTACGATTATTGTGTTCAAACAATTTACCTACAAACACTACGATTATGGTGTTCAAACGATTTACCTACAAACACTACGATTATGGTGTTCAAACGATTTAACAAACTCTATGAATATCACTCAACCTTTGTGTTGACCTCTCAAGCATGTATTTCAGGTTCATGACGATCAAGGATGGCACGGAAGGACACGGATACTCAAGAGGGCTATAAATTTTATTATCATTCAAAACTCATTTATTATACATTGTAAACATGGAACCAATTGGGACCTCATTTTGAAATCTCTGATATTTATATAATTTGAATGATACATCTTTTAAAACGACTCAATTGGAGTTCGTTTTCTATTATTGTGACTATTGTGCCGTCGAGTAACACCCAGTTCGAATTCCGCTGCAACCATGAATTGGGGGTGTTACAGATTGGTATCAGAGCCATGGTTATAGAGAAACGGGTCTAAGTGAGACCTAAACTATAACTACAATCACAAACAAAAACATTTTATAGCCTTCCGCTCTCCGTGTCTTCCATCCTCCAGACGATTATGGACTTAGTAAGCATGTTATGTTAGACAAACATATTAGTATATCCATATATACCCCTTTTGAGCATTTCCCCGAAGACATTTTTATGCTACACAAACATAATTGCATATTGATATATGTACCCTAAACATAATTCAGCATTTCCCCGTAGGCATTTTATGCTACATGAACACATATAAGTATATTGATATATACACACTAGGCATTTTATGCTACATGAACACATATAAGTATATTGATATATACTAGGCATTTTATGCTACATGAACACATATTTGTATATTGATATATACACACTAGGCATTTTATGCTACATGAACATATTCGTATATTGATATATAAACTCGGTTTATTTTCAATCATTTATCTAAACAATGGACTAAACATATCTGTGTATGCCTATTCTAAGGCATTTCGGCACAGCCACACTCTCCCAATCATGTTCCTACTTCAACATTATATGTCCAAGACATTGTAACTGATTACAATGGTCTCATTCATTTTCCAAGGCATTGTGAGATACAATGGTCTCATTCATTTTCCAAGACATTGTGAGATACAATGGTCTCATTCATTTTCCAAGACATTGTGAGATACAATGGTCTCATTCATTTTCCAAGACATTGTATTATACAATGGTCTTAACCATTTCTCAAATGTTTTGAGTCACACAATGGTTTAACCTACTTCCGAGACATTGTGTTTTGTGCAAATGGTCTCTAGAATTATTCCATCACATCATCAATATCATTTCTTATGATATCAAAAACCTGTTACAATCTATCGATTTCAAAACAAGAAATATGAGATTTCTAAAAGACAAACTAATCCATCATCGACAAAAGCTGAACTTTCTCTACATTCATCAAAGTTTTCTTATGAAAACTTCATTATTAAAAGTTCGTGATCCTGGCCAAGTATGTTCTATTTTAGAAATACTTAAAACTTCCTTTCCATACGTATCTACCCTTACTACCTTCTATGCAATGGAATATGAAAACATACGTTACAAGTCTTGTATGGACGGGACTTGCAACTTAAGGGTTTGACATCGCCTTTGTTTAGTGGACTGTTTCCCAAAAGCAACGGACATATCAAAATATACCTAGTTTAGGTATTTGAAAATTTTATCGAACCTCGGCTAAATATAGACTAGTCACCTATATTTAACCTAGGGACAGTGGAATATAGTCTGACTAACTATATTCGACTTAGAATTTTCAAATACTGAGAGTAGTTGTACTAGGGTTATGTTTAGGTTGATTTCCTACATGAACTCGATAAACCACCAGAATACATTAAAACAATCTAGAGACACGATAATGTCTTACCACTCAGCGAAATCTTAACACCTTAATTGTGTTACCTAATTTCATTCTTGAAATTTTTCATTTATGAGATAATCCGAACTACTATCTTGGGATAGTTATCAATTATTCTCTTCATCCTGTAGAAGTACCATCCTGTTTAGGATACCATTCCATCATAAACTTTTAAAATCTCTTAAGATTTTCAAAACAAACTCAACATCTATACCTAAGAGTATTAATGTTAAGCATACACTACACACTTTTGTTCATCAACATATCATAACATTATCTTCACAACCGTTGGAACCACAAGCTCATTAACAGATCTTGATGCACTTTTAAAGCTCAAATCATCCTTAGTTACACCACAAGCACCCTCATCAGCTTTACAAGTTTGAATATTCATCTTGTACTTTTGGAACACCAGTATCATCTCGTAATACACTACCTTGTAACTCACCGGCTAAGTATGAATGTTGTGTCGGGAATTCTTGAGTAGGATGATTTATAATGTCCTTATTTGAATGGATTGGGATGCCTTTTTATTTAAATAAAGAAATTATAAATCATCGAACCATACGTTTATATTCCTTTAGTTACATTGTTTGGGATGCCTCTCTATGTAAATAAAGAATTATAAACAAGTGGGCTTATTTGTATCCGAAATAACATAAGTATGAAGTCAACTTACATTACATTGCTCGGGTATGGCTTGATACCTACATTACATTGCTCGGGTATGGCTTGATACCTACATTACATTGCTCGGGTATGGCATGATACCTACATTTTATTCGCCACAAGAAATCCTATCTTTTCACCGACATCGCTTCAAACCATGACATAAACACTAGGTACAACAACCGATTACCTACTAGGCTATGATTGCAACGACTATCCCAATTTCCATTTGTACGAGGTTTACATTTTGGTTTTCATAATGATAGTGCAATAACAAACAAACTCATTACGGGGCCATGTAACCATACGCATGCGCAGTCGTACCAAACTCATTGCGAAGCCATGTAGCCATATGCATGGGCAGCCGTACAATTCAAAACAAGACTTGGTCCAACCACATGTTCAACGCTTATTCCATGATTCGATTCTTATATCAATTGTTATTGATACTTGACAACTATATCAAGTTCTATTTGATATTCAACTACTATATTAATTCCTATTAATATCCAACTGCTATATCAATTTCCTTTGATATTCGACTATTACCATACCTTTCCTACATAAAAGGAAGCCTCATCCTACACCATACACCGAAATGACAAATCAAATTACATCACTGGTAATTCCAGACTCTAGTCCTCATAAGTAACCACACATCTTTATCGATACCACTCCAACATATGACACACATAGAACTTCGGGACGAAGTTCCCCGTAAGGGGTAGAGACTGTAACAATTCGCAATTTCAGGTTAATTACCATTCCCGGAAAATTTCACTATTCACTTTTACTATTCATTTTTTTTCCGAAACTTTCCCGAAAGTTGATTTTTATTTGATTTTATCGAGTGATAAATCATTTCCATGGCAAATTAAAAGTTTAACTTTCATAAGCTCATTTTCGTGAAAGTTATTAAGGAATTACACGGAATTACACGTTTTAGGGTAAAACGTCAATCAGAAATTCTATGCACAACGAAATTCCACCCCGTCAGGTGACCCCACATCAGAAAAATGTTTGACACACTCATGATTTATTTGAGAATTAATCGTGACTAAGAAAAACATGACCAAACTTCCCAGCAGGTCACCCAAACCTGTACTAATCTCGCACGAGCACGCTTAACCGAATGGGCGATTAACCGTTAGACCACGAAACGCGTTTCTAAGACTTTTTGAGTTTTCAACTTATTAGAAAAAGTCAACATATTCTTTCCCTCCTCCATTGACCAAAAATGATCCCTTGATGTTATAAGTCATTTCGTGATTTTTAGGCTTACGGTTTGATGTCTAAAAGACATTTAATACCAACCGACACTAGACTGAGCCCAGTCTAGACATTATAAGTCATTTTAAATCATTTTTATAACATTAGAAAAGTAACATTTTACTTTTCTCAATTTTACGCAATATTCAGCGTTTTACGCGAATTACGCGTTTTAGACCCGTGTTTCCAGTTTTTAGCAGGGTTTTGGCACCCGATAGATCCTACCACTCATTTTATATTTTATTATGGACTATATGGACATGTTTAACAATACTTTCAAGTTCCATAATTTTACGACACCCGGTTTTACGTTTTGAGGCTTAATCATTTACGGTTAGCTTTTTACGGAGTCAAAATGCACAAACTATGCAAGATAACACCAAGACTCATCATCTAGTCATCTTATCCATGCCAAACCGCCATTTAGGGGGGGGGAGTCACCTTGGTGTGGCTTGATCTTGTCCATTGATTCTTTAGATCATTACAAGTGTCTAAATTAACCATGGTTAAACTCTAACCCAATATATGGTTAACTATTTTTCCTACCCTATAAATACCAAGCTAAACACATGATATTTCTTGCACCACACCTTCTTATAACCTTCAAGTCCTAAAACCTAAGGCACTTTTCTTATATTTTGTAAGAAAGTTAACTAGTTTTTGAAAGAAAACTAGTGTTTGATCTTTATTCTTGGAAATTTTCTAAGAAAAGTTGTTATAACTTTAAAGTCTCCAAAAAGACGTCGTTATAATCTTCAAATAGCTTTGGACTTCAAGAAGGCGTCGTTATAATCTTCAAATAACCTCGGTTTATCATAGATTGCAAAGGGTGAAGCTAAAAGTCTATCAATGTCCTATCCTTACATGTTAACTTCCTTTCATCTTTGAAAGCCAAAAGTTGTAAGCCAAACCCTAACATGCTTCTTGTTGAATAATTATGTTCATGTTATTTACATATTATTCATGCTATATTATGTCTTGTATGCATGTCCATGATGTATAAAAGTGAGTAAAACAAGTATTGATACATATATGTAACTTATGTTATTCAAACAAGTAAACTAGTGACTTTCTTGGAAAACCACGACCAAAATGGTAAAATTTTGATATTGGATCATTACATATTATAGTAGAGGACTTAACAAGGAAACCATAGCAATTTGAACCACCTAAAACGAGTATACGAGTCAAAAGTTATGGCGATTTGAAATTACCAAAGATTTCCGGCAAAACTGCCAAATAGCTTCCTGATCAAATTTGGGTTTTGAAAGTCCCACTTCTGGTCCGATTCATCAAAAAGTTAAAACACGAAAGTTGTCCGGAACGACGTTTTCGTTCAGGAATAAAGAAGCTCGAGACCTAAAAATGCTTTCCGAGTGATAAAATTCTTCAAATTCTAAACAGCCCATTTTTAGCCAAAGTCATTACATATAAGTTATGGTTTATGAAGACCAAAGGGGTCTTATGACCTAGAATCAAGACACAACCATGGCTAGAGCCAAGGTTGAGTCTCAAGACCATGGAACAATGACCAAAGGTCATGGCTAGGCCATGACGAAATGACCATACAAGCTTACCAAGGCAAATACATGAACTAGAGAAGTTGGCGATAACTTGAACATACAATTTGGATCTACTTCATCTAAAGGAACCATGAGATATTACAAAGAGAATATGGTCATTTAAGGCTTATGAAGCTACCCCTAATAACAATCTTCATGTACAAATAAACTTTCCTAAGTTTATTCAAATATCGGACATGTAACTTTTCGGATCAAAACTTATATCTATATATTTCATCAACTACTACAATAGTAGGGAGCCTCATGTGAGGAGTTCATTATGTAAGCCGTCGAGATGAGTTGTGGATTTACGAGTTAAAGTATCCTGGCTCCTCGAACGCTTACTAACATGACTTCTGAATTATGTCGGCCCGAACAGTAGTAAACGATATACAAAACATACATGTTTCATGAATCTTTTCTTCCAAAGACTTACATTATACATCATACCACATCATGGACTAAATGCAAGATATATATATAGGCACTACTTCATGTTCTTTACTCCGATCCTAAGTCGCGACATTCGATTATAGGTTGCTTGTAGAAACCTTCGCGATTCAACCGTTACATTCATTACTTGCTATCTTACTTAAGGTGAGTTCATAGCCCCACTTTACATTACTTCAATGTTTTACAAACCCTTGGGGGGGAATACATGCTATTATTTTTCTACTCGAACACAATGCTTTCTATTGTATGCTATTCGACTATGTTTTATTATCACTAAGTAACATCCTTGCCAAACCAAAATCCCTTATTATGAACCATTTAATCACTTGCGAGGGTTACTTACAAGTGAGCGCGAATATTGTGAATAGGCCTATTGGGATTGACGAATCCCATTTGTTTTGATTAGTTCAAACAAATGCATTAATATTTGAGACATTAGGTATGACGGCAAAGTACCTACCGGGATAAATCTGCCAATCGATATTGGTACACGTTAACGTTTTGGTTTCATAAGCTTAGTGTATAATACATTTTATGGGCGTATAATAACGTAGCCTACCTGTTTTGTTTTCCAAACATTGGTGTGAGTCTACAGCTCACACTACGATTATTGTGTTCAAACAATTTACCTACAAACACTACGATTATGGTGTTCAAACGATTTACCTACAAACACTACGATTATGGTGTTCAAACGATTTAACAAACTCTATGAATATCACTCAACCTTTGTGTTGACCTCTCAAGCATGTATTTCAGGTTCATGACGATCAAGGATGGCACGGAAGGACACGGATACTCAAGAGGGCTATAAATTTTATTATCATTCAAAACTCATTTATTATACATTGTAAACATGGAACCAATTGGGACCTCATTTTGAAATCTCTGATATTTATATAATTTGAATGATACATCTTTTAAAACGACTCAATTGGAGTTCGTTTTCTATTATTGTGACTATTGTGCCGTCGAGTAACACCCAGTTCGAATTCCGCTGCAACCATGAATTGGGGGTGTTACAAACGGATCTCATCATGTAAGTGACAATTGCTCTTATCGAGTGTGCAAGCATTAGGGACAATGGCTATCATCATGTAAAGGGCAATTGCTTTCATCAAGTGAGCAAGTGTTTAGGGGCAACGGATCCCATAAAGTAAGGTACAATTGCTCTCAACAAGTGACACTTTAGGGACAACGGCTCTTATTATGTAAGGGACAAATTGACCTCATAAAGTTAGCCTTTAGGGACAATGGATCTCATCATGTAAGTGAAAATTGCTCTAATCAAGTGTGCAGGCATTAGGGATAGCGGCTATCATCATGTAAAGGGCAATTGCTCTCATCAAGTGAGCAAGCGTTTAGGGAAAACGGATCCCGTAAACTAAGGTACAATTGCTCTCAACAAGTGAGCCTTTAGGGACAACGGCTCTTATTATGTAAGGGACAGATCGCCCTCATAAAGTTAGCCTTTAGGGACAACGGATCTCATCATGTAAGTGACAATTGCCCTTATCGAGTGTGTAAGCATTAGTGACAATGGCTATCATCATGTAAAGGGCAATTGCTCTCATCAAGTGAGAAAACGTTTAAGGACAACGGATCCCATAAACTAAGGTACAATTGCTCTCAACAAGTGAGCCTTTATGTGAGGGATAAATTGCCCTCATAAAGTTAGCCTTTAGGGACAACAGATCTCATCATGTAAGTGACAATTGCTCTTATCGAGTGTGTAAGCATTAGGGATAATGGCTATGGCAATTGCTATGATGAAGTGAGCAAGTGTTAAGGGACAACGGATCCCATAAAGTAAGGTACAATTGCTCTCAATAAGTGACACTTTAGGGACAACGGGTCTTATTATGTAAGGGACAAATTGCCCTCATAAAGTTAGCCTTTAGGGACAACGGATCTCATCATGTAAGTGACAATTGCTCTTATCAAGTGTGCAAGCATTAGGGACAGCAGTTATCATCATGTAAAGAGCAATTGCTCTCATCAAGTGAGCAAGTGTTTAGGGACAAATTTTTAGACCTTAAAACCGATTCTCTCCTAAAACTTAAGGCGATTTCCAGCCCCCCCCCCCCCACCCTATCAATTCCGGCCAATAATTCTTCCAGTCTTAGTTGTTATTTCTTTAATCATTGCTGGGATTATTGAATTAACGACATAGATCCTGGATTGTTAGGGTGGAGGGCTGGTTATTCTTTGTTTATTATGCAGATCGTCCCTATTCCTAACCCTAAATCCCTAATCGTATTTTTTTAATTCGTATTAGGGTTTGATTTTCATTCCTTAACCGACTTAGTTTTCTAATCGGTATAATCTATATTTAGGGTTTCGATTTTCTGGTTTTGATTTGGTTATTTAACCGAGATTCTTAATTCCAATCTAAAGTCGGTTGGTGGCCACTATTGTATTGCGATCTGGTGCTTTCATGAACGAATTCCTTCTTAGGGTTTCGTTTTTTATTGATGATTGTTTGGGCTTGCTGATGTGCGTAATGATTATGAAACCCTGTTTTAGGGTTTCGACTTTACGTATTATTTTGTTGGGGTTGTTCATCATGGTTGCGCATGGGTGGATCTGTGATTTAGGGTTCACCATGGTTATCATTCAACGAGCTACTTGGGTTTGTCTTGTGTGCTGCAGTTTGATGATTATGTGTTTCCACATGCATGTTATTGGACGTTGATGATCACTCGGTCTATATGTTCTACATCAGATTTTCGGTTTGTGTAAGTGGGTTATGGAGAGATTGTAAGTCAAGTATGTGGGTAACTTGTTCAAAAACCCTTATTCGTGTTACTATCACAAGATTTGGTGTTGATTCTGCCTTGTGTCACTTGTGTTCCTGCATATTCTTTTTTGCTAAGGCGAGTTTGGGCTGATGTATGAAGATAACGATTCCCTAATTTTTAGGGTTTCGTTTATTTCTGGTCTTGTGATCGTTTTTTTGTGGTTATTGGAAGTTAGGGATTGGAAAACCCTAGTTGTGTCTATGGCAGGTTGTTCTTTGACTTGCATGGTGTGTTGAATCATGTCATATTTTATGGATTCCTTGGTTTGTTGCTTGTTGATGCTATTGTGAATCGTTATGACATGATGACGTGGGTGTTAGGGGCTCGGTTACCCTACTTGGTGCTGATTGGATCAGTTGCGTGATTGTGGATTCATTTGTTTTATGTGCAGCTTGGTCTATTTCATGGTTTGGGAAACTTTGTACCTCTATTATCTTCATGAATTTTTTTGGGTAAAGGGGAGTAATCCTGCACCCTGGTAAAGTATATTAAAACCAAAAACATTGAAGTACAATGGATGAGAGTGAGTCCCTCATCTAAGTCCCTTAGGACACTTACCTAACCACTATATAAGAATGAAATGCCATTCTTATAACTTACAAATCCAAAAACAACTAACAATGACTGAAAAAGAAATACAATACATTACAACTTAAATAAAAATTCAAGTCTTCTTAGTCATCGTAGCGTTTCAGATCTAAAACATGAAGAACCTAAACCAAGTTTCCCCGCCTTCCAAGAATAGTACAAACTTCCATCTTCAACCAATTGCATCTTCTATTAGTATTATGCAAAACGCACAATCTAATATCCTAATAAGAGTGATTTACGTAGCAAATCGAACTTGAAGCATAACCATGGTCTAAGCGACCCAACCTTCCAGCATCTCCAAACTTGAACCAATCTAACAACAAATAAGAATGAAAACACATGAAGACAATTACCAAGGATCAAGTCATATGCACCAACCTTCTCCTTACTCATGGATCGTCAAAATTGATTTCAGTTCACAAAGAGTAGGAAAACAACCACAATCGGGATAGCAAAACCATAGCTCAACCACATGCAATCAACATACAGCGCAACCCAATAATACGCACAAAAATCCATCATCATAATCAATGTCGATTAATACATGTTCGTATAAGCAACTCATAAGGTTTACGAACCCTAACTGATCTCACAAATACTATTATCTTCATGAATTTAACTCGTATTGGTGTGGAGAATGGTTCAAGGTTTCTTTTGGATGGATTTGCATGTTCAGGTTCTATGTGAACGTCAGACGCGTCTTGTTTTAGATAGTGGTGCTGAATCATATGGAAGTTGATGTGAAGTTCTACGGTGACTATGCTTTTGGTGCTCCCTTTGTGTTGCAAGAGTATCATTTTTATAATTTTTTTTTTTTTTTTTTTTTTTTTTTTTTTTTTTTTTTATAAATTTTAGGGACAAAATATTCTCTCCCCCTTGGGGGCGATTTCCGGCCACCCCTCCCCCTTATTCCGATAAGATCTAACTGCTCATTAAAGCCGCCTCTCTATTATTCTTTGAATGATATGCAATCGGTTTGATGGCTGTTATTACATGGGAAGGGGTGTGTCGTGGTTTATCTATTCGTTACATCTTTTTAATAATCGCTGCCCGTTTTTTTATATAAACCCTAATCGTTTTTCAAGTCGGTTTCTCAATCGATCCTTTATTAAGGTTTATTCTGGGCGCTTCATTCTATATAAGCCCTAAACGATTTTTTAAATCGTTTTTAGGGTTTACTTTATGTTTGTGAATGGTTACGATCGTATGGTTCTTTAAGGGTATGATTTTATGTACGATCTGGGCGGGTTTTGATGGACACGTTCCATCACATGGTAATCTTCATGGTAACCGATCCCCTATTTTTAGGGTTCGGATTTATTGATGATTTTATATAACCCTTGTGGTTTCAGCGTTTCTTGCTAAGTCGACTTTGGTCGTGTTATTTATCGAGGGGTGTATGGTGGTATGATTTCATCATTGTTTTGTGGGTTTGGGAGAGTGGAAGTTATGTGTGGATAGTTGCTTGTGGTGCTGCTGATCGTGGTTGAATGTTAAGTTTATTAGGGTTCTTATTCAAAAACTCTATGTACGTTTGTGTGATTCCTGATGGTGCTCCGATTATTTCTTCATTCATGGATCGAAGCTGATTTGGGATTGCTGGTAGTTAGGGATTCGCTAAACCCTATGATCATTATGATACGACTAGTGTGCTGATCATGTTATTGTATTTGTCGTATTATGTGCTTGTTAGGGTTGTTGATGACCCTATGTCGGTTCATTCTGGTCTATTCGCTGCTGCTTATGGATCCTAATGATGGTCGTAATGGTGTTCATTGGTATTGTTCTGATGAAGATGGATGTGGTTTCCTCATGGAACCCTATGGATTTGTTTATTGAGACATGGTTATGGACGTACATGTATATATGCTGCTGGGTCATGATTTCTTCGTGCATGGCAGATTCCATTGTTTCATAAGATGTATGTTGACTATATGGCTCTTGATCCTGCTGCTTTTGGGTTGGTGGATTGTGTTGCTGTGGTCGTGTTGGTTAGGGTTTTCTTAAACCTTTGTTTGTCGACGTGTCCTTATGTCGACTCGGGGATTGGTTTGGGTAATCCTATGTTGGTTCATTACGATCTTTTGGATGCTATGGTATTGTCTTTGGCTGATTCGCATGGCTGGTCGTTTTGATTTTCAATTGGATGTTAAGTTCAGGGTTCTTATTTAAAAACTCTTTGATCGTTTGGAGGTGTTCTGATCGTTTGGAGTTACTGGCTTTATTTGATCGATACCTTTTGATTGTAAGTTAGGGTTTGTTCTAAACTCTATTTCTGGTCCATGGCAATTCTGGTTCGTTTGGATTTCAATCACTCTTCTTGGTTTAGAGGATGCTGAAGATGTACGAATCATGCTAATGGTTGGATTAGTGATCGGTGAGGGTGGCTAGGGTTTGGGAAACCCAATGTCGGTTCATCGGTCTTTGTGCTGCTGCTTATGGATGTTGTCTATGGCAGGCTGCTACGTGGCAAGTTTGGACTTCTATGACGACTTTGAAGAATCAAGTTTTAATTGGCTAGCATTTAATTGTTATTTTTATAGTCGTTGTAGGTTATGTTCAATGTTAGGTTATGTTCTATGTTTTGGTCAGTTGCACATGTTGTGCATGTTAGTTTTAAGAATGGTTTGTCATTCTTAGATTAGTGTCTTGTAAGTGTCCTAAGGGACTGAGGGCGAGGGAAATCACCCTCGTCATTTTGTACTTCAAAGTTTTTGGATAATGTCATTTACCAGGGTGCAGGATTACTCCCCTTTACCCAAAAAAAGAGTATCATTTTTATATTTTCAATTGTATAGTCATTGTAGGTAGTAAGTTTTTTATTGTAAGTTATAAGAATGGCAAGTCATTCTTATATAGTGTTGCGTGTAAGTGTCCTAAGGGACTGAGATGAGGGAGTCACCCTCATCCATTGTACTTCAATGTTTTTTTTTTTTTTTTTTTTTTTGGTAAAATATATTAAATAAAATAAAGAGTTATGTACATTAGATAGCACAAGATAGACAAGGAAAGGACAACCCCTAACCTAAATCTCATCTTGCCTAGAAACAGAAAGAACAAAATAGTAATGGACATACCAAACTGATAACAACTAACAACTAAGATAACAAAGAGATCAAATAATCCACCAAAAGTACATAACCAAAAGCAACCCCCTGATCATCAGCTTGAACTAGAACCACTTGTGAACTCTGAATACATGGGGTACTCCAAAGGAACCAACCAAAGGAGCTCCAAACATCACCATACACAAGCAGCCCATAGAAAGCATAAATACTAAGCTTAAGAACAGGAGAGAAGCTGATAACAATATTAATACAACATAACTCATAAAAATAAGACCAAACAGATATAATCTCCAAAGCAGCATATCAGCATAACAGCACCAGAAAGCTTGGTCAAAAGAAAGCATCCAGATCAGCATAAACTTTAACCTCAGATCAGGAAAAGGATGAATCATCAAGACTTCAATCATCCAAGAACCTTGTCTCGTTAAAAACCTTGCCAAATAAAAACCCTGTGGGAAAACTTTGAACAAGGAAAAAGAGTACAAGGTATGTTCACGTTAGAGTACCAAGAGATAAAAAAAATAATGCGCAACTCCTGCTAACACAAACCACCTCATACCCCCACCAATTGACAAAGAGAACCACATAGATTAAAATAACAGCAATAATATTGCACCCATTATACCTCCAAATAATGAAAAGATTAGGAACAAACCTGGTATCAATCACAAACACAGTCTCATTACTCATTAAACTCATTTGAGATCGTATCAACCAATACAAGTTACCAGCGCATAAGCATAATAAAGAATCGGTTCCTGTAGTGCATAGCCATCCATAACTCCATACTACAAAATGATGACTAGCGAAGGAAGCTATCCTCTAATCTGTAGTGCATAGTAACTTGCTAAAACCACAATCACCCGGATCAAAAACATGATTACATTTCCCGAAACCAGTACCCAAGAAATGCCAACAAACCCAACATTCACAAGAATAAAAAGATCTGTTAAAATTACAAAACATCACATAACCACCGTTAGAATACTGGTTTGCAGAATCACTACAAACCCACTGCCACAAATTCAAAAGGAATTTGAGCAAACCCATAGTTGCCAAAGAATCATGTAACACCATTAATACCATTATCACAGCAGCTATGACTTCTCAATGGGATTTTCCAAATAGTCGCAGCCTTCACAAATTCCACCGAAAGCTTAATCTTTAGAATTAACAGCTTATGCCTAACTATATCAACAATAATCTTGAAAATAGTCTCCTCACTTCTAAAATTCTTTTGAAATAACCTAAAATTCCGCTCTTGCCAAATGTAATAGACCGCAGCCCCAAACACTAAACGCTGAATCACACTCCATATAGAATTATTAGCAGTTCTAATACAGATTCCAGAAACAACTTCAGCCCAAGTATAAGAAATATCATCAAGCTTACACAAAAGTTTTAGATTACCCCAAACAGCCTTAGAAAAGTTGCAAGAAAAGAACAAGTGAGCATGGGATTCATACACAGCATTACATAAAGGGCATAAGGTACTAGAAATGTTGAACCATCTAGAAATACGATCCGAAGTTTTAAGTCTCCCCCGCATTGCCATCCAAAGCACAAAAGCGTGTCTAGGAATACATTGGGAGAACCAAACGTGCTTATACCAAATAACTTTAGGACTATCAATTCTTAACGCTTTCCAAGCTTCTTCGACACTAAATTCAACATCCTTATTATCCTTATTGATCCATAAAACCTTGTCCTCAAATTCATCTAATAAAATAGGGACAAGCACATTTAAAACATTGCCAAATAAACTATTCCATTCATTGGGCCATTTCCATCCATTATTGTCAATCCAATCAGCAACCTTGTCATTAGTATCAAAACCATGCTCATTAAGGAAGCTATGAGTAATGACCTTACATAGCGGGCCATTAGTGTGCCATTTATCAAACCACATAGAACACTTTTTACCATTACCCAATTTATAAGCAA
This sequence comes from Artemisia argyi, assembly GCA_030686995.1. Taxonomy (NCBI): domain Eukaryota; kingdom Viridiplantae; phylum Streptophyta; class Magnoliopsida; order Asterales; family Asteraceae; genus Artemisia; species Artemisia argyi. The sequence goes on along the minus strand of CM060689.1, from coordinate 107,278,948 downwards.
CAAACGAGCGAATTCTGTCCCTAAGACCAAGGATATGATTCCAACCCGAGGCACCATGTTCAGACTTAACATCAAACCAAATGTTCCTATCTTTGACCCTATAAGCGTGAACCCATTTTACCCACAGCGAATCTTTCTTACTAATGACATTCCAAAGGTGCTTAGATATTAAGGCCTCATTCATAAGTCTAAGCGGTTTAAGACCAAGACCCCCCTCATTTTTAGGTTTACAAATATCTTTCCATGATACACTTGCAATTCCACTACCCTCGCCCCCACCAGACCACAAAAACTTTTTACACAATTTATCAATGCTATCACAAACATGATTAGGAAGTAAAAACATCAAATACACATGAAGCGAAGTAAGCACAGAAGAAATTAACTGAAGCCTACCCGCAAATGATAAGGTTTTGTTTCTCCAATCATTTAAACGATTCTTAACCTTCTGAATCAAGCATCTACAATCTTCATTAACAATCCTCTTACCATACAAAGGAATTCCTAAATATTTCAAAGGCAATACACCAATTCTAAATGGCATAACAAGCAAGATATTCTCCTTAACCGGGTCAGGAACACTCGCAAAGAAAGCAACACTCTTAGCTATACTAGGGAAAAGACCAAAACACATAGCAAACTCGTCTAAAGCTCTTCTAAGAATACTAGCAGAAATCAAATCACCGTGACATAATAATAATAATAGGTCATCCGCAAAACATAAATGGGTCAGTTGAAATTTCTCACAACCCTAATGAAACCGAAAACGACCATCCCTCCTAATCTGTCTCTTTTTTTTGGTAAAGGGGTTAACCCCGGTAAATATATAACCAAAAAATCGTTAAGTACAAATGGAATGTGGCTGACGTACCACATTAACCTCAAGCAAAAGCTTGATAAACTAGTGCTTATGACATGCCATAAACACAAACAAACCTAGCTATAATACAAACCACCTAACTAGGTATAAAAACAAGAAAACTCTTGAATCAAGCGAACGTCCCGCATCAACCCATAAGCACGAAGGGAGAATAGCGACCCAGGAAGTTTGCCTCCTTAAAAACCCTTTCCAAGAAAAACCACGAGGGAAAAACCTTGGAGTAGGGAAAAAGAGTACAACACATTCGTGGCACTCCCCTCGCGAAAACAACAAGCACTTGAGACCATCCATCATATCGTAGACCCACTTGCAATGATCACCGATCCAGGAAGCTTCCATGTATCAAGAATCCTTCTAATCCGCGAAGAGTTCTTCGTAAATCGAAATGAAAGGACCTTCAAACGAACCATGGTAACAATATCATCAAACACCTGTGTATATGACTTCATCCCCTTTTTAAAAAGACGCGAGTTACGTTTATGCCAAATAGAATAGCAAGAAGCCGCAAGGAGAAGACGAGATATCACACTAGTGGCAGAACCTCCTTTCGACAAAGGAATAAGGTACGAAACAGCATCCTTAAGCCTAGGGGGAATATGGTCCATTCCACTTAGGCCACGAACTCTTGTCCACACCTGTAAAGAAAAAGGACACTCAAAGAAAAGGTGAGCATGAGAATCAGGTTGGTTATCACAAAATAGACAACGAAGCAGGTTTAAGTCGGTTCCAGGACCAACATCCCATTGCCTCAGCCTATCTTGAGTCTTCAATTTACTGTTCACAACAAGCCAAAGATTAAATGCATGTTTAGGGATACAATGGGGAAACCACACAACATGAAACCAAGAAACCAGATTAGTACTTCCACGGATCGACTCCCACACATGAGAAATAGCGAACGGCCTAAATTCACCATTAGGCATTCGCCAAACCAACTCATCATCAACATCCTCAATAATAGTTGGAGGATTAATCATCAATAAATCAGGAATCCTATCAATCCACTCTATAGGCCAACGCCAACCACCATCAAGAATCAAGTCACGAACTGAACAATTCAAAGAAAACCCAGAACGAGAGATATCTCTAGCAGTTAACAAACTTTTAAGCGGGCTCAAATGACACCAATTATCAAACCACATAAACGCCCGCATACCATCCCGAATATGGAACCAGAAAAACAGACGAATGATCGAACAAATATGAAGCAATTTCCTCCAGCCCCAACTCATATCACCCGAACACGGAACATCCCAAAAACTCCTACCCCGAAGTTTATATGCATGGATCCATTTAACCCATAAAGATTCCTTATGAGTCAGGATACTATAAATATGTCTCGCCATAAGAGCCACATTAAAATCATGAAGGCTACGAATACCAAGACCACCCTCCTCTTTAGGCTTACAAATATCCTCCCACGCTACCTTGGCCTTACCCTTCTTCATATCACCTTGACACCATAAGAAGCCACGCATCAGCTGTTCAAGATCATGGATAACACGAACAGGAAGGATAAAAACAGAAGCCCAATATAAATGCATAGAAGATAACACAGAGATAATGAGCTGTAACCGACCCGCCAAGGATAAAAACCTATTCTTCCAATCTGCAATTCTATTTTGAACCTTTTCAACAAGGACTTTACAATCCCGATACAATAACCGCGAAGATATAAGGGGAACACCCAGATATTTAACAGGAAGAGTACCTTCATTAAAGGACAAAGAGCTCAAAATAGACACCTTCACCTGATTCGGCACATGACAAAAGAAAGCCGTGCTCTTAGGAATGCTAGGAACCAGGCCCGACAAGTTCTTAAAATCATCAAGAGCATCCATAACCACACTAGCAGAAACAACATCACCATGTGTAAAAATAAATAGATCATCTGCAAAACATAGATTAATAATTTTCTGCCTTTCACAAAGATTATGATACTGGAAATCACTCCTCTGCTCAACCCTTTGCTGCAATAAAAGAGTTAAAACCTCCATAACAAGAGTAAAGAGGTAAGGTGACATCGGATCACCTTGTCGTAAGCCCCTTTTACCCTTGAACCAACCATAAATATCTCCATTAATGCAAATGGAATACGAGACACTCTTCACACAAGCCATAATCCAAGAAACCATCCGATTATGAAATCCATAACCAACCAGAATGGCTTCAAGAAAATGCCAATCAACAGTATCGTAAGCCTTCTGAATATCAATCTTAAACGCACACCTCGGCGGTCCACGAGGGCGATGATAATTACGCATTAATTCTTGAGTAAGAAGGATATTATCAGATATATTACGGCCCGGAACAAACGCCGATTGATTAATGCTAACAATATCTCCAAGCCCCTCTTTAATTCGATTAGTAATAATTTTGCTAATGCATTTGTAAAGAACATTACAACAAGAGATAGGCCTATAATCATTTACCTTGGATGGCGTGGAAACTTTAGGGATAAGAGCAATAATTGTGTGATTTAGCTCCTTCAACAGTTTCCCATTAGTAAAGAAATTCCGAATCGCCAAACAAACATCATCACCAACAATACCCCATGCCTTTTTAAAAAAAGCAGCCGTGTAACCATCCGGCCCCGGGGCCTTATTATCACCAATAGAAAACATAGCATCCTTAATTTCCACGTTAGTCACATCCCTCACCATCCAAACAGCCCTATCCGATTCAAGAGAAGAGGAAAATAGAACTTGATCAAATAGAGGAATAGTATTACCTTCAACACCAAGAAAATTCTCATAATGTTGAACAAAAACGTTAGGAACATCATTGCCTTGGTGCATAACATTATTAACATCAGTAACCAGCTCAATACGACTCCTATGACTCCTACTCTTAACAATATTGTGAAAGTAAGCCGAATTAGAGTCACCCTCACGAAGCCAATCAACCTTTGCCTTTTGCTTCAAAAAACGTTCCTCATCCAGCAAGGCATTCTTAAACGCCTCAAGATACACCGCCTCTTCTTCCCGGAGAACGGGATTCAAAGGGTCCTTATCAAGAGACTTCTGAACTTCATCCAACTCCACACGCAGTTTATTAACACGGGCATGAAGATTACCTTGATCTTTAAGCAGCTTTCGAATAGGAGATTTCAGCCCCTTAAGACGTTTCACCACCTTAAACATGTTATGCCCTTGAACATCAATGTTCCAACCTTGTTGCACAACAGCCAAAAACCGAGGTTTAGTAGTTAAGAAATTAAAGAATTTAAACGGCTTTGGCTTCTTCTTAGTTAATGTAGGAATTCTAAGAACACAAGGGGAATGATCAGATATACGGTACGGTTGAAATATAGCAAAAGATCCCGGGAAATCATCACTAAATTTAACGTTACCCATAACTCGATCAATCTTCTTCAAAACACCATTACTACCTTTTGGTTTCTGATTCCATGTGAAATGTAAGCCCGATGAGTTTATATCAGAAACTTCAATCTTATTAACACAATCTTTAAACTCCTTCATAGCGATATTGGGCTCGTAACCACCACCCGATTTATCTTCCAGAAATAAGGAAGCATTAAAATCACCAAGAAGAACCCACGGTTTATCACGCATAAGGCTACCATGAACCTCAAGCTCATGCCACAACACACGCCGATCAATATAGTAATTATGAGCATAAACAAAGGAAACAAAGAAAGCTTTATTATCAGCTTTAACATTAACTTGTACATGCATAACCTGTTGAGTTTGGGACATAAGAAGAACATCAACAACCGCATCATTCCAACCAAGAATAATACGAGAGCCCTTATCACACAAGCTTCCATTAGACGTCCACTTCCAACCACGAGAAACCTTAGCACATGTGTCATAAACACAAGATGCATCAACATGCGATTCCAAAACAGCACATAAACACAAATTATTCTCATTGACCACCTGACGAACCTCTTTTTGTTTAGGGGAACGGTTCAGTCCCCTAATATTCCAAGAAGCAACACTAAACATTAGGAACATTCAATTCAGGAGTGCTTGCCCCTGTAGTATTAGTTGGACCCTTCGAAGTAGAAGCCAAAAAGCCCGAGGTTTCATCAGTAGTATGTAACATGTCATCCTCACCATCAAGTTCATCCACCGAATGAATAACATTAGAATCATCATCCATATCCTCATTAAGAGCATCAAAGGAATTGGTAAGCGTAATACCAGAATCCTTAGGCAAATTCTGGTTCGTGGCACGGCTTTTATTAACTTCAGGTTGTGGAACCGAGTAAACATTATTCACATTACTATTAGTAGCATTAGACGAACTAGGAACAGCTTTAGTATTAGTAGCATTCGAATTCTTAGACTTAAGAGGCACCTGCTGATTAGACACCTTACTAGAAGTTGATGCTACATTTAGATTAGTAGATGTGCCCTTAGGTTGATACTGAAATTTCTGACCAACTTTCATACCACCCTTTGGAGCAACATTCTTCCCACTATTACGTTTATTTCCAACAGTTTTGAACCCATCAGCATCCGTTTCCATCACGTTAGGAGTAGAAGTAACCTTCTTAGGACATTGCTCACAAGTGTGACCAAATATTTTACATGTATCGCAGCGTGGTGGCTTCCATTCATACTCCACTCTTATGGTTTCTTTAGTGTGACCCATTCCATTCAGCAAAGGAACACCAATAACAAGAGTATTCTTCAAATCCGTTTCAGATTTAACCTCAATCAAAGCACGTGCAAAGCTACAACGGCCCCACGATTCTAAACACATGGTGGTAGTAAACGAATCCAGCATAATAGGGGTACCTATTTTTGTAGCAATGAGACTAAGACCATCCTCCGAAAAAACAGCCATGGGAACATCATGAAGCTTCACCCAAACAGGAACACGAGTTAAATCTTCTTTCAATAAGTTGGTGTCCATAGTCCAAGGTTTCAAAATAATTGGAATATTACGAATCATCCAAGGCCCCTCTTCCAGCACATCTTCTAATCCCTTATGCGTATCAAATTTGAAAAAGAAGAATCCCTTAGCGTTCATCATCACCCTCTTAAGACCATATTTTGCCCATGTAGTACGTGCATAATACTCCACAACAGGAAAAGCAACCCGTTTACCAATAAAGTAACCGTAGAGTGTGTTATCAAACCGGGTACTAATGTCCTCGACAACCTTAAGAGGAATAGCCAATTCAACATCCTCCATTACATTCTCAGTTTCCAAAGGTCTAAAATTCGCCTTACCCTTCTTGTTAGTGGAACTAGTAGCATTAGCATACGATGTTGGCTGTTTAGCATTCGTATTACTAGCATTAGAAAATTTGCTACCATCAGCAGCAACATCCGTGTGCTTGGTATTAAGAGGGGGGAAACCCGCCTCCACATTAGTAATATCAGCCGCATGAGGAGTAAAATACGTACCATGATCAGATTCCGGAAAACTACCTTCACGTGTAGTAGCAGGTTCCAACGTGCTAGAATTGGTAGCATCAAAAGTAGTAGCATCACTACTAGCCCTTGCATTCGAATTAAAATCAGTAGCAGCCATATCACCATTAAAATTCACATTCGATTCCATGTTAGAGTTTTTCAAAACCCTAGTCGCTTGTCTTGGCTGCGTAGCCTCTGAAGTACCACCCCCCTTCCTAAATCCAGCAAATCGAGCTTGTAAACTTTCAATATCAATATGAGGACCCCCAACTTTCTCCATAGTCGAACAAAAAACAGCAATAAAACTGAAAAACTAAAAAGCGAAACCCTAATTACGAAAAAAAAGAAAACCTAAAGATCCACGTCAATCTTTAATTCGAGGGTCTCAACAAAGTCGAGACATGATATAAGTACCAATTGCTAACCGACTTCCATGATAATCAGGATAAACCGATCAGAATCCCTAACAAAACTAAAAGCGATAAAGACAAAAACCCTAGAAATCGAAACCCTAACTAAACCAGGTCAGAATCCAAATAAAAACAAAGTTATAAGACTGCGTTAATCAAGTTAACCGTCAAAAACTCAATCGTTATAAGGATTAGAACAAGATTTGAAGAGTAGAGATCGATTTAGGAGGAATTAGGGTTTTGTTCGTCAAAATCGCCCATAGAGACCAGAGGTTTCTTTATGTTCGTCAAAATCGTTATAAGGATTAGAACAAGATTTGTGATGTGATTGTTAATGGTACTTGGAGATGGCCTGCTGATTGGTATTCTAGATTTCCGGATTTAGTTAATCTCCCGGTTCCTTCCTAATCTGTCTCTTAACCATCATATTAAAAGCTTTCATGACTATAGTGAACAAATAAGGCGAAATCGGGTCACCTTGCCTAAGACCCCGTTTACTTTTGAAAAACCCATGCAATTCACCATTAACACATAAAGAAAAAGAGGCAGAGGTTAAACATACCATTATCCAGTGAATCATGGAGCTGTGAAATCCAAAATGAACAAGACACTTCTTCAAAAAAACCCAACTGCCCATGTCATACGCCTTCTGTATGGCTACTTTGAACGAGCATTTACTAACGTCACGCTTCCAATTGTATCTTTTAACAAACTCCTGAGCAAGTAAGATGTTGTCACTGATCTGCCTACCCGGGATAAACGCACTCTGATTACAATCAATCAGGCTACAAAGACCTTCTTTAAGCCTATTCGTGATAACTTTGCTGATACACTTGTAGATGACATTTCCGCAAGCAATAGGACGATAATCAGACACCTTCAAGGGAACTTGTAACTTAGGAATAAGCGAGATAACATTAGCATTAAACTCGCCAAGAAGTTTTCCCGAACTGAAGAACTCTTTAACAGTAGCACAGACATCAACACTAACAACACTCCATGCCACTTTAAAAAACTTCGAAGTAAAACCATCCGAGCCATCAGCTTTGTCATCATCAATACTAAACATCGCCTCTTTGATTTCTATATCAGAAACGGGTCTAACCATGTTTAATGCAATAGAAGAATCAAGTTTCTTGTCAAAAAGTTCCTCACAATCATCTAACGGAATGACCTCATCTTCCACCCCCAAAAAATTTTGAAAATGATTAACAAAGCACCCCGGAACATCATCACCATAAAACTTATTCCCCTGTTCATCACATACAACTTGAATCCTACCCTTGTTCACCCTGCTCTTAAAAATATTGTGAAAGTACGACGTATTATGGTCCCCATCCTTCAACCACTGAATCTTAGTTTTCTGCCTAAGAAGATTCGCCTCATCCCTTACCGCTTCCTGATACGCATTACAATAGACATACTCTTCATTTCTAAGACTGCTATTATCATGCTCTTTGTCTAAACATTTTTGCACTCTTTTAAGCTCAGCTCTCAACACTTTAACCTTATTAAACACATTCCCATTGACCCTATTCATGTTCCTCAAATGTCTTTTCATATTTTTCAGGCGCTTAGCTAATACAAACATACGGAAACCAAAAACCTCAATACCCTAATTATCTCTAACCGTAGGAATAAAAGAATCCTTATTAGCCAAAAAATTAGCAAACCGGAATGATCTAGGCTTAACAGGCTTGGCCAAAAGATAGTTCAAAACAACAGGACAATGGTCCGACGAAAGATATGGTAAAAAGTCAGCAAAGCAGCTATCATAACAGGAAATAAAGCTACTATTACCCAACGCTCTATCTAACTTCTTAAGAATACCAGATTCAGGGTCAATACGTTTTTGAATCCAAGTGTAGAACATACCTTTTGAAGCAATATCCTCAAGCTCCAACGACTCAACACAATTCCAAAAATCTTCAATATCAAGATCTTTTGCTGCAGTGACATCAGAACAGTCGCTAATATTCAAGGCGACGTTGAAATCACCCAGTAGAACCCATGGTTTATCCTTGACAAGAACACTGTGATGAGCTAAGTTCTTCTATAACACACGTCTTTCAACACCTTTGTTTTTTAGCATAAATGAAGGATACAAATTGCTTCCTGTGATCATGAATATAATTGATTTCAAAATTCATAGCTTGGTCAGAATGGGAAATAAGGTTGGCACCAACAACATTGCTATCCCACCCAACCATCATTCTACAAACACTTCTGCAATCATCCATATTAGACACCCAAGACCAATTACGAAAGACAATAAACCCTTACAACCCTAAATCATTTTTTCTCAAATTCGTCCCTTGATCTCTTGTTTTCTGATTCCTCTTGTTAATCTACTGATTTACATTCGTGTTTGTCATTGATTAATCTTGTGGGATGATTTTAATCTTGAATCTTGGGTTGGATTTGTGATTAAACCGATTTAGGGTTGCTTTACTTTTCAATCGGTTTCTTCTTTTCTGCCCTAATACCTTTAATTTTTGGAACGATTTGATTATCCTAGTGATTAAACATTACGTTTATCATTGGTTTATTCCAAATCGCTGCTTGGATCTAAGGTCTTGGTTCAGATCTGTTGAAATCGTGTTTTTAGGGTTTTTGTCGCCATTGGTTATCGACCCTATTAATGATTATGCTTATGTCGGTTTGTATTGTTCCTATATAGGGTCGACTAGGCTCCCTTATTCTATCATTAATAACGATTTAAGGTTTATCCTTAAATCATTTTTGTTTGGGATGTTGGGCAGTCGGTTTGCTTCACTATTGCTTTATCTTTTGATCGCTGCTGATTTGGGTGGTTTAATGCTTCAAAGATTATTATCTAACCTGGCTAGGGTTTGTGTTGCTGCTCGTTAATGCTATAACTAAACCTTTGGTTTAGTTTAACTTCTAATTGCAAGTAACCCTTTTTAGGGTTTGATTGATTCGTATGAGTGCAACTGGTCATGGTGCTGTTTGTTTATTAGTACGTGGGTTTAGAGAGAGAGATTTGAGTTGATTCGATCATTGAATGTTAGGGTTTTATTCAAACTCTATTTACGTGATGAAACTACATGGAAGGGGGGGGGGGGGGGGCTCAAGCTGTTTATGTTGCTGTTTGATTTCATGGGTTTTATCTTTAAAGTTGGTTGTTTATTCATGGAAGTTAGGGTGTGCAACACCCTATTAGATGTCCTCTGTTCGTATTTCTTCCCTATCTGGTATGTTATGATGTTGATGCTGTTTGGAGTATGGCTTGGGATGAGATATGTCAAGGTTGAAGTTTCTTGGTTGATTAGAGTACTTTGGTTTGCATTCTGATTTTGGTTGCTTTTGGCAGCTTAGGGGTATTTTAATCTTTACCATGGCACATGGAAGTTAGGGTTTATCACCCTAGATTCGTTGTTTAGTGATCTCACTCATGGAGTTATCTTGGCTGTCTTGAAGTGGGTGATCCTAACATATTCTTTGCTGATTTGTTGCATGTTTTTTAAGGCTTGCTCATGCTTGATACTTTGAAGCAGCTTTTGGCTTTATTTGGCATGTTGGAGTATTCTCCATGGAAGTGTATGGACTGCTATAGTGATTAGAAGGCGCAAGTATGTCCTTGAGTAGTATTATAATTTTATTTATTCGTCATTATGGTAGGTTCATCTTGTAAGTTATAAGAATGCTATGTCATTCTTATATAGTTGGTTTTTGTTATTTTGTTAGTTGTTCGGCATGTAAGTGTCCTAAGGGACTGAGATGAGGGATACACCCTCATCCATTGTACTTCAATGTTTTTGGTGTAATATATTTTGCCAGGGTGGTTTAACCCTTTTAAAAAAAAAAAAAAGACCAATTACGAAATAAACTATCCCCCACACCCTTGACCGACTTCTTCCTAAGATGAGTCTCAACCACAACACACATACACAGACCTTCTTCTCTAATAAGTGAAATTACTTCATCTTGTCTAGAAGTCTGAGACAGACCCCGGACATTCCATGCACCAATTTTATAACTCATTGAAGATTGGAATCATATGGTGCAGGCGCACCACACTCTTGAGCCATAGACGTATCCACATCATTAATGACTTCATTCTGTGTCATAAAGGAAGCCGAAACAAACATAACCTCCTCCACTTCATCTAGAGAATGAGCGCCATCCATATCAGATAAATGACCATTAATCCTATCACTTCTTATATCCTCACATCTACTCGAGTAGTATTCCAACATCTCATCAGTCCAATTATCTTTACATTCCTTAACAAACGGCTTTTTAGATAAAATGAACAGGTCAACCTTCAAAAAGTTACGCTCCTTTTGCAAACTTCCTACTTTGGCTAACTCCGCTCGATAAGCTTCATCATAACATTTACTAAGCGAAACATCACTGCTATCATGAGTAGTCAAGACAGCCTTCTGCATCATCATATCAGCATTACGTTTAGCATTGGAATTGAGATTCTGGTTAAGCAAAACGATACGATCAGACAGATTTCTGATTTTTGATTCTAATTGCTGTTCAGGAGACCCATTCATCATGATTCTACTATTCCACTTTTCCGTATAGTAATTAACCATATCTTTATTTCAACTCTTAACCACACTTTCCAAAATGGGAATACCAGAACCACATGCCTTTTCCACTGTAGCCTTCACTACATTCCAAATCTTTGAATTATCACTAACCTGATCACTACCCAAAACATCAAACCGATTACTAGTACTAACATTCTTAGAGCCTAATACATCATTTGACTTACGACCATCACCTCTCTTGCTGCTATTACCATTTTTGTTACCAGTTATGTGACTCGAATTCTTCTTCTGCACATTCTTCTTGTTATCAGCATTAGTATTATTCCGACTACTGTTACTACAACCAATACCCGCATCAACTTTATCTTTACCCTTGTGAATAGGCTGCCCATTATCATTCACCACTACACTTTCATCTACCTTGCCTACATTACCACTTTTCACCGGTTCCGACTTATTACTAACCTGCTTATCACCCATATTCCCCGTATTTACCTTACTAGTGTTATTACCACTTGCCGTATTAACATAAGTACCTCTTCTAACCTGATAACTACCAAAATTCCCTTGTCGCCCATTATTTCCAACACTCCTATTCCTCCTAATACCAGCAACTGTCCACCCCTCTTCCACATTAACATTACCCGAACTCTTATTATTATCACCACTCTTCACATCATTGGGCTTCACATTCTCACCATCCTTATTCACTTTCCTAGCCACATTCACTTTATTCATACAATCACTCAAGTAGTGCCCAAAAACCTTACACTCCTCACATCTTCGTGGAACCCAATCATGTTCAACCCACAGCTTTAAAACCTTACCCAACTTCTCATACCACAGCTCAACAAAGTCAACAAAAGGCTTCTCAGAATCAATCTCTACTAACACCCTAGCAAACGGAGAATAGATCAAACATATCTACCCAAACCCTAATCCGTCCTCTCTCTATGGGAGATTCCAGCCGCCACCTATTCCCCTAAAATCCGGCCAAATCATCTCCTTTAATCACCTCTCTGCATATACACGATCTCTGATTAGTGTATTTGGTATGCAATCGATTATTGGGTTGTGGTTATTTTAAGGTGGCGTGCTGAAATCTTTCCGAAACCCTAACTATACTTTTCTGTTTGTAATCGTTCTATTTAGGGTTTTGGTTGCTTTATCCTAGTCGATCATATTCCTATCCGTTATTCAAGTCGGTTTGATTCATATTAAATCGACTTGTTATTTTTTTTATGATCCGTTGGGTCTTTATCGTACCCCTAATTTGTTCTGATTATTTAAGTCGGTTTTCATCGATTTATATATCTGTGGGTCGAACCCTAATATTTGTTAGGGATTATTTGTAATCGTCTAACGATTTGTTGCAATAATTTATCCTTTTAAATCGTTATTCGATTGTGAGGGACGATCAAAACTTGCCCTAACAGCCTGGTTTCCTTTGGGGATCGATTGTTTGGGTGGGATTGTTTTCAAGGCCGAAACCCTAATTTTAGGGGTTCATATTATTATGTTTTGATTGGTCCTGCTGTTGATGTGGTGTTCCTGCTCGTTAAAGTATGTCATACGCATTGTAAGTTGGATTGTAATCCATTTTTTCATGAAAGTCAATCTGGTGATCGTTTTATGTTTCTGGTTTGTGGTGTTATCCGTATTAGTGGGTTTAGAGAGAGGTGCAGGTGCTGGTTGTTTTGATCTTTGATTGGTTCGCTGAAGGTTAGGGTTTAGGAAACCCTATGACGATTCATTATTCTCCTTACGTTGCTGCGATTGGATTCTGATGATGATCGTGATTATTGTTATTGTTGTATGTTGATCGCATGGCAGATTGGTGGTATGGTTGTATCATTATTGATCCTGTTGCTACTAGTTTCATATGGTTTAGGGATCGACCTGCTGTGCTCATGTTTGGTTAGGGTTTTTTACACCCTATTAGTCGACGTGCATTGATTGTTTAGTTACTGGTCGACTTGGGTTCTTGTGATCGTCTTTGCTGATTATGGTTATTATTCTGTTAAGGGTCGATCTTGAACCTACTATTGCAAGTTAGGGTTTGCAATAAACCCTATTGGTGATTATTTTGTTGGTGAAGTGATGTGAGGTACCGGTATAAGTTTGACTCAATTCTGGGCGATCTGGTTTTATCTTCATCATTGTAAGTTGTAGGCTTGCTGCGTTGGTTTCTCCATGATTCAACGTAATGGCGTGGCTTGGTTATCGTTTGTTTGAATGGCATATGGGAACTGTGAATTGGTTGAAGCTGGAAGTTTGGACTACTATGACGACCTGATGATACAAGGATTTAAATTGCATTTTATTTGTTTCTTGTTGGTCGTTGTAGTTTGATGTTCAATTGCTTGTTATAAGTGTGGTGTGCCACGCTTATATGAGTGTCTGTAAGTGTCCTAAGGGACTGAGGCGAGGGAATTCACCCTCGTCCTTTGTACTTTAACGTTTTTTTGGATAATATATTTTACCAGGGTGAATTAACCCTTTTACCAAAAAAAACACCCTAGCAAACGTAGCCCTACCATACAGCTTTTCAAAAATGGCAGTAGTCATCCGGTCCAAAATAATTGGGCTACCAATTTGGCTAACAATCCTACTGATTCCATCAACATTTCAAGCTTCCAAAGGAATGTCATGAATTTTAGCCCAAACCGGAACCTTCTTTACCTCAGGTCTAGACATGCACAACCCCGGTTCCCACTTTTTCACAAACAAAGGCCTATTATTCACTAGCCAAGGACCTTTCTCAATAACCAATTCCATTCCATCTTTTGACTTAAAATCAAAAAACACATTCCATTTTGATTCATAATAACGTTATCCAACTGATACAGCCTCCACATACGCTTCAAATGATAGACCAAATCAGCATAATTCATACGAAAACCAACAAAAAAACCAACCACTATGTTGCCCCATCTCTTACACCCTTCTTCCAAAATCGGATCCATCTTAGCAACTTTCATATTTTCACCAATAATAGACGGAAGAACATAATGCAGTTTGTTATTCCCATTCCCACCATAACTACTTCATACAGCATCACGAAAAGACTTACTATTCTTTTCATAAACACTATCTGTCATCACAGTATCCTTAGCACCACTTGACTCACCCACAGCAAAATTACTCACATCGCTAACACCCTTACCAATATCACTAGCATTCCCATTAACCTTAAACATACCCGGAACCCTAACATCACCAAAACTGACTTTAGTAGGACTCCTAGGCTTATCATACCCAGCATTATGCTTCAAATTAGTGCTACCCACACTTGGTTTAGACACCCTAGGAACATCAACCCTATTACTAGACACATTCCCCTGACCCAAATCACTAGCAGGCAAACCATTAACATCCCTAGACCCATTATTAACACTACCCACATTACCAACAATCTTAACACTAGCAGAAATAGGCTCATTATTCAAACTTTTAGCAATTTCATCAACAATATCCCTATTAGTATCATCACAATCAACCGAAATATTATTAGCATTACCCAAATTAACCTTACCAACCTCAGAACCATCACCAACACTACCCCCATCCTCAATACCAGAACAAGAACCACCAAACTCCTCACTACCCTCCACAGACTCAGAAGCCTCATCATCACACTCCAAATCATCCATATCCATAGCTACTCTATTACCCCTTGAAGCAGATCCAGTTTTCACTTTAGAATATAGATTTTTAGGAACATTAGATAACATATTAGTTTTTCAAAGCAGATTTACTCAAAGGATTCATGGTTCTAGTGGTTTTTTTAGGTTTAAGTGATGAATCCGTCCTATGAGAGGACAGATTAGGTTTTGGATCAAGGTTTGAATCCGACATAGTGACTATAGTAACAGAATCATGAACACAGAAGGGTTAATGGTGGAAATGAGATAATACGAGGAACAGTAAAACGGCCGTTGTAACGGAAAAATGAATCAAAAGGGCGGAGTATTTAATAAAAGTGAAATTTATTAAGAACATGACACGGATCTACAGTAGCAAGATGTATTAATATAAGATTGAATTAAAATAAAATGGATTAAGATGTATAGATGAACAGGATAATACGGCAGAAATACTATGAAACCCTAAGTCCCAAAATCGCCCATAGCAGAAATACTACAATTTTTTTTTTTTTTTTTTTTTTTTTTTTTTTTTTTTTTTTACAAAAAGGTAAAATATATTAAATAAAATAAAGAGTTATGTACATACGATAGCACAAGATAGACAAGGAAAGGACAACCCCTAACCCAATCACAACTTGCCTAGAAACAGAAAAACAAAACAGAAATTGACATGTTCAAACTGATAACAACAATGATAAGATAACAAAGAGAACAAATAAACTACCAACACTGCATAAACCAAAAGCAACCCCTGATCATCAAAACTCAGTATATAGACAGCTTAAATTAGGACCACTTGTGAACTCTGAATACATGGGGTACTCCAAAGGAATCAACCAAAAGAGCTCCAAACATCACCATTCACAAGCAGTCATAGAAAGCATAAATACTAAGTCTTAATAACAGGAAAGAAGCTGATACAATAAAAGTATAACATAACTCAAAGTCACAGATATAATCTCCAACTCAGTATCTCAGCATAACAACACCAGATAACTTGGTCAAAAGAAAGAATCCAGATCAGCATAAGCTTGAACCTCAGATCAGGAAAAGGATGAATCATCAAGACTTCCATCATCCAATAACCTTGTCTCGTTAAAAAACCTTGCCAAATAAAAACCCTGTGGGAAAACTTTGAACAAGGAAAAAGAGTACAAGGTATGTTCACATTAGAGTACCAAATCATAAAAACAAATGAAGCACAACACCTGCTAACATACACCACCACATAACCCCACCCATTAACAAATAAAACCACAAAGATTACAATACCAGCAAAGAAATTGCACCCAATAAGCCTCCAAATAATGAACAGATTAGGAATAAACCTGGTATTATTCACCAACACAGTCTCATTGCTCATTAAACTCATTTGAGACCAAAACATCAAATACAAGTTATCAGCGCAGAATAAAGAATCGGTTCCTGTAGTGCATAGCCATCCATAACTCCATACTACAAAATAATGACCAGCGCAGGAAGCTATCCTCTCATCTGTAGTGCATAATAACTTGCTAAAACCACAAACAGCCGGATCAAAAACATGGTTACATTTCCAGAAACCAGTACCCAATAGAAACCAACAAGCCCAACAATCACAAGTATAAAATGATCTGTCAAAATAATAGAAATTACAAACCATCACATAATCACCGTTAGAATACTGGTTTGCAGAATCACTACAAACCCAAAGCCACAAATTCAATAAGAATTTGTGCAAACCCACAGTCGCCAAAGAGTCATGTAACACCATTAATACCATTGTCATAGCAGCTATGACTCCTCAACGGGATTTTCCAAATATACGCAGCCTTCACAAATTCCACATAATGCTTAATCTTAAGACTTAACAGCTTGTGCCTAACAGTATCAACGATAATCTTAAAAATAGTCTCCTCACTTCTAAAATTCTTTTGAAATAACCAGAAATTTCGCTCTTGCCAAATATAATATACCACAGCCCCAAACGCTAAACGCTGAATCACACTCCAAATAGAATTATTAGCAGTTCTATTGGAAATTCCAGAAACAACTTCAGCCCAAGTGAAAGAAGTATCATCTAGCTTACACAAAAGTTTAAGGTTACCCCAAACAGCCTTAGAAAAATCACAAGAAAAGAATAAGTGAGCATGGGATTCATCAACGGCATTACATAAAAGGCATAAGGTACTAGAAATGTTAAACCATCTAGATATTCGATCCGAAGTTTTAAGTCTCCCCCGCATAGCCATCCAAAGCACGAAAGCGTGTCTAGGAATACATTGATACTGTTAAACCATCTAAATGTTTTTTTTTTTTTTTTTACAAAAAGGTAAAATATATTAAATAAAATAAAGAGTTATGTACATAGGATAGCACAAGATAGACAAGGAAAGGACAACCCCTAACCTCATCACATCTTGCCTAGAAACAGAAAAACAAAAACAGAAATGGACATGTTCCAACTAATAACAACAATGCTAAGATAACAAAGAGAACAAATCAACTACCAACACTGCATAAACCAAAAGCAACCCCTGAATATCAAAACTCAGTATATAGACAGCTTAAAACTAGGACCACTAGTGAACTCTGAATACATGGGGTACTCCAAAGGAATCAACCAAAAGAGCTCCAAACATCACCATTCACAAGCAGTCATAGAAAGCATAAATACTAAGTCTTAATAACAGGAAAGAAGCTGATACAATAAGAGTATAACATAACTCAAAGTCACATATATAATCTCCAACTCAGAATCTCAGCATAACAACACCAGATAACTTGGTCAAAAGAAAGCATCCAGATCAGCATAAGCTTGAACCTCAGAACAGGAAAAGGATGAATCATCAAGACTTCAATCATTCAATAACCTTGTCTCGTTAAAAAACCTTGCAAAATAAAAACCATGTGGGAAAACTTTGAACAAGGAAAAAGAGTACAAGGTATGTTCATAATACGTCGTATTATGTTTTTTTTTTTTTTTTATACAAAAAGGTATAATATATGAAATAAAATAAAGAGTTATGTACATAGGATAGCACAAGATAGACAAGGAAAGGACAACCCCTAACCCCATCACATCTTGCCTAGAAACAGAAAAACAAAAACAGAAATGGACATTTTCCAACTAATAACAGACAATGCTAAGATAACAAAGAGAACAAATAAACAACCAATACTGCATAAACCAAAAGCAACCCCTGAACATTAAAACTCAGTATATAGACATCTTATAACTAGGACCACTTGAGAACTCTGAATACATGGGGTACTCAAAAGGAATCAAGCAAAAGAGCTCCAAACATCACCATTCACAAGCAGTCATAGCAAGCATAGATACTGCAGTCTTAATAACAGGAAAGAAGCTGATACAATAACAGTGCAACATAACTTAAAGCCACAGATATAACCTCCAACTCAGAATCTCAGCATAACAACACCAGATAACTTGGTCAAAAGAAAGCATCCAGATCAGCATAAACTTGAACCTCAGATCAGGAAAAGGATGAATCATCAAGACATCAATCATCCAATAACCTTGTCTCGTTAAAAAACCTTGCCAAATAAAAACCCTGTGGGAAAACTTTGAGCAAGGAAAAAGAGTACAAGGAATGTTCATATTAGAGAACCAAATGATAAAAAGAGATGAAGCACAATACCTGCTAACATAAACCACCTCATACCCCCACCCGTTAACAAATAAAACCACAAGGATAACAATACCAACAATGAAATTGTACCCAATAAGCCTCCAAATACTGAACAGATTAGGAATAAACCTGATATTGATCACCAACACAGTCTCATTACTCATTAAACTCATTTGAGACCGAAACATCCAATACAAGTTATCAGCGCAGAATAAAGGATCGGTTCCTGTAGTGCATAGCCATCCATAACTCCATACTACAAAATAATGACCAGCGCAGGAAGCTATCCTCTCATCTGTAGTGCATAATAACTTGCTAAAACCACAAATACCCGGATAAAAAACATGATTACAATTCCAGAAACCAGTACCCAAAAGAAGCCCACAATCCCAACAATCACAAGTTTTAAATGGTCTGTCAAAATAAAAGAAATTGCAAATCATCACAAAATCACCGTTAGAATACTGATTAGCAGAAACATTACCAGCCCAAAGCCCCAAATTCAATAAGAATTTGTGCAAATCCACAGTCGCCAAAAAGTCATGTAACACCATTAATACCATTGTCACAGCAGCTATAACTCCTCAACGGGATTTTCCAAATATGCGCAGCCTTCACAGATTCCACAGAATGCTTAATCTTAAGACTTAACAGCTTGTGCCTAACAGTATCAACGATAATCTTAAAAATAGTCTCCTCACTTCTAAAATTCTTTTGAAATAACCTGAAATTTCGCTCTTGCCAAATATAATATACCATAGCCCCAAAAGCTAAACGCTGAATCACACTCCAAATAGAATTATTTGCAGTTCTATTAGAAATTCCAGAAACAACTTCAGCCCAAGTGAAGGAAGTATCAACAAGCTTACACAAAAGTTTAAGGTTACCCCAAACAGCCTTAGAAAAATCACAAGAAAAGAATAAGTGAGCATGAGATTCATCAACGGCATTACATAAAGGGCATAAGGTACTAGAAATGTTAAACCATCTAGATATTCGATCCGAAGTTTTCAGTCTCCCCCGCATAGCCATCCAAAGCACGAAAGCGTGTCTAGGAATACATTGAGTGAACCAAACATGCTTATTCCAGATAACTTTAGGGCTATCAATCCTTAAAGCTTTCCAAGCTTCTTTAACACTAAACTCCACATCCTTATTATCCTTATTAATCCATAAAACCTTTTCCTCAAACTCATCAAATAAAACAGGAACAGGCACATTTAAGACATCACCAAAAAGATTCACATTGGGCCACTTCCATCCATTGCTGTCAATCCAATCGGCAACCTTATCATTAGTATCCAACCCATTTTCAGTAAGGAAACTATGAGTAATAACCTTACACAGCGGTCCATTAGTGTGCCATTTATCAAACCACATAGAACATTGTTTACCATTACCCAATCTATACACCACAAATGCTCGAATTTTATCCCTAAGACCAAGAATATGATTCCAACCGAAGCACCATGTTCAGGCTTAATATCAAACCAAATATTTCTATCTTTGATCCTATAAGCATGAACCCATCTAACCCACAGCGAGTCTTTCTTACTAATAACGTTCCAAAGGTGCTTAGCGATTAAAGCTTCATTCATAAGTCTGAGAGGTTTAATACCAAGGCCCCCCTGATTTTTAGGCTTACAAATATCTTTCCATGATACACTAGCAATACCACTACCCTCACCCCCACCGGACCATAAAAACTTTTTACACAGTTTATCAATGCTATCACAGACATGATTAGGAAGAAGAAACATCGAAGCCCAATAAACATGAAGCGAAGTAAGAACAGATGAGATTAACTGAAGTCTTCCCGCAAACGATAAAGTTTTGTTTCTCCAATCATTAATGCGATTCTTAACCTTCTGAATCAAGCTTCTACAATCCTCATTCACAATTCTCTTACAGGACAGAGGGATACCCAAGTATTTTAATGGCAGAACACCAATTCTAAACGGCATGACAAGCAAAAAATCATCCCTAACCGTATCAGGCACACTCCCGAAAAAAGCAACACTTTTAGTAAGACTAGGGAATAAGCCAGAACACATGGCAAATTCATCTAAAGCTCTTCTAAGAATACTAGCAGAGATTAAATCACCATGACATAATAAAAGAAGGTCGTCCGCAAAACATAAGTGGGTCAGTTGAAATTTCTCACAACCCCAATGAAACCTAAACCGACCATCCCTTCTAATCTATCTCTTAACCATCATATTAAATGCTTCCATAACAATAGTAAACAAATAAGGCGAGATCGGGTCACCCTGCCTAAGACCCCTTTTACTTTTGAAAAATCCATGCAATTCACCATTAACACATAAAGAAAAAGAGGCAGAAGTTAAACATACCATAATCCAGTGAATCATGGAGCTGTGGAAGCCAAAATGAATGAGACACTTCTTCAAAAAGTCCCAATTGACCGTGTCATATGCCTTCTGTATGTCCACTTTGAATGAGCATTTGCTAACATCACGCGTCCAATTATATCTCTTTACAAACTCCTGATTGGATTTTCATTACAAAATGGTTGAATGGATTATGGTATGTGTCACTACTACATCATATTCTATTTGTGTTAATGGGGACCTTCATGGCTGGTTTCAAGGTAAGCGAGGTCTCAGGCAGGGTGACCCGTTATCCCCTTATTTGTTTACATTGGTTATGGAGGTTTTAACCCTCATTTTGCAAAAAAAGGTCTCTAATTCGCAGGACTTCCAATTCCATCATTTGTGTGAGCAGCAGAGAATTATTAACCTATGTTTTGCGGATGATCTTTTCTTGTTTTCTAGAGGCCATCCTGATTCGGTTAATGTTATTATGCAAGGTTTAGAGGATTTCAAGAATGTTTCGGGTCTTGTCCCGAGTATTCCTAAGAGTACAGCTTTCTTTTGTAATGTCCCTAATGCTTTGAAAGCTATTATTCTTCAGTCAATGCCATTTGCAGAAGGTTCTCTCCCTGTTAGGTACCTTGGGGTTCCCCTTATCTCATCTCGTCTCCTTTATAGGGATTGTAAGGTCCTTGTGGAGAAATTGGAGAGTTGTGTTAATGATTGGCGTAATAAATTTCTATCTCTTGCGGGAAGACTTCAATTGGTTAGATCTGTTCTCTCTTTGATGCACTTATATTGGGCTTCCGTTTTCATTCTCCCAACTCGTATTATTCATGATTTGGAGCAGCTCATGAGGGCCTTCTTATGGTGTCAAGGAGAAATGAAACGGGGTAAGGCCAAAGTGGCATGGGAGGCTGTTTGTAAACCTCGGCAAGAAGGTGGTCTTGGTATTCGTAACTAGGCTGATTTTAATATTGCTCTTATGACTACTCACATCTGGAGCATTTTGACGCATAAAGAGTCTTTATGGGTTAAATGGGTTCATTCTTACAAACTTCGGGGTAGAAACTTTTGGGATGTTCCTTGCTTGGGTGATGTTAGTTGGGGTTGGCGAAAGCTTCTTGAGATTAGAAACAAGGTTCGTCCGTTCATTTGGCATAAGATTAATAATGGTAAGAGTACCTCTGTTTGGTTTGATATGTGGTGTGATCAAAGCCCTATTCGTAATATGCTCACTACTAGAGACATTGTTCGGGCTGGTTTTAACTTATCGGATTCAGTTTGGGACATGATTGAGCATAGTTCTTGGAGATGGCTTGATGATTGGAATACTAAATTTCTGGATTTAGTTAATATCCCGGTTCCTAATTTAATAGCTAATTCTGATGATGGGCTATTATGGCGTGATCTGAATGGCAACCTTAAGCCCTTTTCGGTTGCGTGTGCTTGGGATTCTCTCCGTTCTAGGGCTGATCCGGTCGTATGGTACCATATTCCTTGGTTCTCTCATTGTATCCCACGGCATTCTATACATTTTTGGCTCGTTATTAAGCAGAAACTGAAGACCCAAGATAGGATGCGGGAATGGGATGTTGGTCCCAATATTGATTTGACCCTTCTTCGCTGCCCGCTTTGTGACATGGTTCCGGATTCTTACCCCCATTTGTTTTTTGAGTGCCAATTCTCTAGGCAGGTTTGGTCAGATATTCGGTTGCTTTATGGAATGGATGGTGCTCCTCCTATTTTGGATGATGTTGTTGCAACCCTCATCCCTATTTCTAAGGGCCGATCAGTTCCTAGCATTATCTCTCGTTTACTTCTTGCTGCTTCTACATACTTCATTTGGATGGAACGCAATTCTAGGCTCTTCAAGAGGAAGAAGTCTACCGTTGCTGAAGTGGTTCAAGTAATTGTCAACACCATTCGGTTGAAGTTGGTTACCTTCAAATTTAAGAAGCTAACCACTCGGTCTCGTCTACTGCTGGATAAATGGAAGATACCAAGCTCTTGTCTTATTCATGCTTAATTGCAGAGGGTTATATGGTCATCAATTCACCATGGATTTTTCCTTATTGGATTCCAAAGAATTGGCTAGCCCACAAGCATATGGATTGTGGTAAAGGCAGTGGAATTCCATATTTGGTGCTCAGTTCACCAAGGGTGATTTTTTCACCTAAAGAATTGGCTAGTCCTGAGCAAACGGCTACAGGTAAAGACAACTCAAATCCGTTTATAGTTACTGATTTGCTAATAAATCAGATGGTTATCAAGTGTACCATAGTTTTCGAACTTAAACATTTGGCTAGTCCTAAGCAAACGGCTACAGGTAAAGACAAACCAAATCCATTTATAGTTACTGATTTGCTTATAAATCAGATGGTTATCAAGTGTACCATAGTTTTCGAACTTAAACATTTAGCTACTCCAGTAGTGATGGCTATTGGTAAAGAGACATCAAATCCATTATTTTCAATGATTCACCTCTCACAGGAGTTAACACACCTGGAAGTGATGAGAATAGTATGTAACGAATATGTTTTGATGTACACTTGGTCATTTGTTGCTGCAAAGAAATGTTGCTTGTCAAGGTGGGCCATTCATGGAGTTTGGCTTTTTTGTTTTTTGCTGCTGCTGGTTGGAAGCGGGAAGTCCACTGGATTCAAGATTCTTCTTGGTTTTATTCCTAGTTAGTTGCTTGTGATGTATAACTAGGTTTGTTGTGCTTATGGCCTGTCATAAGCACTAGTTTTTCAAGCGTTTGCTTGAGGTTAATGTGGTACATCAGCCACATTCCATTTGTACTTAACGTTTTTTTGGTTATATATATTTACCGGGGTAAACCCCTTTACCCAAAAAAAAAAACAAACTCCTGAGCAAGCAAAATGTTGTCACTGATCCGCCTACCCGGGATAAATGCACTCTGGTTACAATCAATCAGGCTACAAAGACCTTCTTTAAGCCTATTCGTAATAACTTTACTGATGCACTTGTAGATGACATTTCCACAAGCAATAGGACGATAATCAGACACCTTCAATGGAACTTGCAACTTAGGAATAAGCGAGATAACATTAGCATTAAACTCGCCAAGAAGTTTACCAGAACTGAAAAACTCTTTAACCGCAGCACAGACATCAACACTAACAACGCTCCAAGCCGCTTTAAAGAACTTAAAAGTAAAACCATCCGGGCCAGCCGCTTTGTCATCATCAATACTGAACATCGCTTCTTTGATTTTGGTATTTGAAACAGGTCTAACCATATTCAATGCAACAGAAGGATCAAGCTTCTTGGCAAAAAGATCTTCACATTCTTCTAACGAAATGACCTCATCTTCCACCCCCAAAAACTTTTGAAAATGGTTAACAAAACACGCCGGCACATCAACCATAGAATTTGTTACCCTGCTCATCACACACCACATGAATCCTACCCTTGTTCACCCTATTCTTAAGAAAATTATGAAAATATGACGTATTTTGGTCCCCATCCTTCAACCACTGAATCTTGGTTTTCTGCCTAAGAAGGTTAGCTTCATCCCTCACCGCTTCCTGATACGCATTACAGTAGACAAATTCTTCTTATCTAAGGCTACTATTATTGGGATCTTTGGTTAATATATTTTACCAGAGTGCAGGATTACTCCCCTTTACCAAATAAAAAAGACAAATTGCCCTCATAAAGTTAGCCTTTAGGGACAATGGATCTCATCATGGAAGTGACAATTACACCTATCAAGTGTGCAAGCATTAGGGACAACGGCTATCATCATGTAAATGGCAATTGCTCTCATCATGTGAGCAAGCGTTTAGGGACAACGGCTCCCATAAAGTTAGGTACAATTGCTCTCAACAAGTGAGCCTTTAGGGACAACGGCTCTTATCATGGAAGGGACAAATTGCCCTTATAAAGGTAGCCTTTAGAGACAACAGATCTCATCATGTAAGTGACAATTACTCATATCAAGTGTGGAAGCATTAGAGACAACGCCACCATCATGTAAAGGGCAATTGCTCTCATCAAGTGAGCAATTGTTTAGGGACAACGACTACCAGAAAGTAAGGTACAATTGCTCTCAACAAGTGAGCCTTTAGGGACAACAGCTCTCATCATGTAAGGGACAAATCGCCCTAATAAAGTTAGCCTTTAGGGACAACGGATGTCATCATTTAAGTGATAATTGCTCCTATCAAGTGTGCTAACATTAAGGACAACGGCTATCATCATGTAAAGGGCAATTGCTCTCATCAAGTGAGCAAGCGTTTAGGGACAACGTCTCCCATAAAGTAAGGTACAATTGCTCTCAACAATTGAGCCTTTAGGGACAACGACTCTTATCAGGGAAGGGACAAATTGCCCTTATAAAGGTAGCCTTTAGAGACAACGGATCTCATCATGTAAGTGACAATTGCTCATATCAAGTGTGGATGCATTAGGGACAATGCCTATCATCATGTAAAGGGCAATTGCTCTCATCAAGTGAGCAAGCGTTTAGGGACAACGGCTCCCATAAAGTAAGGTACAATTGCTCTCAACAAGTGAGCCTTTAGGGACAACGACTCTTATCATGTAAGGGACAAATCGCCATAATAAAGTTAGCCATCAGGGACAACGGATCTCATCATTTAAGTGAAAATTGCTCCTATCAAGTGTGCAAGCATTAGGGACAACGGCTATCATCATGTAAAGGGCAATAACTCTCATCAAGTGAGCAAGCGTTTAGGGAAAACGGCTCCCATAAAGTAAGGTACAATTGCTCTCAACCAGTGAGCCTTTAGGGACAACGGCTCTTATCACGGAAGGGACAAATTGCCCTTATAAAGGTAGTCTTTAGAGACAACGGATCTCATCATGTAAGTGACAATTGATCATATCAAGTGTGGAAGCTTTAGGGACAACGCCTATCATCATGTATAGGGCAATTGCTCTATCAAGTGAGCAAGCGTTTAGGGACAATGACTCCCATAAAGTAAGGAACAATTGCTCTCAACAAGTGAGCCTTTAGGCTCAAATCATGTAAGGGACAAATCGCCCTCATAAAGTTAGCCTTTAGGGACAACGAATCTCATCATTTAAGTGACAATTGCTCCTATCAAGTGTGCAAGCATTAGGGATAACGACTATCATCATGTTAAGGGCAATTGCTCTCATTAAGTGAGCAAGCGTTTAGGGACAACGGCTCCCATAAAATAAGGTATAATTGCTCTCAACAAGTGAGCCTTTAGGGACAATGGCTCTTATCATGGAAGGGACAAATTGCTCTTATAAAGGTAGCCTTTAGAGATAACGGATCTCACCATATAAGTGACAATTACTTTTATCAAGTGTGCAAGCATTAGGGACAACGGTTATCATCATGTAAAGGGCAATTGCTCTCATCAAGTGAGCAAGCATTTAGGGACAACGGCTCCCATAAAGTAAGGTACAATTGCTCTCATCATGTGAGCAAGCGTTTAGGGACAACGGCTCCCATAAAGTTAGGTACAATTGCTCTCAACAAGTGAGCCTTTAGGGACAACGGCTCTTATCATGGAAGGGACAAATTGCCCTTATAAAGGTAGCCTTTAGAGACAACAGATCTCATCATGTAAGTGACAATTACTCATATCAAGTGTGGAAGCATTAGAGACAACGCCACCATCATGTAAAGGGCAATTGCTCTCATCAAGTGAGCAATTGTTTAGGGACAACGACTACCAGAAAGTAAGGTACAATTGCTCTCAACAAGTGAGCCTTTAGGGACAACAGCTCTCATCATGTAAGGGACAAATCGCCCTAATAAAGTTAGCCTTTAGGGACAACGGATGTCATCATTTAAGTGATAATTGCTCCTATCAAGTGTGCTAACATTAAGGACAACGGCTATCATCATGTAAAGGGCAATTGCTCTCATCAAGTGAGCAAGCGTTTAGGGACAACGTCTCCCATAAAGTAAGGTACAATTGCTCTCAACAATTGAGCCTTTAGGGACAACGACTCTTATCAGGGAAGGGACAAATTGCCCTTATAAAGGTAGCCTTTAGAGACAACGGATCTCATCATGTAAGTGACAATTGCTCATATCAAGTGTGGATGCATTAGGGACAATGCCTATCATCATGTAAAGGGCAATTGCTCTCATCAAGTGAGCAAGCGTTTAGGGACAACGGCTCCCATAAAGTAAGGTACAATTGCTCTCAACAAGTGAGCCTTTAGGGACAACGACTCTTATCATGTAAGGGACAAATCGCCATAATAAAGTTAGCCATCAGGGACAACGGATCTCATCATTTAAGTGAAAATTGCTCCTATCAAGTGTGCAAGCATTAGGGACAACGGCTATCATCATGTAAAGGGCAATAACTCTCATCAAGTGAGCAAGCGTTTAGGGAAAACGGCTCCCATAAAGTAAGGTACAATTGCTCTCAACCAGTGAGCCTTTAGGGACAACGGCTCTTATCACGGAAGGGACAAATTGCCCTTATAAAGGTAGTCTTTAGAGACAACGGATCTCATCATGTAAGTGACAATTGATCATATCAAGTGTGGAAGCTTTAGGGACAACGCCTATCATCATGTATAGGGCAATTGCTCTATCAAGTGAGCAAGCGTTTAGGGACAATGACTCCCATAAAGTAAGGAACAATTGCTCTCAACAAGTGAGCCTTTAGGCTCAAATCATGTAAGGGACAAATCGCCCTCATAAAGTTAGCCTTTAGGGACAACGAATCTCATCATTTAAGTGACAATTGCTCCTATCAAGTGTGCAAGCATTAGGGATAACGACTATCATCATGTTAAGGGCAATTGCTCTCATTAAGTGAGCAAGCGTTTAGGGACAACGGCTCCCATAAAATAAGGTATAATTGCTCTCAACAAGTGAGCCTTTAGGGACAATGGCTCTTATCATGGAAGGGACAAATTGCTCTTATAAAGGTAGCCTTTAGAGATAACGGATCTCACCATATAAGTGACAATTACTTTTATCAAGTGTGCAAGCATTAGGGACAACGGTTATCATCATGTAAAGGGCAATTGCTCTCATCAAGTGAGCAAGCATTTAGGGACAACGGCTCCCATAAAGTAAGGTACAATTGCTCTCATCATGTGAGCAAGCGTTTAGGGACAACGGCTCCCATAAAGTTAGGTACAATTGCTCTCAACAAGTGAGCCTTTAGGGACAACGGCTCTTATCATGGAAGGGACAAATTGCCCTTATAAAGGTAGCCTTTAGAGACAACAGATCTCATCATG
The DNA here is from genome assembly GCA_030686995.1 of Artemisia argyi. Classification (NCBI taxonomy): domain Eukaryota; kingdom Viridiplantae; phylum Streptophyta; class Magnoliopsida; order Asterales; family Asteraceae; genus Artemisia; species Artemisia argyi. The sequence continues at coordinate 107,250,891 of CM060689.1, read as the reverse complement.
TAAGTGACAATTACTCATATCAAGTGTGGAAGCATTAGAGACAACGCCACCATCATGTAAAGGGCAATTGCTCTCATCAAGTGAGCAATTGTTTAGGGACAACGACTCCCCGAAAGTAAGGTACAATTGCTTTCAACAAGTGAGCCTTTAGGGACAACAGCTCTTATCATGTAAGGGACAAATCGCCCTAATAAAGTTAGCCTTTAGGGACAACGGATGTCATCATTTAAGTGACAATTGCTCCTATCAAGTGTGCTAACATTAGGGACAACGGCTATCATCATGTAAAGGGCAATTGCTCTCATCAAGTGAGCAAGCGTTTAGGGACAACGGCTCCCATAAAGTAAGGTACAATTGCTCTCAACAATTGAGCCTTTAGGGACAACGACTCTTATCAGGGAAGGGACAAATTGCCCTTATAAAGGTAGCCTTTAGAGACAACGGATCTCATCATGTAAGTGACAATTGCTCATATCAAGTGTGGATGCATTAGGGACAATGCGTATCATCATGTAAAGGGCAATTGCTCTCATCAAGTGAGCAAGCGTTTAGGGACAACGGCTCCCATAAAGTAAGGTACAATTGCTCTCAACAAGTGAGCCTTTAGGGACAACGACTCTTATCATGTAAGGGACAAATCGCCCTAATAAAGTTAGCCATCAGGGACAACGGATCTCATCATTTAAGTGAAAATTGCTCCTATCAAGTGTGCAAGCATTAGGGACAACGGCTATCATCATGTAAAGGGCAATAACTCTCATCAAGTGAGCAAGCGTTTAGGGAAAACGGCTCCCATAAAGTAAGGTACAATTGCTCTCAACCAGTGAGCCTTTAGGGACAACGGCTCTTATCACGGAAGGGACAAATTGCCCTTATAAAGGTAGTCTTTAGAGACAACGGATCTCATCATGTAAGTGACAATTGATCATATCAAGTGTGGAAGCTTTAGGGACAACGCCTATCATCATGTATAGGGCAATTGCTCTATCAAGTGAGCAAGCGTTTAGGGACAACGACTCCCATAAAGTAAGGTACAATTGCTCTCAACAAGTGAGCCTTTAGGCTCAAATCATGTAAGGGACAAATCGCCCTCATAAAGTTAGCCTTTAGGGACAACGAATGTCATCATTTAAGTGACAATTGCTCCTATCAAGTGTGCAAGCATTAGGGATAACGGCTATCATCATGTTAAGGGCAATTGCTCTCATTAAGTGAGCAAGCGTTTAGGGACAACGGCTCCCATAAAATAAGGTATAATTGCTCTCAACAAGTGAGCCTTTAGGGACAATGGCTCTTATCATGGAAGGGACAAATTGCTCTTATAAAGGTAGCCTTTAGAGATAACGGATCTCACCATATAAGTGACAATTACTCTTATCAAGTGTGCAAGCATTAGGGACAACGGTTATCATCATGTAAAGGGCAATTGCTCTCATCAAGTGAGCAAGCATTTAGGGACAATGGCTCCCATAATGTAAGGTACAATTGCTCACATCATGTGAGCAAGCGTTTAGGGACAACGGCTCCCATAAAGTTAGGTACAATTGCTCTCAACAAGTGAGCCTTTAGGGACAACGGCTCTTATCATGGAAGGGACAAATTGCCCTTATAAAGGTAGCCTTTAGAGACAACAGATCTCATCATGTAAGTGACAATTACTCATATCAAGTGTGGAAGCATTAGAGACAATGCCACCATCATGTAAAGGGCAATTGCTCTCATCAAGTGAGCAATTGTTTAGGGACAACGACTCCCAGAAAGTAAGGTACAATTGCTTTCAACAAGTGAGCCTTTAGGGACAACAGCTCTTATCATGTAAGGGACAAATCGCCCTAATAAAATTAGCCTTTAGGGACAACGGATGTCATCATTTAAGTGACAATTGCTCCTATCAAGTGTGCTAACATTAGGGACAACGGCTATCATCATGTAAAGGGCAATTGCTCTCATCAAGTGAGCAAGCGTTTAGGGACAACGGCTCCCATAAAGTAAGGTACAATTGCTCTCAACAATTGAGCCTTTAGGGACAACGACTCTTATCAGGGAAGGGACAAATTGCCCTTATAAAGGTTGCCTTTAGAGACAACGGATCTCATCATGTAAGTGACAATTGCTCATATCAAGTGTGGATGCATTAGGGACAATGTGTATCATCATGTAAAGGGCAATTGCTCTCATCAAGTGAGCAAGCGTTTAGGGACAACGGCTCCCATAAAGTAAGGTACAATTGCTCTCAACAAGTGAGCCTTTAGGGACAACGACTCTTATCATGTAAGGGACAAATCGCCCTAATAAAGTTAGCCATCAGGGACAACGGATCTCATCATTTAAGTGAAAATTGCTCCTATCAAGTGTGCAAGCATTAGGGACAACGGCTATCATCATGTAAAGGGCAATAACTCTCATCAAGTGAGCAAGCGTTTAGGGAAAACGGCTCCCATAAAGTAAGGTACAATTGCTCTCAACCAGTGAGCCTTTAGGGACAACGGCTCTTATCATGGAAGGGACAAATTGCCCTTATAAAGGTAGTCTTTAGAGACAACGGATCTCATCATTTAAGTGACAATTGCTCCTATCGAGTGTGCAAGCATTAGGGATAACGGCTATCATCATGTAAAGGGCAATTGCTCTCATTAAGTGAGCAAGCGTTTAGGGACAACGGCTCCCATAAAATAAGGTATAATTGCTCTCAACAAGTGAGCCTTTTGGGACAACGGCTCTTATCATGGAAGGGACAAATTGCCCTTATAAAGGGAGCCTTTAGAGATTACGGATCTCACCATGTTAGTGACTATTGCTTTTTTTGGGTAAAAGGGTTAATTCACCCCGGTAAAATGCATTACTCCAAAAAACATTGTGGTACATAGGATGACGGTGATATCCCTCATCTCAGTCCCTTAGGACATTTACAGACTCGAATTTAAGAATGACACACCATTCCTATAACTTACAATAAAATGAACCAGCCAATAATGACAAAAGTACATAAAAACATGAATATTACTCAAGAAAAGACTTGAGCCTTCTAAATCACTATGGCGTCCATCTTAACTTCCATGAAGAATCCACGTGTAACATCCATGCGATCTTCAACCAACAAAACCCTCGAAACATTATGGCAGCAGCCTTGTAACAAAAACCACAGACTGAAACAGAAACAAGAATACCCATAAACATCCAATAAGGTTTAAAAACCCTAGCATACCATATCGCAGCTAATATCCATCTTCAATTGACATGCAAGAACTGATCCAGCTGAATAGAAGCGCCAATAATAGGGTTACGACCCTAACTTCCATTAACAAACATACACGAAAACAGGTGTGTGAAACGATCTAATTGCTGGGATTAAAAACCTAGCATAATCATACATTGATCAACTGCATCACCATAACACAAACCCAGAATTCGAACCAAAAATAGGAACTAAATCCTAACATAACCATAAACGATCCACAACATGATATGCAATAGCAATAGGATCAATCAGACCAATAGTAGGGTTTATGAGTAAGATCCGTACAAACTTAACTTCCATCTCTCCAAAACCCACGTTCATGTACAAAACCTCTTGATAAGAACCTCAAACGATCAATTACAGCCATCATACGAAGAACATATGAACAAACAAAAGGAGTACCATCATAAAATCAATACCCTGAAAAGAGTATACTTCCAGCAGCAATAATGAAACAAAACCCTAACAAAGATTAGGGTTCCATTCAGCCTTAAAGCACCAAAACCCATCGAATGTAAAAACCAAACAGGTTTTATAATCGTTAAGGACATATCCAACCAACAATCCACAATACACTAGCAAGAAGATCGAACAAAGATAATCCAATGTAAACTACGATCAAACCAAACTGGTGAAACCCTAAACCCGATTATAAAAAGTTAAAAGTAATCGTTTAGGGTTAATCCACAAACGATCACCCAATAATGAGAAAGAATAATAATTGTTAAGGATTAATAAAAACGAATCAATGAAACTAAACCCTAAGTACAGATTCGATTAAAAACCGACTATAGAAACAATGATAGAGTTTAGATCACAAGCCATAAGATCGACCCTTATAAAAGTATAATCGATTTTGGAGAACCGACATATGAATCAGAGAATAAAGGGTGCGATTACAAACACTTGGTGGTTTAAAAACCCTAACAACGATTCCCAAGAACTGAAAACCGATTGAATAAGGGTTAAGAAAACTCCAAGGTAAGGAGAAATCCGATATATAAGAGTGAAAATCAATACCAACCACCCTCCATAGAATATTAAAAACCTAATTGTATTGCATAACCTTCAAAGAAGATTAGAGAGGACGAGTTATGTAACACCCCCAATTCATGGTTGCAGCGGAATTCGAACTGGGTGTTACTCGACGGCACAATAGTCACAATAATAGAAAACGAACTCCAATTGAGTCGTTTTAAAAGATGTATCATTCAAATTATATAAATATCAGAGATTTCAAAATGAGGTCCCAATTGGTTCCATGTTTACAATGTATAATAAATGAGTTTTGAATGATAATAAAATTTATAGCCCTCTTGAGTATCCGTGTCCTTCCGTGCCATCCTTGATCGTCATGAACCTGAAATACATGCTTGAGAGGTCAACACAAAGGTTGAGTGATATTCATAGAGTTTGTTAAATCGTTTGAACACCATAATCGTAGTGTTTGTAGGTAAATCGTTTGAACACCATAATCGTAGTGTTTGTAGGTAAATTGTTTGAACACAATAATCGTAGTGTGAGCTGTAGACTCACACCAATGTTTGGAAAACAAAACAGGTAGGCTACGTTATTATACGCCCATAAAATGTATTATACACTAAGCTTATGAAACCAAAACGTTAACGTGTACCAATATCGATTGGCAGATTTATCCCGGTAGGTACTTTGCTGTCATACCTAATGTCTCAAATATTAATGCATTTGTTTGAACTAATCAAAACAAATGGGATTCGTCAATCCCAATAGGCCTATTCACAATATTCGCGCTCACTTGTAAGTAACCCTCGCAAGTGATTAAATGGTTCATAATAAGGGATTTTGGTTTGGCAAGGATGTTACTTAGTGATAATAAAACATAGTCGAATAGCATACAGTAGAAAGCATTGTGTTCGAGTAGAAAAATAATAGCATGTATTCCCCCCCAAGGGTTTGTAAAACATTGAAGTAATGTAAAGTGGGGCTATGAACTCACCTTAAGTAAGATAGCAAGTAATGAATGTAACGGTTGAATCGCGAAGGTTTCTACAAGCAACCTATAATCGAATGTCGCGACTTAGGATCGGAGTAAAGAACATGAAGTAGTGCCTATATATATATCTTGCATTTAGTCCATGATGTGGTATGATGTATAATGTAAGTCTTTGGAAGAAAAGATTCATGAAACATGTATGTTTTGTATATCGTTTACTACTGTTCGGGCCGACATAATTCAGAAGTCATGTTAGTAAGCGTTCGAGGAGCCAGGATACTTTAACTCGTAAATCCACAACTCATCTCGACGGCTTACATAATGAACTCCTCACATGAGGCTCCCTACTATTGTAGTAGTTGATGAAATATATAGATATAAGTTTTGATCCGAAAAGTTACATGTCCGATATTTGAATAAACTTAGGAAAGTTTATTTGTACATGAAGATTGTTATTAGGGGTAGCTTCATAAGCCTTAAATGACCATATTCTCTTTGTAATATCTCATGGTTCCTTTAGATGAAGTAGATCCAAATTGTATGTTCAAGTTATCGCCAACTTCTCTAGTTCATGTATTTGCCTTGGTAAGCTTGTATGGTCATTTCGTCATGGCCTAGCCATGACCTTTGGTCATTGTTCCATGGTCTTGAGACTCAACCTTGGCTCTAGCCATGGTTGTGTCTTGATTCTAGGTCATAAGACCCCTTTGGTCTTCATAAACCATAACTTATATGTAATGACTTTGGCTAAAAATGGGCTGTTTAGAATTTGAAGAATTTTATCACTCGGAAAGCATTTTTAGGTCTCGAGCTTCTTTGTTCCTGAACGAAAACGTCGTTCCGGACAACTTTCGTGTTTTAACTTTTTGATGAATCGGACCAGAAGTGGGACTTTCAAAACCCAAATTTGATCAGGAAGCTATTTGGCAGTTTTGCCGGAAATCTTTGGTAATTTCAAATCGCCATAACTTTTGACTCGTATACTCGTTTTAGGTGGTTCAAATTGCTATGGTTTCCTTGTTAAGTCCTCTACTATAATATGTAATGATCCAATATCAAAATTTTACCATTTTGGTCGTGGTTTTCCAAGAAAGTCACTAGTTTACTTGTTTGAATAACATAAGTTACATATATGTATCAATACTTGTTTTACTCACTTTTATACATCATGGACATGCATACAAGACATAATATAGCATGAATAATATGTAAATAACATGAACATAATTATTCAACAAGAAGCATGTTAGGGTTTGGCTTACAACTTTTGGCTTTCAAAGATGAAAGGAAGTTAACATGTAAGGATAGGACATTGATAGACTTTTAGCTTCACCCTTTGCAATCTATGATAAACCGAGGTTATTTGAAGATTATAACGACGCCTTCTTGAAGTCCAAAGCTATTTGAAGATTATAACGACGTCTTTTTGGAGACTTTAAAGTTATAACAACTTTTCTTAGAAAATTTCCAAGAATAAAGATCAAACACTAGTTTTCTTTCAAAAACTAGTTAACTTTCTTACAAAATATAAGAAAAGTGCCTTAGGTTTTAGGACTTGAAGGTTATAAGAAGGTGTGGTGCAAGAAATATCATGTGTTTAGCTTGGTATTTATAGGGTAGGAAAAATAGTTAACCATATATTGGGTTAGAGTTTAACCATGGTTAATTTAGACACTTGTAATGATCTAAAGAATCAATGGACAAGATCAAGCCACACCAAGGTGACTCCCCCCCCTAAATGGCGGTTTGGCATGGATAAGATGACTAGATGATGAGTCTTGGTGTTATCTTGCATAGTTTGTGCATTTTGACTCCGTAAAAAGCTAACCGTAAATGATTAAGCCTCAAAACGTAAAACCGGGTGTCGTAAAATTATGGAACTTGAAAGTATTGTTAAACATGTCCATATAGTCCATAATAAAATATAAAATGAGTGGTAGGATCTATCGGGTGCCAAAACCCTGCTAAAAACTGGAAACACGGGTCTAAAACGCGTAATTCGCGTAAAACGCTGAATATTGCGTAAAATTGAGAAAAGTAAAATGTTACTTTTCTAATGTTATAAAAATGATTTAAAATGACTTATAATGTCTAGACTGGGCTCAGTCTAGTGTCGGTTGGTATTAAATGTCTTTTAGACATCAAACCGTAAGCCTAAAAATCACGAAATGACTTATAACATCAAGGGATCATTTTTGGTCAATGGAGGAGGGAAAGAATATGTTGACTTTTTCTAATAAGTTGAAAACTCAAAAAGTCTTAGAAACGCGTTTCGTGGTCTAACGGTTAATCGCCCATTCGGTTAAGCGTGCTCGTGCGAGATTAGTACAGGTTTGGGTGACCTGCTGGGAAGTTTGGTCATGTTTTTCTTAGTCACGATTAATTCTCAAATAAATCATGAGTGTGTCAAACATTTTTCTGATGTGGGGTCACCTGACGGGGTGGAATTTCGTTGTGCATAGAATTTCTGATTGACGTTTTACCCTAAAACGTGTAATTCCGTGTAATTCCTTAATAACTTTCATGAAAATGAGCTTATGAAAGTTAAACTTTTAATTTGCCATGGAAATGATTTATCACTCGATAAAATCAAATAAAAATCAACTTTCGGGAAAGTTTCGGAAAAAAATGAATAGTAAAAGTGAATAGTGAAATTTTCCGGGAATGGTAATTAACCTGAAATTGCGAATTGTTACAGTCTCTACCCCTTACGGGGAACTTCGTCCCGAAGTTCTATGTGTGTCATATGTTGGAGTGGTATCGATAAAGATGTGTGGTTACTTATGAGGACTAGAGTCTGGAATTACCAGTGATGTAATTTGATTTGTCATTTCGGTGTATGGTGTAGGATGAGGCTTCCTTTTATGTAGGAAAGGTATGGTAATAGTCGAATATCAAAGGAAATTGATATAGCAGTTGGATATTAATAGGAATTAATATAGTAGTTGAATATCAAATAGAACTTGATATAGTTGTCAAGTATCAATAACAATTGATATAAGAATCGAATCATGGAATAAGCGTTGAACATGTGGTTGGACCAAGTCTTGTTTTGAATTGTACGGCTGCCCATGCATATGGCTACATGGCTTCGCAATGAGTTTGGTACGACTGCGCATGCGTATGGTTACATGGCCCCGTAATGAGTTTGTTTGTTATTGCACTATCATTATGAAAACCAAAATGTAAACCTCGTACAAATGGAAATTGGGATAGTCGTTGCAATCATAGCCTAGTAGGTAATCGGTTGTTGTACCTAGTGTTTATGTCATGGTTTGAAGCGATGTCGGTGAAAAGATAGGATTTCTTGTGGCGAATAAAATGTAGGTATCATGCCATACCCGAGCAATGTAATGTAGGTATCAAGCCATACCCGAGCAATGTAATGTAGGTATCAAGCCATACCCGAGCAATGTAATGTAAGTTGACTTCATACTTATGTTATTTCGGATACAAATAAGCCCACTTGTTTATAATTCTTTATTTACATAGAGAGGCATCCCAAACAATGTAACTAAAGGAATATAAACGTATGGTTCGATGATTTATAATTTCTTTATTTAAATAAAAAGGCATCCCAATCCATTCAAATAAGGACATTATAAATCATCCTACTCAAGAATTCCCGACACAACATTCATACTTAGCCGGTGAGTTACAAGGTAGTGTATTACGAGATGATACTGGTGTTCCAAAAGTACAAGATGAATATTCAAACTTGTAAAGCTGATGAGGGTGCTTGTGGTGTAACTAAGGATGATTTGAGCTTTAAAAGTGCATCAAGATCTGTTAATGAGCTTGTGGTTCCAACGGTTGTGAAGATAATGTTATGATATGTTGATGAACAAAAGTGTGTAGTGTATGCTTAACATTAATACTCTTAGGTATAGATGTTGAGTTTGTTTTGAAAATCTTAAGAGATTTTAAAAGTTTATGATGGAATGGTATCCTAAACAGGATGGTACTTCTACAGGATGAAGAGAATAATTGATAACTATCCCAAGATAGTAGTTCGGATTATCTCATAAATGAAAAATTTCAAGAATGAAATTAGGTAACACAATTAAGGTGTTAAGATTTCGCTGAGTGGTAAGACATTATCGTGTCTCTAGATTGTTTTAATGTATTCTGGTGGTTTATCGAGTTCATGTAGGAAATCAACCTAAACATAACCCTAGTACAACTACTCTCAGTATTTGAAAATTCTAAGTCGAATATAGTTAGTCAGACTATATTCCACTGTCCCTAGGTTAAATATAGGTGACTAGTCTATATTTAGCCGAGGTTCGATAAAATTTTCAAATACCTAAACTAGGTATACTTTTGATATGTCCGTTGCTTTTGGGAAACAGTCCACTAAACAAAGGCGATGTCAAACCCTTAAGTTGCAAGTCCCGTCCATACAAGACTTGTAACGTATGTTTTCATATTCCATTGCATAGAAGGTAGTAAGGGTAGATACGTATGGAAAGGAAGTTTTAAGTATTTCTAAAATAGAACATACTTGGCCAGGATCACGAACTTTTAATAATGAAGTTTTCATAAGAAAACTTTGATGAATGTAGAGAAAGTTCAGCTTTTGTCGATGATGGATTAGTTTGTCTTTTAGAAATCTCATATTTCTTGTTTTGAAATCGATAGATTGTAACAGGTTTTTGATATCATAAGAAATGATATTGATGATGTGATGGAATAATTCTAGAGACCATTTGCACAAAACACAATGTCTCGGAAGTAGGTTAAACCATTGTGTGACTCAAAACATTTGAGAAATGGTTAAGACCATTGTATAATACAATGTCTTGGAAAATGAATGAGACCATTGTATCTCACAATGTCTTGGAAAATGAATGAGACCATTGTATCTCACAATGTCTTGGAAAATGAATGAGACCATTGTATCTCACAATGCCTTGGAAAATGAATGAGACCATTGTAATCAGTTACAATGTCTTGGACATATAATGTTGAAGTAGGAACATGATTGGGAGAGTGTGGCTGTGCCGAAATGCCTTAGAATAGGCATACACAGATATGTTTAGTCCATTGTTTAGATAAATGATTGAAAATAAACCGAGTTTATATATCAATATACGAATATGTTCATGTAGCATAAAATGCCTAGTGTGTATATATCAATATACAAATATGTGTTCATGTAGCATAAAATGCCTAGTATATATCAATATACTTATATGTGTTCATGTAGCATAAAATGCCTAGTGTGTATATATCAATATACTTATATGTGTTCATGTAGCATAAAATGCCTACGGGGAAATGCTGAATTATGTTTAGGGTACATATATCAATATGCAATTATGTTTGTGTAGCATAAAAATGTCTTCGGGGAAATGCTCAAAAGGGGTATATATGGATATACTAATATGTTTGTCTAACATAACATGCTTACTAAGTCCATAATCGTCTGGAGGATGGAAGACACGGAGAGCGGAAGGCTATAAAATGTTTTTGTTTGTGATTGTAGTTATAGTTTAGGTCTCACTTAGACCCGTTTCTCTATAACCATGGCTCTGGTACCAATCTGTAACACCCCCAATTCATGGTTGCAGCGGAATTCGAACTGGGTGTTACTCGACGGCACAATAGTCACAATAATAGAAAACGAACTCCAATTGAGTCGTTTTAAAAGATGTATCATTCAAATTATATAAATATCAGAGATTTCAAAATGAGGTCCCAATTGGTTCCATGTTTACAATGTATAATAAATGAGTTTTGAATGATAATAAAATTTATAGCCCTCTTGAGTATCCGTGCCATCCTTGATCGTCATGAACCTGAAATACATGCTTGAGAGGTCAACACAAAGGTTGAGTGATATTCATAGAGTTTGTTAAATCGTTTGAACACCATAATCGTAGTGTTTGTAGGTAAATCGTTTGAACACCATAATCGTAGTGTTTGTAGGTAAATTGTTTGAACACAATAATCGTAGTGTGAGCTGTAGACTCACACCAATGTTTGGAAAACAAAACAGGTAGGCTACGTTATTATACGCCCATAAAATGTATTATACACTAAGCTTATGAAACCAAAACGTTAACGTGTACCAATATCGATTGGCAGATTTATCCCGGTAGGTACTTTGCCGTCATACCTAATGTCTCAAATATTAATGCATTTGTTTGAACTAATCAAAACAAATGGGATTCGTCAATCCCAATAGGCCTATTCACAATATTCGCGCTCACTTGTAAGTAACCCTCGCAAGTGATTAAATGGTTCATAATAAGGGATTTTGGTTTGGCAAGGATGTTACTTAGTGATAATAAAACATAGTCGAATAGCATACAGTAGAAAGCATTGTGTTCGAGTAGAAAAATAATAGCATGTATTCCCCCCCAAGGGTTTGTAAAACATTGAAGTAATGTAAAGTGGGGCTATGAACTCACCTTAAGTAAGATAGCAAGTAATGAATGTAACGGTTGAATCGCGAAGGTTTCTACAAGCAACCTATAATCGAATGTCGCGACTTAGGATCGGAGTAAAGAACATGAAGTAGTGCCTATATATATATCTTGCATTTAGTCCATGATGTGGTATGATGTATAATGTAAGTCTTTGGAAGAAAAGATTCATGAAACATGTATGTTTTGTATATCGTTTACTACTGTTCGGGCCGACATAATTCAGAAGTCATGTTAGTAAGCGTTCGAGGAGCCAGGATACTTTAACTCGTAAATCCACAACTCATCTCGACGGCTTACATAATGAACTCCTCACATGAGGCTCCCTACTATTGTAGTAGTTGATGAAATATATAGATATAAGTTTTGATCCGAAAAGTTACATGTCCGATATTTGAATAAACTTAGGAAAGTTTATTTGTACATGAAGATTGTTATTAGGGGTAGCTTCATAAGCCTTAAATGACCATATTCTCTTTGTAATATCTCATGGTTCCTTTAGATGAAGTAGATCCAAATTGTATGTTCAAGTTATCGCCAACTTCTCTAGTTCATGTATTTGCCTTGGTAAGCTTGTATGGTCATTTCGTCATGGCCTAGCCATGACCTTTGGTCATTGTTCCATGGTCTTGAGACTCAACCTTGGCTCTAGCCATGGTTGTGTCTTGATTCTAGGTCATAAGACCCCTTTGGTCTTCATAAACCATAACTTATATGTAATGACTTTGGCTAAAAATGGGCTGTTTAGAATTTGAAGAATTTTATCACTCGGAAAGCATTTTTAGGTCTCGAGCTTCTTTGTTCCTGAACGAAAACGTCGTTCCGGACAACTTTCGTGTTTTAACTTTTTGATGAATCGGACCAGAAGTGGGACTTTCAAAACCCAAATTTGATCAGGAAGCTATTTGGCAGTTTTGCCGGAAATCTTTGGTAATTTCAAATCGCCATAACTTTTGACTCGTATACTCGTTTTAGGTGGTTCAAATTGCTATGGTTTCCTTGTTAAGTCCTCTACTATAATATGTAATGATCCAATATCAAAATTTTACCATTTTGGTCGTGGTTTTCCAAGAAAGTCACTAGTTTACTTGTTTGAATAACATAAGTTACATATATGTATCAATACTTGTTTTACTCACTTTTATACATCATGGACATGCATACAAGACATAATATAGCATGAATAATATGTAAATAACATGAACATAATTATTCAACAAGAAGCATGTTAGGGTTTGGCTTACAACTTTTGGCTTTCAAAGATGAAAGGAAGTTAACATGTAAGGATAGGACATTGATAGACTTTTAGCTTCACCCTTTGCAATCTATGATAAACCGAGGTTATTTGAAGATTATAACGACGCCTTCTTGAAGTCCAAAGCTATTTGAAGATTATAACGACGTCTTTTTGGAGACTTTAAAGTTATAACAACTTTTCTTAGAAAATTTCCAAGAATAAAGATCAAACACTAGTTTTCTTTCAAAAACTAGTTAACTTTCTTACAAAATATAAGAAAAGTGCCTTAGGTTTTAGGACTTGAAGGTTATAAGAAGGTGTGGTGCAAGAAATATCATGTGTTTAGCTTGGTATTTATAGGGTAGGAAAAATAGTTAACCATATATTGGGTTAGAGTTTAACCATGGTTAATTTAGACACTTGTAATGATCTAAAGAATCAATGGACAAGATCAAGCCACACCAAGGTGACTCCCCCCCCTAAATGGCGGTTTGGCATGGATAAGATGACTAGATGATGAGTCTTGGTGTTATCTTGCATAGTTTGTGCATTTTGACTCCGTAAAAAGCTAACCGTAAATGATTAAGCCTCAAAACGTAAAACCGGGTGTCGTAAAATTATGGAACTTGAAAGTATTGTTAAACATGTCCATATAGTCCATAATAAAATATAAAATGAGTGGTAGGATCTATCGGGTGCCAAAACCCTGCTAAAAACTGGAAACACGGGTCTAAAACGCGTAATTCGCGTAAAACGCTGAATATTGCGTAAAATTGAGAAAAGTAAAATGTTACTTTTCTAATGTTATAAAAATGATTTAAAATGACTTATAATGTCTAGACTGGGCTCAGTCTAGTGTCGGTTGGTATTAAATGTCTTTTAGACATCAAACCGTAAGCCTAAAAATCACGAAATGACTTATAACATCAAGGGATCATTTTTGGTCAATGGAGGAGGGAAATAATATGTTGACTTTTTCTAATAAGTTGAAAACTCAAAAAGTCTTAGAAACGCGTTTCGTGGTCTAACGGTTAATCGCCCATTCGGTTAAGCGTGCTCGTGCGAGATTAGTACAGGTTTGGGTGACCTGCTGGGAAGTTTGGTCATGTTTTTCTTAGTCACGATTAATTCTCAAATAAATCATGAGTGTGTCAAACATTTTTCTGATGTGGGGTCACCTGACGGGGTGGAATTTCGTTGTGCATAGAATTTCTGATTGACGTTTTACCCTAAAACGTGTAATTCCGTGTAATTCCTTAATAACTTTCACGAAAATGAGCTTATGAAAGTTAAACTTTTAATTTGCCATGGAAATGATTTATCACTCGATAAAATCAAATAAAAATCAACTTTCGGGAAAGTTTCGGAAAAAAAATGAATAGTAAAAGTGAATAGTGAAATTTTCCGGGAATGGTAATTAACCTGAAATTGCGAATTGTTACAAGTTAGGGTTAAAATTTGGCTGGAAAATTAAGGAGGGTGGCGGCCAGAAATCTCCACAAGTGAGAATTGCTCATATCAAGTGTGGAAGCATTAGGGACAACGCCTTTCATCATGTAAAGGGCAATTGCTCTCATCAAGTGAGCAAGCGTTTAGGGACAACGGCTCCCATAAAGTAAGGTACAATTGCTCTCAACAAGTGAACCTTTAGGGACAACGGCTCTTATCATGTAAGGGACAAATTGCCCTCATAAAGTTAGCCTTTAGGGACAACGGATCTCATCATTTAAGTGACAATTTCTCCCATCAAGTGTGCAAGCATTAGGGACAACGGCTATCATCATGTAATGGCCAATAACCCTCATCAAGTGAGCAAGCGTTTAGGGACAACGACTCCCATAAAGTAAGGTACAATTGCTCTCAACCAGTGAGCCTTTAGGGACAACGGCTCTTATCATGGAAGGGACAAATTGCCCTCATAAAGTTAGCCTTTAGGGACAATGGATCTCATCATGCAAGTGAAAATTACTTCTAACAAGTGTGCAAGCATTAGGGACAACGGCTATCATCATGTAAATGGCAATTGCTCTCATCATGTGATTAAGCGTTTAGGGACAACGGCACCCATAAAGTTAGGTACAATTGCTCTCAACAAGTGAGCCTTTAGGGACAACGGATCTTATCAAGGAAGGGACAAATTGCCCTTATAAAGCCTTTAGAGACAACGGATCTCATTATGTAAGTGACAATTGCTTATATCAAGTGTGGAAGCATTAGGGACAACGCCTATCATCATGTACAGGGTAATTGCTCTCATCAAGTGAGCAATTGTTTAGGGACAACGACTCCCATAAAGTAAGGTACAATTGCTCTCAACAAGTGAGCCTTTTGGGAAAACAGCTCTTATCATGTAAAGGACAAATCGCCCTAATAAAGTTAGCCTTTAGGGACAACGGATCTCATCATTTAAGTAACAACTGCTCCTGTCAAGTGTGCAAGCATTAGGGACAATGGCTATCATCATGTAAAGGGCAATTGCTCTCATCCAGTGAGCAAGCGTTTAGGGGCAACGGCTCCCATAAAGTAAGGTACAATTGCTCCCAACAATTGAGCCTTTAGGGACAACGACTCTTATCATGGAAGGGAGAAATTGCCCTTATAAAGGTAGCCTTTAGAGACAACGGATCTCATCATGTAAGTGACAATTGCTCATATCAAGTGTGGAAGCATTAGGGACAATGCCTATCATCATGTAAAGGGCAATTGCTCTCATCAAGTGAGCAAGCGTTTAGGGACAAAGGCTCCCATAAAGTAAGGTACAATTGCTCTCAACAAGTGAGCCTTTAGGGACAACGACTCTTATCATGTAAGGGACAAATCGCCCTAATAAAGTTAGCCTTTAGGGACAACGGATCTCATCATTTAAGTGAAAATTGCTCCTATCAAGTGTGCAAGCATTAGGGACAACGGCTATCATCATGTAAAGGGCAATAACTCTCATCAAGTGAGCAAGCGTTTAGGGACAACGGCTCCCATAAAGTAAGGTACAGTTGCTTTCAACAAGTGAGCCTTTAGGGACAACGGCTCTTATCATGGAAGGGACAAATTGCCCTTATAAAGGTAGCCTTTAGAGACAACGGATCTCGTCATGTAAGTGACAACTGATCATATCAAGTGTGGAAGCTTTAGGGACAACGCCTATCATTATGTAAAGGGCAATTGCTCTCATCAAGTGAGCAAGCGTTTAAGGACAACGACTCCCATAAAGTAAGGTACAATTGCTCTCAACAAGTGAGCCTTTAGGGACAACGGCTTTTATCATGTAAGGGACAAATCGCCCTCATAAAGTTAGCCTTTAGGGACAACGAATCTCATCATTTAAGTGACAATTGCTCCTATCGAGTGTGCAAGCATTAGGGATAACGGCTATCATCATGTAAAGGGCAATTGCTCTCATCAAGTGAGCATGCGTTTAGGGACAACGGCTCCCATAAAGTAAGGTACAATTGCTCTCAACAAGTGAGCCTTTTGGGACAACGGCTCCTATCATGGAAGGGACAAATTGCCCTTATAAAGGTAGCCTTTAGAGATAACGGATCTCATCATGTTAGTGACAATTGCTCATATCAAGTGTGGAAGCATTAGGGACAACGCCTATCATCATGTAAAGGGCAATTGCTCTCATCAAGTGAGCAAGCGTTTAGGGACAACGGTTCCCATAAAGTAAGGTACAATTGCTCTCAATAAGTGAGCCTTTAGGGACAACGGCTCTTATCATGTAAGGGACAAATTGCCCTTATAAAGTTAGCCTTTAGTGACAACGGATCTCATCATTTAAGTGACAATTTCTCCTATCAAGTGTGCAAGCATTAGGGACAACGACTATCATCATGTGGGCAATAACTCTCATTAAATGAGCAAGCGTTTAGGGACAACGGCTCCCGTAAAGTAATGTACAATTGCTCTCAACCAGTGAGCCTTTACGGACAATGGCTCTTATCATGTAAGGGACAAATTGACCTCATAAAGTTAGCCTTTAGGGACAATGGATCTCATCATGCAAGTGACAATTACTCCTATCAAGTGTGCAAGCGTTAGGGACAATGACTATCATTGAATACCATATGTGGTGTGCTGTTATTCGTACCCTAGGTTGTCCCTTTTTGGCGTTGCTAAAACCCTAACCATTATTTTAAATCGTAGTCCTATAATTCTGTCCATTGGTCATTCATTGATCTTGGTGGAGTTTGTGGATTCCTTGCTGAGTTAGGGTTTCAGATTTGTTTTGATTAATTATCTTGCCGCCATTAGGGTTTTGGTGGTTGATTTTCCATGGATCTATGCTATGTCGGTTCTGAATGCCTATATTATGATCGATCGTTTGTTGTTTGGTTCTCATGCTCGCATACCAATTATATATTCATTCCCGTCGATTTTCATAGTCGATTTTTTAAAGATTGGTATGATATGTTGCCGAAACCCTTATTCTTGGATCTCTTATTTTTCACTTATTAGGGTTTTTTTTTTGGGTAAAAGGGTTAATTCACCCTGGTAAAATATATTACACCAAAAAGCATTGAAGTACAATGGATGAGGGTGTATCCCTCATCTCAGTCCCGTAGGACACTTACATGCCAAACAACTAACAAAAGAATAAAAACTAACTATATAAGAATGACAAACCATTCTTATAACTTACAAGATGAACCTACCAATAATGACAAATTAAATAAAAATTACAATAGTACTCAAGGACATACTTGAGCCTTCTAATCACTATAGCAGTCCATCTACTTCCATGGAGAATTCTCTAACTTGCCAAATCAAACCGTTTGCTACTTCAAAGTATTAAGCATGAGCAAGCCCTTAAAACCATGCAGCAAATCAACAAAGAATATGTCATGATTACCCACTTCAAGATAGCCAAGTGAAGCACATAACTCCATGAGTGAGGTCACCATACAACGATCTAAACATAGGGCTTGAGGAACCCTAACATCCAATGTATCACCGTGAACAGCAACACAACAAGCACTATGACATGATTTGAGTACCAATAAGCTGCCCAAATAGCAACCAATATAAGAATGCAAATCCAAATGTATCAAATCTTCCATAACTATATCTTGAATTTGCAATCTTCCATTCACAACTGCAAAAACACACTTTGACATGCAATCCCATACCAGCTGAATAGAATCATGGGTCACAAATCAAAACTTCCATCATAACCACATCAACAATGATCACAAGCTGACCTTGACTTCTCCTTGGTTACATACAATAGAGTTTAACCCTAACTTCCATTAACTTCCATAAAATCAATCACACAACCTATGAGAATGGACATCGAATACAGATCTGTGATAGACAGAGAGGTTTTTGAACAAGATTACCTTCAAACTTGACTTGCATCTCTCTAAACCCACTTTCATTAAACGAACATCCAGAATAGAACAAGCCGTTGAAAATCAACACCCAAAAAATCACGTGATATGCAGCAGCAACGTACCACCACTTGTTAGGGTTTCGGCCAGGTTATTTTGTATGGGCTATCATGTATTATCCTTAATTATGGTGATTGGTGCTGCTATGCTTTCATGTATTATGTTCTACAAGTTGGATAACCAATCCATTCTTCATTGTATGTCGATCTGCTGATTGTGGAGGTTTTATGTAAGTCGATCTGTTGATCGTGGTTATATTCTAGTTTATTGGATCTATTTGGAAGTGGGTTGAGAGAGGGATGGAGTGGATAGTCGTTGAGAGTTAGGGTTTGTTCTAAATCCTAATTTTCTATATGTTAGGGTTTCAAAACCCTAGTTTTACGCTTATTCGGTAGACTGCTGCCGTTTACATGATCAAGACTCTAGTGCATCGAATATTATTATTGCATTCAGTTCTTTATGGCTGCTGTTTGCATGTTAGGGTTTTGTAAAAATCTTATTTGCTGCTGTTGATTGAATATGCTGGAAGTCAAGTGATGGTCCTCACGCTGTTTGTTGGGGAGAGTGGAAGTCATGGCTATCTTGTCCCAAACTGGTACGATGCTTTGTTGCTGCTGTAATTGATTATGGTTTGGGGAGATGTACATCATGTTTGAAGTCTATGGCAGATTTTAATACAATTGTTTTGCACTCAGATCTTGGTTGCGTTTGGCAATTTATTGGTACTCTAAATCTTGCCATAGTGTTTGGTGTGTTGCTGGTACATGGAGTTGTGATCATATTGGCTCAAGCTGCTTCAAGGTAATTGTGATGCTGAATTTTATGATGGGCTGAGTTGTTTTTGATTGCATGTGGTTGGTACATAGGTTCTTTTCCTCCTCGTTGTGACCTGAATTCACATTTGACGACCCATGAGTGAGGAAAGTACTATGTTTGATGGGTAGCCTTTGATCCCTTGTATACGAGCAACATTCTTATTTAATGGGTTGATTGGTACTCAATTTGGAAGTTAAGTTAGAAGGGTCTTGTTCAAAACCCTTTGTATCATCAGATTATTTGTTGAAGATCGCTTGGATGTTTATTCATGGATTCTTCATGGAAGTTAAGGTGGACTGCCAAAGTGATGTAGAAGGCTCAAGTGTTTTCTTGAGTAATATTGTCATGTTTTATGTACTTGTGTCATTATTGGTAGGTTCATTTTATTGTAAGTTATAAGAATGGTGTGTCATTCTTATATTCGAGTCTGTAAGTGTCCTAAGGGACTGAGGTGAGGGATATCACCCTCATCCTGTGTACTTCAACGTTTTTTGGTGTAATGAATTTTAACGGGGTGAATTAACCTTTTTACCCAAAAAAAAAAAGACAACGACTATCATCATGTAAAGGGCAATTACTCTCATCATGTGAGCAAGCGTTTAGGGACAACGGCTCCCATAAATTTAGGTACAATTGCTCTCAACAAGTGAGACTTTAGGGCCAACGGCTCTTATCATGGAAGGGACAAATTTCCCTTATAAAGGTAGCCTTTAGAGACAACGGATCTCATCATGTAAGTGACAATTGCTCATATCAAGTGTGGAAGCATTAGGGACAACGCCTATCATCATGTAAAGGGCAATTGCTCTCATCAAGTGAGTAATTGTTTAGGGACAACGACTCCCATAAAGTAAAGTAAAATTGCTCTCAACAAATGAGCCTTTAGGGACAACAACTCTTATCATGTAAGGGACAAATCGCCCTAATAAAGATATCCTTTAGGGACAACGGATCTCATCATTTACGTGACAATTGCTCCTATCAAGTGGGCAAGCATTAGGGACAACGGCTATCATCATGTAAAGGGCAATTGCTCTTTTTTTTTTTTGGGTAAAGGGGAGTAATCCTGCACCCTGGTAAAATTCATTATCCAAAAACGTTGAAGTACAAAATGACGAGGGTGATATCCCTCTCCCCCAGTCCCTTAGGACACTTAGACACTTATCTAAGAATGACAAACCATTCTTAAAACTAACATGCACAACATGTGCAACTGACCAAACAAACACAATATAAGAATGACAAACCATTCTTATAACAAATACATGAACATAAACTACAACGACTATAAAATTTACAAATAAAACATCAAGTAAAAACTTGAATCTTCCCATGTCGTCATAGAATTTCATGACCTTCAACGATGCAGCCGAAACCATGGTAGAATAGACACGCACCAATCCACACAATAGATCCACCAACTACACCGATCTTCATTGATCCAATCAGGACCAAACCAACACTACAACTCGATCCAATACCGCATCTACTACAAGTTTCAAATGAAACTCAAGCTAAGAATGAAAAACAATGTATCTTGATCAGTTGTAGACGAAAATAGGGCTAGACAACCCTAACTTACAGAAAATAGAGCACCATCGATCACATGACCAAATACATAAATCAATGCCATGTCTAAGAACGATGATAAAAAGGTTTTGAATAAGACCCTTTAACTTAACCTCCATCACTTATTCGAGCAGCAGCAGATTCCCATAAAACAACAAGGTTGTCGTTGATTAAATTAATAACAATCCACTTGAAAGCACGAACAGTAAACAAACACCAACCTTTATGACATGATCCGAGATAAGTCACGAACCAACAACCACCACAAAGAACCAATCATGATTCCCCTACAAACAGCCAAGAAATACCATGAATAGGGTCACCATGCAACGAAACTAGGGTAAGTAAACCCTAGTCATATGATCAAATGTGCAGCAAATTGATCAAGCCCTAAAGCAGCAAGAACGCATGTAAAATCCAATCACACCCAATCGATCTATAGAGTTTTTGAATAAGAACTCTACAAAAAACTTAACCAAACACCACAAGAAACAACCAAATCACGTCGTATAGCAGACCAATAATAGGATTAAATCCAAACAGCAGCTGGTCATGTGATATACGAACCAAGAACATACAATAGGGTAGTAACGAACCCTAACCCTAACTTCCCGCAAACAAATCAGCATCGATCCAAGTAGAATATAAAACCGTAGTATGTAGATCGATCAACCAAGCAACGAACCAATAGAAAGGTTTTTGAATAAGTTACCCAACAAACTTAACTTACATCTCTCTGAAACCCACTTAAATCATTCGAACCTCAATAGAAACACAAGCAGTTGACAAACAACATGAACAGGACAATGAAAATTTCCACTTGCAGACCCGTAATCATAAACAGCAATGCACTCACCAGCACGATAAATAACCAAAGCCAAGCGACTTTGGATTAAGCATTAAGAGCAGCCAACCAATCAGATATGATCGACGAAAAAATAAACCATAAGCATATGATCGATCGTACCCATAACATACCACAGATCGTACCTTGTAATAAGTAAACGATTAATAATAAATCGCTTAGAATAGATAGCATGAAACAAGCAACGATCCCACATGTAAACGATTAATAATTGTCCCAAAATCGTTTAGAATAAATCGTTTACAATACATGCATAGAAGAGGGACCACCTAATTGAATTAGAATAAAGCCAATCCACTAAATTGAAGACAACACCGACCCACAATGAATTGAATAATAATAAACAAATCGAATCGTAAGTCGGTTGTCCAAAGTAATAGTAGTAAATCCACGCAAAGCAAAAAAAAAACGAATTTACACTCACCGACCCACGATCAAATCAAACCAGTAAGATTTAACTTAAGGATTTATGATAGAATCGCAAGAAAGTGTAAAGACTGCAAGGGATTCGTTTTTTTTTTTTTTTTTTCTTCGCCATAGAGAGAATCGTTTAGGGTTTTCTTTTAAGGGCAATTGCTCTCATCAAGTGAGCAAACGTTTAGGGACAACGGCTATTGCTCTCAACAATTGAGCCTTTAGGGACAACGACTCTTATCATGGAAGGGACAAATTGCCCTTATAAATGTAGCCTTTAGAGACAACGGAACTCATCATGTAAGTGACAATTGCTCATATCAAGTGTGGAAGCATTAGGGACAATGCCTATCATCATGTAAAGGGCAATTGCTCTCATCAAGTGAGCAAGCGTTTAGGGACAACGGCTCCCATAAATTAAGGTAAAATTGCTCTCAACAAGTGAGCCTTTAGGGACAACGACTCTTATCATGTAAGGGACAAATCGCCCTAATAAAGTTAGCCTTTAGGGACAACGGATCTCATCATTTAAGTGAAAATTTCTCCTATCAAGTGTGCAAGCATTAGGGACAACGGCTATCATCATGTAAAGGGCAATAACTCTCATCAAGTGAGCAACGTTTAGGGACAACGGCTCTCATAAAGTAAGGTACAATTGCTCTCAACAAGTGAGCCTTTAGGGACAACGGCTCTTATCATGGAAGGGACAAATTGCCCTGATAAAGGTAGCCTTTAGAGACAACATATCTCATCATGTAAGTGACAATTGATCATATCAAGTGTGGAAGCTTTAGGGACAACGCCTATCATCATGTAAAGGGCAATTGCTCTCATCAAGTGAGCAAGCGTTTAGGACAACGGCTCCCATAAATTAAGGTACAATTGCTCTCAACAAGTGAGCCTTTAGGGACAACGGCTCTTATCATGGAAGGGACAAATTGCCCTTATAATGGTAGCCTTTAGAGATAACGGATCTCATCATGTTAGTGACAATTGCTCATATCAAGTGTGGAAGCATTAGGGACAACGCCTATCATCATGTAAAGGGCAATTGCTCTTATCAAGTGAGCAAGCGTTTAGGGACAAGTTGCGCTGAATGCTTATAAAACCTTTTTTGGTTTTTACTTGATCGATTCTGGTGTTTTGGATTATGCTTTGATGGTAACGAAACCCGAATTTTTAGGGTTTCGTCTATTTCTTTGGTGTAAGTTGGACGTTTGTCCATTTGTTTTAGGATTGTCGATCTTTTGATCGTGGTCATTCTTTTGGTTTGTGATATTTAGTCGTGGAAGTGGGTTAGAGAGAGGGTAAGTGATGGTTGTCAAGGAGGGTTAGGGAGTGTTATGTAACCTCTCGTAAATTTCCCTTACGATTAGTAAATGCATACGAATAAATAAAACGATGTTATGATAAATTAACACCATTTTACGGGTAACAAATTTTTTTTTGATATGGCTTGATATTGAACCACTACGATAACTGTGATTGACCGTTTACCCAGGAACGATGCTTACACACAACCTAGATTGCCAATAATTATTGCGAACGATAAATAATTATATAACGCGTTTATATTTAATAATACGTTTCGTCTAAATAACGTATACTATTTATATATTCCCCGAACCTACGAAACTTCCCGAGAACGCTCACTAATATTTTTGAACTTTGACACGATAATCGAGACACCCCAGGTGGGCCCCCAACATCCTTTGGGCCACGGATACACCACACAAACCAAACGGACTCCTTTTATTCTTTTCTTTTTCTTTGGGCCGACAAAACCAGCAGCCCACCAGGCTTTAAGCCCAAAACACACCCTTTGTTATTTTTTTGTTTTGTTTTCTACTACCCGCGACCTCACCCAAAAACACCCTTAGTTCTTACAATTTTTATAAACAACACATGCATATTTTTGCTTACCTTGTCTCACCTAGTACCAAAGAAACAGAAACAATACAAGTTACACTTATTCTTACTCGTTTACTACCTTAGAAAACGCCTAAGCAAACCACCAAACTCACCCTTGATAGATAACACAAAAACGTGGCAACATATTCCTTAGCACCACCCATGCTCTCCAATCCCATCTAAATGAACAATATACATCTCATGATTGTCAGGAGTGAATAGGAACAAATCTCACAAGATCTAAGCCATGTAAACCTTCGATTGGGCATTGTTTGTGGTGATACTATTCGCCTAACATGCAACCTCCATTCTTGTGAACTTACCTTGTTTCTACCTTTCAAAAACTGCCTATATAAGACCTTCCATGCAACCCTAAACCACCACATACACTCATACGTACCAGTACCACTAAAAATATCAACGAGAAGAAGCTACGGAGGGACATACGGATTGCTAGGAGAACCACGCCTTGAAGTGAACCTAGGAAGCAAAGCTTGGAGCCTATTGAACCTTTGGAAGGACTTGAAGCGAACCACGAAGCTAGTTTACCCTCACACGAACCATACACTCGTTTTACACCACCTTTTCCAGGTGAGGTGAGACCTTGATTTCTTTCTTTCTATTTATATATATACGTACGTTTATGTTTTGCACCAACACTTACTATATATACCACGTAAATAATAAACACAGCATATATATTTTATATATCGTATCATGTATTGGCAAGGCCATTAACGAGAACCTATAATAACCTTGAACTAATATTAACGTATACACACTAAAAATCACACGTTTCTAAGTTGGGTTGAACCTATACGAAATATACTAAAAGACTTAGTTTATTTTTCAACTTATATAGTTTTTACGTATTGAGTTTTGGCTTACATTTTGACCTCGCCATTTCTAAATTTGACACACGACCCATCATTATTTTTGTACGATCTATTAGTTTAGCCTATAAAGAAACGAGAATGATAAATAATACGACTTAACAACATCGTTTGATCACCTAACGAGACCTAAAGCAAATCGCTATTAGAACTAGTTTTCAGAAACTTAAAAACCTTACTTGGGCCAAAAAGCCCAAAAAGCTCATTTCAGCTTATTACGATAAGCTGAGCATATAAGCGGTTTTGAAATGTTCTTGTAACTTAAAATGATGGATTTCTATAAACTTAGTGTTCCCCCAAACCCCTTGGATCATAAAACCTTAACGGGCCCTTAATTTTGGCTCGTTAAGCCCAATTAATGAAATAAGCTAATTATAAGCTAATAAGCTGTTGGTATAAGCTATTTGAAACTTTATGAGCTTATTGAAATAATGAAAATGCTAAGTTTTAAATTTGGTAAAGTTTGGACTATTTTTGCTAATGTTCGAAGGTTAAGGACTAAAAGTGTAACGTTTGTAAACTTTGGGTGAAAAGTATAAAACTGTTTTTCTAAAGGGTATAAACTGTAAATATTGAAACTTAGGGATATTGAATGTAAATATTTGATATTTGGACTAAAAATGTAAATATATATAATTTTTGGACTAACGGCGTAAATGTTTTCCGTTAAGGGTAAAAAGTGTAAAATTGAGAAACATGAAGGATTGAATAGTAATATTGATTTTAATAATATTTTTTTTTAAATTATACATATTTATACTTATATATATACATTTGAATATATATTAAAGATGATAAATAATAAACGTAACTTATTATATATATATATATATATATATATATATATATATATATATATATATATATATATATATATATACATAATACGAATAAAACGTATATAACGAATAACTAAATTTAGACGAATAAAACAATACGTAACCATTATCTATTTTTATACGATGTAGCACATCACGTATGCACTTTATCGATTACTCATAATTAATAATAAACGTTCGCAATAAAACAAGACTTAAAAACTAAAACGTGCCATATCTTATAGGTTGTGTGTGAAGCCGTTGCCTTGCATCGTTGAGATTACGTTTGTTCTACTATCCTACTAAGGTGAGTTCATAGCCCACATTTAACTTATTTTTGTGGGGGGGATACATGCTCAAAAACCGAACACAAGTCTTTTCCTGATCTTATTATTGCTTAAGTAGCTATTGCCAAAAGTCCCTCGATCATGAACCTTAATCACTTGAAGGGTGAACGTAAATAATTGTGAATAGATCTATTAGGGATTGAAAATCCCCATTTGGTTGCTAGAGAAAAGTTACCAAATGCACGTTATTTGAATATAATAGGTTACTGGCAAATACCTATCTTGGGGGCTCTATATTTTACATCATTATTATGAAAATATTGATGTCTGTTGAATCGTTGAGTGTCATGAGCTTAATGCAATAATGAATGTGATTTCTAACTTGTTTATTTGTATCGATATTACAATAAACATCTATCTCTTGTGTTCAAACTCTTAATTATAAACCTATGAATTTCACTCAACTTTTGTTGACTTTTAGCATGTTTATCTCAGGTAACTAAATGGAATGGATGGCAACGGCACGAAGTGGGCAAATAAAGAAACGTTTATTTTTCTTTAAATAAAACTTGTTGTTGAATAACGAATTCTCTTGGAATTATGAATATTTGGTATTTTAAATAAAACTTAAAACGACCACTTGAATCGTTTTCTATAATTGTGACGAATGATCCACAATATAATACCCCAAAAGTCTTCCGCTGACATTTTAAGTCTTCCGCTGTATTGATCGATTTTGGGGGTTTTATATGTTATCACCCTATGGTTTATTACAGTGTCATGTCTTCGAACACCCACCCTATCAGCTTGTCCTCAAACTCAGGAACTGAAGATGTTACTTCAGCCTATGCTACCTCACCTATGCCTATGTCTCCTGCTACCAACAGATACATGCAAAGCCAGCAATTTCTGCCAGCATCTGACACAGAGGCTTCTCCTCCGGCAACATCTGGTCCGATTCGCCGATCTAGGCAAATTAGACAACTTCAGCCGTATGAAGCAAGAACTGCTGTACCAGCACCAGCTCTTGTCATACCACCTGAATCAGTTGTGCCATCACCACCTGCACCACCAGTAATACCACCACTACCAACTATCTTCTACAGCCAAACTACTACTGTGCCACTAATACCATCACCCATAGCATCACCTCCACTAGCATCACCACCTGCACCTTACCGAAGTGTCCCTCTATCACCTCACCGAAGGACTTACCCAATCCGCCCAACCACCTCAGAATCTAGTGTTCACCGTAGACGCCGAAGGATCCACAAGCGAGTAGATGCTCGTAAATGGTCTTTCTTATTGCCCATTATGCGATATTGGAGATCTCAAGAAGGAACACCAACAACAAGGGAACTTGGGGAAAGTTCTTACTCTACCTCCCGAATTCTGCCAGTCACTGGGGAACCCATACACCATACCATACCATTGTTAGCTGCAAGAATGGTTCGCCACGAAGACCGACTTGATTCCATCGCTAGTATACTCAACAAGATTCCACATGAACTTCTAGAAACCTTTGAAGACGATATGAACAGTCTCATAATTGGTCATCTTGCAATTGAAGATAAGGTCGAAAAGTTGGATTCTCTATTTTGGGAATCAATGGAATTCATAGGAGCACTATGTGGGGCTAACACTTCGACCGAAATAGCATTGGGAACTTTAGACCGAGAAATTGAGAAGATCAACACTGAAAACCTACGCCTTAGGCAAGCCCTGCTAGAAGCTCGAGAAAGGGAAAGGACTCGAGATCAAACCATGGAAACCATGTCCACTGCTATTCAAGAACTCCAAAACCGCCTAGACAAGGCCTTAGGAAAACCATGAGACCATCACCTTGTTAAGAAAAATCAATGTCCTACAAATAAGTATATATCTTGTCGTGTTTTGTAAACATTTGCACAAGTACCAATAAGTGTTGTAACACCTTGACATTGATTTATGGAAGTTTATTTTATCTTTATTTACGTTGCAAACTTTATATCGTTGTATATTAGTTCATACAGGTCAAACTTATTCGTAATTCCTATGTGTGTCATTCCAACATACGAAAATTTACGATCTGAACCCTTTCAATGGTCGAATCATTGTAACTACGACCTATATGTAACTAATTATTACTCGATATGTATTTTTCGACGTGATAGGATTATTATAAATGTTCTAATAATATACCTTCTTTTATAGCAACATGGCTAGAACTAGGAGAACAACCACGAACGCCGCACCAGCAAACCCCGAAGTTATGACCCCGGCTGCAATCCAGCAAGCAATCGCTGATGGCGTTAATGCCATTTTAGCTGAACAAACCCGTAATAGAGACGGAAATGCACCGGCACCCCGCTACTGCACGTACAAGGACTTCATAGCATGTCAACCAACATATTTCAAAGGAACTGAAGGAGTGTCGGAATTAGCTCAATGGTTTGAAAGAAGTGAAACTGTTTTCCAAAGAAGTGGATGCTCGGAAAACAACAAGGTAAGCTTCGCAACGGGAACACTAATGCAAGACGCTCTATCCTGGTGGAACTCTACCGTTCAAACACTAGGAGCAGAAGCAGCACATCAGCTAACTTGGATTGAATTCAAGGCTAAAATACTAAAGAAGTATTGTCCCCGTTCCGAACTGCGAAAACTCGAGGATGAGTTCCATGCCTTAATAGTGAAAGGAGTTTATTTGAGAAGTTACAACCGGAGATTCCAAGAACTCAGGATACTATGCCCTACCATGGTACCCGATCATGAGAAGACATTAGAGAAATATGTCGAAGGACTCCCTAGGAGTATTGAAGGAAATGTCACCTCAGCAAACCCGCCAACCTTGGAAGCAGCAATGGAGCTTGCTCAGAAACTTCTAGATCGAGAAGTGAAATGCAATGAACTTAAAAGGAAATTGGACGATAAAAGAACCACCCACCATCACAACAACAACCAGCAAAGCTACAACAGTCATCACCGCAACAACAACCAACGCAACAATAATCGGAACCACCAACCATATCACAACACTCGAAGCACTCAGCAGCAGAATCAAAGACAAGAAAAACCCCGAGTCTACACCGCTACGGAAGGTGTAGGGTACAACGGACAGAAACCCCTGTGCCAGCGATGCAAACTTCATCATGAGGGTCGTTGTACCGTCCGATGTGACAAATGTCATAAGATCGGTCATCAAACCAGAAACTGTAGGATTCCTTCTACGGGAAGCAACACATTGGCTGTATCACCCACTTGTTTCGGATGCGGAGAAGTAGGACACATCCGGAGGAACTGCCCAAAAGGAAATGAACCAGCCAACGCCCAAGCTAGGGTATACCTACTCGGAGATGGAAACGGACCCGATGTAGTCACCGGTACGTTTCTACTAAACCATCATAATGCTAGAGTATTGTTTGATTCGGGCGTCGATAGGAGTTTTATATCAGATACGTTTGCCCCTTTACTTAATGTTACCCCTTCTAAGCTAAACACCACCTACGAAGTCGAAATGGCTGACGGGAATTTAATAGATACCAATACTATCATGAAAGATTGCACCCTAACCTTATCCGAAAAACCTTTTGCCATTGATCTTATGCCGGTTCAACTTGGTAGTTTCGACGCTATCATCGGCATGGATTGGCTATCCCACCATCGTGCTAGGATTCACTGTAACGAAAAGGCCGTCCATATACCACTCAAGGATGAAACACTCATTGTCCAGGGCGACAAAAGCAAACCTCGATATGGAATTATCTCATGTATGCGAGTGATAAAATACATGAAGGAAGGATGTCAAGTATACATGGCCCAAGTTACGGAAAGTAAGTCATCCGAGAAGCAGCTTGATGACGTTCCTATCGTTAGGGATTTTCCTGAAGTATTCCCTGAAGAATTACCTGGTATTCCACCCGTACATCAAGTAGAATTTCAGATTGAACTAGTGCCTGGAGCAGCACCAGTGGCTAAAGCACCTTATAGGCTAGCGCCATCTGAAATGGAAGAGTTGTCAGAACAACTAAAAGAATTATCGAATAAAGGATTTATTCGACCAAGCTCATCACCTTGGGGAGCTCCAATTTTATTTGTTAAGAAGAAGGATGGATCCTTTCGAATGTGCATCGATTACCGGGAGTTGAATAAACTTACGGTAAAGAATCGATATCTATTGCCTCAGATTGATGACCTGTTTGATCAATTGCAAGGATCGAGTGTATACTCAAAAATTGATCTGAGATCAGGATATCATCAGCTAAGAGTTCGAGAAGAGGATATTTCGAAAACTACATTCAGAACGCGCTATGGTCACTACGAATTTCAAGTAATGCCGTTCGGTCTGACCAATGCACCAGCAGTTTTCATGGATTTAATGAATCGAGTATGCAAACCTTACTTGGATAAGTTTGTAATAGTATTCATCGACGATATTTTGATCTACTCTCGCAACGAAGAAGAACACGCGAGACATTTGTGAATCATTCTAGAACTGCTCAAGAGAGAAGAATTGTACGCTAAGTTCTCTAAATGCAACTTTTGGATTCACACCGTACAATTTTTAGGACACATCATCGATAGTCAAGGCATTCACGTGGACCCTGCAAGATTGAGGCTGTTAAAGGTTGGTCATCTCCTACAAACCCCACGGAATTCGTCAATTTTTAGGTCTCGCAGGTTACTACCGAAGATTTATAGAAGGATTCTCCAAGATTGCAAAACCTTTGACTAAACTGACCCAAAAGAATGAGAAGTACATCTGGGAAGAAAAGGAAGAAGTAGCCTTCCAGTTGTTAAAACAAAAGCTTTGTGAAGCTCCAATATTAGCCCTCCCAGAAGGAAACGAGGACTTTATAGTATATTGCGACGCATCTTATCATGGACTAGGAGCGGTCTTGATGCAAAGAAGCAAAGTGATAGCTTATGCATCTTGGCAACTGAAGAAACATGAGGAAAACTACACGACTCATGACTTGGAGTTAGGAACTGTAGTGTTTGCGCTCAAGTTATGGAGACACTACTTATATGGCACCAAATGTACCGTGTACAACGACCACAAGAGTCTTCAACACATTTTGGATTAGAAGGATTTGAATATGAGGCAACGTCGCTGGCTAGAGTTGCTCAGCGATTATGATTGTGAGATCCGTTACCACCCAGGAAAGGCTAATGTAGTAGCAGATGCGTTAAGCCGAAAGGAACGATTGAAACCCCTTCGAGTTAGATCACTAGGGATGACTATCCACTCACCCCTTCCATCCCAAATCCTTACCGCGCAGAACGAAGCACTTAAAGAAGAAAACCGACCCAAGGAAAAGATTTACGGTATGCCCGAGAATAAGAATGGTTTCGTGAAGAAATCCGATGGAACACTGTGTTTCAAGGACAGAAGTTGGATCCCTATGATTGGAGGTATTCGTGAGCTCATCATGTACGAGTCCCACAAGTCAAAATACTCCATTCATCCAGGTTCCGACAAGATGTATCAGGATTTAAAGAGACTATATTGGTGGCCAAACATGAAGGCTGACATCGCAGAATATGTCGGTAAATGTTTGACATGTTCAAGGGTAAAGGCAGAACATCAGAAACCTTCAGGCTTACTTGTACAACTAGAACTTCCTATGTGGAAATGGGAACGAATCACTATGGACTTCATCACCAAACTCCCAAGAACCTCATCCAGATACGACACAATATGGGTTATTGTGGATCGTCTCACAAAATCCGCTCATTTTATACCAATCAAAGAAACCGATGAGATGAATACACTAGCTCAGCTATATGTGAAGGAAATTGTCACTCGACATGGAGTACCAATTTCAATTATCTCGGATCGAGATAGTCGTTTCACCTCTCACTTTTGGAAATCATTACAGAAAGCCTTAGGAACTAAACTAGATATGAGCACCGCATACCACCCTCAAACTGATGGTCAAAGTGAAAGAACTATCCAAACCTGGGAAGATATGCTCCGAGCATGCGTTATTGATTTTGGAAAAGGTTGGGATAAGCACTTAACATTAGCAGAGTTTTCATACAATAATAGTTACCACGCCAGTATAAAAGTAGCACCCTTCGAAGCACTGTATGGTAGAAAGTGCAGATCGCCCGTCTGTTGGACAGAAGTCGGAGAAAGACAACTTATAGGACCAGACCTTGTTCGGGAAACAACTGAGAAAATTGTTAAGATTAAGCAACGATTACAAGCAGCCCGAGACCGACAGAAAAGCTACGCAGACCTAAAAAGGAAACCCATGGAATTTCAAATAGGAGACAGAGTCTTATTGAAAGTATCTCCCTGGAAGGGAATGGTATGATTTGGAAAGCATGGAAAGTTGAACCCCAGATACATCGGTCCATTCAAAATCCTGGAAAGGATAGGACCCGTGGCTTATAAACTAGAACTACCCGAAGAACTTAGTCGGGTTCACGACACCTTTCATGTGTCAAACCTTAAGAGGTGTTTATCCGATGAATCTCTCGTGATTCCACTAAAAGAGATTCGACTAGATGATAAACTTGTCTTTACCGAGGAACCCATTGAAATCATGGATAGAGAAGTCAAACAACTAAAACAAAACCGTATCCCTATCATCAAAGTTCGTTGGGACTCCAAGCGAGGACCAGAATATACCTGGGAGCGCGAGGATCAGATTCGCTCCAAGTACCCACATCTCTTCACCTAAGACACCCTTGGAAACTATCTTAGACTACAATTCCGGGACGGAATTCCCTGTAAGAGGTAGGTAATGTAACCTCTCGTAAATTTCCCTTACGATTAGTAAATGCATACGAATAAATAAAACGATGTTACGATAAATTAACACCATTTTACGGGTAACAAATTTTTTTTTTGATATGGCTTGATATTGAACCACTACGATAACTGTGATTGACCGTTTACCCAGGAACGATGCTTACACACAACCTAGATTGCCTATAATTATTGCGAACGATAAATAATTATATAACGCGTTTATATTTAATAATACGTTTCGTCTAAATAACGTATACTATTTATATATTCCCCGAACCTACGAAACTTCCCGAGAACGCTCACTAATATTTTTGAACTTCGACACGATAATCGAGACACCCCAGGTGGCCCCCCAACACCCTTTGGGCCACGGATACACCACACAAACCAAACGGACTCCTTTTATTCTTTTCTTTTTCTTTGGGCCGACAAAACCAGCAGCCCACCAGGCTTTAAGCCCAAAACACACCCTTTGTTATTTTTTTGTTTTGTTTTCTGCTAGCCGCGACCTCACCCAAAAACACCCTTAGTTCTTACGATTTTTATAAACAACACATGCATATTTTTGCTTACCTTGTCTCACCTAGTACCAAAGAAACAGAAACAATACAAGTTACACTTATTCTTACTCGTTTACTACCCTAGAAAATGCCTAAGCAAACCACAAAACTCACCCTTGATAGATAACACAAAAACGTGGCAACATATTCCTTAGCACCACCCATGCTCTCCAATCCCATCTAAATGAACAATATACATCTCATGATTGTCAGGAATGAATAAGAACAAATCTCACAAGATCTAAGCCATGTAAACCTTCGATTGGGCATTGTTTGTAGTGATACTATTCGCCTAACATGCAACCTCCATTCTTGTGAACTTACCTTGTTTCTACCTTTCAAAAACTGCCTATATAAGACCTTCCATGCAACCCTAAACCACCACATACACTCATACGTACCACTACCACTAAAAATATCAACGAGAAGAAGCTATGGAGGGACATACGGATTGCTAGGAGAACTACGCCTTGAAGTGAACCTAGGAAGCAAAGCTTGGAGCCTATTGAACCTTTGGAAGGACTTGAAGCGAACCACGAAGCTAGTTTACCCTCACACGAACCATACACTCGTTTTACACCACCTTTTCTAGGTGAGGTGAGACCTTGATTTCTTTCTTTCTATTTATATATATACGTACGTTTATGTTTTGCACCAACACTTACTATATATACCACGTAAATAATAAACACAACATATATATTTTATATATCGTATCATGTGTTGGCAAGGCCATTAACGAGAACCTATAATAACCTTGAACTAATATTAACGTATACACACTAAAAATCACACGTTTCTAAGTTGGGTTGAACCTATACGAAATATACTAAAAGACTTAGTTTATTTTTCAACTTATATAGTTTTTACGTATTGAGTTTTGGCTTACATTTTGACCTCGCCATTTCTAAATTTGACACACGACCCATCATTATTTTTGTACGATCTATTAGTTTAGCCTATAAAGAAACGAGAATGATAAATAATACGACTTAACAACATCGTTTGATCACCTAACGAGACCTAAAGCAAATCGCTATTAGAACTAGTTTTTAGAAACTTAAAAACCTTACGTGGGTCAAAAAGCCCAAAAAGCTCATTTCAGCTTATTACGATAAGCTGAGCATATAAGCGGTTTTGAAATGTTCTTGTAACTTAAATTGATGGATTTCTATAAACCTAGTGTTCCCCCAAACCCCTTGGATCATAAAACCTTAACGGGCCCTTAATTTTGGCTCGTTAAGCCCAATTAATGAAATAAGCTAATTATAAGCTAATAAGCTGTTGGTATAAGCTATTTGAAACTTTATGAGCTTATTGAAATAATAAAAATGCTAAGTTTTAAATTTGGTAAAGTTTGGACTATTTTTGCAAATGTTTGAAGGTTAAGGACTAAAAGTGTAAAGTTTGTAAACTTTGGGTGAAAAGTATAAAACTGTTTTTCTAAAGGGTATAAACTGTAAATATTGAAACTTAGGGATATTGAATGTAAATATTTGATATTTGGACTAAAAATGTAAATATATATAATTTTTGGACTAACGGCGTAAAGGTTTTCCGTTAAGGGTAAAAAGTGTAAAATTGAGAAACATGAAGGATTGAATAGTAATATTGATTTTAATAATATTTTTTTTAAAATTATACATATTTATACTTATATATATATATACATTTGAATATATATTAAAGACGATAAATAATAAACGTAACTTATTATATATATATATATATATATATATATATATATATATATATATATATATATATATATATATATATATATATATATATATATATATATATATATACATAATACGAATAAAACGTATATAACGAATAACTAAATTTAGACGAATAAAACAATACGTAACCATTATCTATTTTTATACGACGTAGCACATCACGTATGCACTTTATCGATTACTCATAATTAATAATAAACGTTCGCAATAAAACGAGACTTAAAAACTAAAACGTGCCATATCTTATAGGTTGTGTGTGAAGCCGTTGCCTTGCATCGTTGAGATTACGTTTGTTCTACTATCCTACTAAGGTGAGTTCATAGCCCACATTTAACTTATTTTTGTGGGGGGGATACATGCTCAAAAACCGAACACAAGTCTTTTCCTGATCTTATTATTGCTTAAGTAGCTATTGCCAAAAGTCCCTCGATCATGAACCTTAATCACTTGAAGGGTGAACGTAAATAATTGTGAATAGATCTATTAGGGATTGAAAATCCCCATTTGGTTGCTAGAGGAATGTTACCAAATGCACGTTATTTGAATATAATAGGTTACTGGCAAATACCTATCTTGGGGGCTCTATATTTTACATCATTATTATGAAAATATTGATGTCTGTTGAATCGTCGAGTGTCATGAGCTTAATGCAATAATGAATGCGATTTCTAACTTGTTTATTTATATCGATATTACAATAAACATCTATCTCTTGTGTTCAAACTCTTAATTATAAACCTATGAATTTCACACAACTTTTGTTGACTTTTAGCATGTTTATCTCAGGTAACTAAATGGAATGGATGGCAACGGCACGAAGTGGGCAAATAAAGAAACGTTTAATTTTCTTTAAATAAAACTTGTTGTTGAATAACGAATTCTCTTGGAAATTTGAATATTTGGTATTTTAAATAAAACATAAAACGATCACTTGAATCGTTTTCTGTAATTGTGACGAATGATCCACAATATAATACCCCAAAAGTCTTCCGCTGACATTTTAAGTCTTCCGCTGTATTGATCGATTTTGGGGGTGTTATATATTATCACCCTATGGTTGATATTGGTTCGTATTACCAGCAAACCTATTGTTTATGTGATTATTCCTGTTTTTTGCTCTGGTGTACGAGGGATTTGGATGTTAGGGTTTATTCAGCCCTATGTTTGTCTATGGAAGAGGTTGGTACCTTGGATCTGCATTCATAACGGCTATCATCATGTAAAGCGCAATTGCTCTCATCATGTAAGCAAGCGTTTAGGGACAACGGCTCCCATAAAGTAAGGTACAATTGCTCTCAACAAGTGAGCATTTAGGGACAACGGCTCTTATCAAGTAAAGGACAAATTGCCCTAATAAAGGTAGCCTTTAGAGACAACGGATCTCATCATGTAAGTGACAATTTCTCATATAAAGTGTGGAAGCATTAGGGACAACGGCTATCATTATGTAAAGGGCAATTGCTCTCATCAAGTGAGCAACCGTTTAGGGACAACGACTCCCATAAAGTAAGGTACAATTGCTCTCAACAAGTGAGCCTTTAGGGACAACGGCTCTTATCATGTAAGCGACAAATCGCCCTAATAAAGTTAGCCTTTAGGGACAACGGATCTCATCATATAAGTGACAATTTCTCCAATCAAGTGTGCAAGCATTAGGGACAACGGTTATCATCATGTAATGGGCAGTAACTCTGATCAAGTGAGCAAGCGTTTAGGGACAACGACTCCCATAAAGTAAGGTACAATTGCTCTCAACAAGTGAGCATTTATAGACAACGGCTCTTATTATGTAAGGGACAAATTGCCATCATAAAGTTAGCCTTTAAGGACAATGGATCTCATCAAGCAAGTGACAATTACTCCTATCAAGTGTGCAAGCATTAGGGACAACGGCTATCATCATGTAAAGGGCAATTGCTCTCATCATGTGAGCAACCGTTTAGGGACAACGGCACCCATAAAGTAAGGTACAATTGCTCTCAACAAGTGAGCCTTTAGGGACAACGGCTCTTATCATGGAAGGGACAAATTTCCCTTATAAAGGTAGCTTTTAGAGACAACGGATCTCATCATGTTAGTTACAGTTGCTCATATAAAGTGTGGAAGCATTAGGCACAACGCCTATCATCATTTAAAGGGCAATAGCTCTCACAGGTGAGCAAGCGTTTAGGGACAACGACTCCCATAAAGTGAGGTATAATTGCTCTCAACAAGTGAGCCTTTAGGGACAACGGCACTTATCATGTATGGGACAAATCGCCCTAATAAAGAGTTAGCCTTTAGGGACAACGGATCTCATCATTTAAGTGACAATTGCTCCTATCAAGTGTGCAAGCATTAGGGGCAACGGCTATCATCATGTAAAGGGCAATTGCTCTCATCATGTGAGAAAGCGTTTAGGGACAACGGCTCCCATAAAGTAAGGTACAATTGCTCTCAACAAGTGAGCCTTTAGGGACAACAGCTCTTATCGTGGAAGGGACAAATTGCCCTTATAAAGGTAGCCTTTAGAGACAACGGATCTCATCATGTAAGTGACAATTGATCATATCAAGTGTGGAAGCATTAAGGACAATTCCTATCATCATGTAAAAGGCAATTGCTCTAATCAAGTGAGCAATTGTTTAGGGACAACGACTCCCATAAAGTAAGGTACAATTGCTCTCAATAAGTGAGCCTTTAGGGACAACAGCTCATATCATGTAAAGGACAAATCGCCCTAATAACGTTAGCCTTTAGGGACACCGGATCTCATCATTTAAGTGACAATTGCTCCTATCAAGTGTGCAAGCATTAGGGACAACGACTATCATCATGTAAAGGGCAATAACTCTCATCAAGTGAGCAAGCGTTTAGGGACAACGGCTCCCATAAAGTAAGGTATAATTGCTCTCAACAAGTGAGCCTTTAGGGACAACGGCTCTTATCATGGAAGGGACAAATTGCCCTTATAAAGGTATCCTTTAGAGACAACGGATCTCATCATATAGGTGACAATTGCTCATATCAAGTTTGTAAAGGGCAATTGCTCTCATCAAGTGAGCAAGCGCTTAAGGACAACGACTCCCATAAAGTAAGGTACAATTGCTCAACAAGTGAGCCTTTAGGGACAACGGCTCTTATCATGTAAGGGACAAATCGCCCTCATAAAGTTAGCCATTAGGGACAACGAATCACATCATTTAACTGACAATTGCTCCTATCAAGTGTGCAAGCATTAGGAACAACGGCTATCATCATGTTAAGGGCAATTGCTCTCATCAAGTGAGCAAGCGTTTAGGGACAACCGGCTCCCATAAAGTAAGGTACAATTGCTCTCAACAAGTGACCCTTTAGGGACAACGACTCTTATCATGGAAGGGACAAATTGCCCTTATAAAGGTAGCCTTTAGAGATAACGGATCTCATCATGTTAGTGACAATTGCTCATATCAAGTGTGGAAGCATTAGGGACAACGCCTATCATCATGTAAAGGGCAATTGCTCTCGTCAAGTGAGCAAGCATTTAGGGATTACGACTCCCATAAAGTAAGGTACAATTGCTCTCAACAAGTGAGCCTTTAGGGACAACGGCTCATATCATGTAAGGGACAAACCTTCCTAATAAAGTTAGCGTTTAGGGACAACGGATCTCTTCATTTAAGTGACAATTGCTCCTATCAAGTCTGCAAGCATTAGGGACAACGGCTATCATCATGTTAAGGGCTATAACTCTAATCAAGTGAGCAAGCGTTTAGGGACAACGGCTCCCATAAAGTAAGGTACAATTGCTCTCAACAAGTGAGCGTTTAGGGACAACGAATCTTATCATGGAAGGGAAAATTTCCCTTATAAAGGTAGCCTTTAGAGACAACGGATCTCAACATGTAAGTGACAATTGCTCATATCAAGTGTGAAAGGATTAGGGACAATGACAATAATCATGTAAAGTGCAATTGCTATCATTAAGTGAGCAAGCGTTTAGGGACAAGGGCTCCCTTAAAGTAAGGTACAATTGCTCTCAACAAGTGAGCCTTTAGGGACAACGGCTCTTATCATCGAAGGGACAAATTGCCCTTATAAAGGTTGCCTTTAGAGACAACGGATCTCATCATGTAAGTGACAATTGCTCATATCAAGTGTGGAAGCATTAGGGACACCGCCTATCATCATGTAAAGGGCAATTGCTCTCATCAAGTGAGCAAGCGTTTAGGGACAACGTCTCCCATAAAGTAAGGTACAATTGCTCTCAACAAGTGAGCCTTTAGGGACAACGGATCTTATCATGGAAGGGATACATTTCCCTTATAAAGGTAGCCTTTAGAGACAACAGATCTCATCATGTAAGTGACAATTGCTCATATCAAGTGTGGAAGTATTAGGGACAACGACAATCATCATGTAAAGTGCAATTGCTATCATCAAGTGAGCAAGCATTTAGGGACTACGACTCCCATAAAGTAAGGTACAATTGCTCTCAACAAGTGAGCCTTTAGGGACAACGGCTCTTATCATGTAAGGGACAAATCGCCCTCATAAAGTTAGCCTTTAGGGACAACGAATCTCATCATTTAAGTGACAATTGCTCCTATCAAGTGTGCAAGCATTAGGGACAACGCCTATCATCATGTAAAGGGCAATTGCTCTCATCAAGTGAGCAAGCGTTTAGGGACAACGGCTCCCATAAAGTAAGGTACAATTGCTCTCAACAATTGAGCCTTTAGGGGCAATGACTCTTATCATGGAAGGGACAAATTGCCCTTATAAAGGTAGCCTTCAGAGACAACGGATCTCATCATGTAAGTGAGAATTGCTCATATCAAGTGTGGAAGCTTTAGGGACAACGCCTATCATCATGTAAAGGGCAATTGCTCTCATCAAGTGAGCAAGCGCTTAGGGACAACGACTACCATAAAGTAAGGTACAATTGCTCTCAACAAGTGAGCCTTTAGGGACAACGGCTCTTATCATGTAAGGGACAAATCGCCCTAATAAAATTAGACTTTAGGGACAACAGATCTCATCATTTAAGTGACAATTTCTCCTATCAAGTGTGCAAGCATTAGGGACAATGGCTATTATCATGTAATGGGCAATAACTCTCATCAAGTGAGCAAGCGTTTAGGGACAACGGCTCCCATAAAGTAAGGTACAATTGCTGTCAACAAGTGAGCCTTTAGGGACAACGGCTCTTATCATGGAAGGGACAAATTGCCCTTATAAAGGTAGCCTTTAGAGACAACGGATCTCGTCATGTAAGTGACAATTGCTCATATCAAGTGTTGAAGCATTCGGGACAATGCCTATCATCATGTAAAAGGCAATTGCTCTAATCAAGTGAGCAATTGTTTAGGGACAACGACTCCCATAAAGTAAGGTACAATTGCTCTCAATAAGTAAGCCTTTAGGGACAATAGCTCTTATCATGTAATGGACAAATCGCCCTAATAAAGTTAGCCTTCAGGGACACGGGATCTCATCATTTAAGTGACAATTGCTCCTATCAAGTGTGCAAGCATTAGCGACAACGACTATCATCATGTAAATGGCAATAACTCTCATCAAGTGAGCAAGCGTTTAGGGACAACGGCTCTTATCATGGAAGGGACAGATTGCCCTTATAAAGGTATCCTTTAGAGACAACGGATCTCATCATATAGGTGACAATGGCTCATATCAAGTTTGGAAGCTTTTGGGACAATGCCTATCATCATGTAAAGGGCAATTGCTCTCATCAAGTGAGCAAGCGCTTAAGGACAACGACTCCCATAAAGTAAGGTACAATTGTTCAACAAGTGAGCCTTTAGGGACAACGGCTCTTATCATGTAAAGGACAAATCGCCCTCATAAAGTTAGCCTTTAGGGACAACGAATCACATCATTTAACTGACAATTGCTCCTATCAAGTGTGCCAGCATTAGGGACAACGGCTATCATCATGTAAAGGGCAATTGCTCTCATCAAGTGAGCAAGCGTTTAGGGACAAACGGCTCCCATAAAGTAAGGTACAATTGCTCTCAACAAGTGACCCTTTAGGGACAACGACTCTTATCATGGAAGGGACAAATTGCCCTTATAAAGGTAGCCTTTAGAGATAACGGATCTCATCATGTTAGTGACAATTGCTCATATCAAATGCGGAAGCATTAGGGACAACGCCTATCATGATGTAAAGGGCAATTGCTCTCATCAAGTGAGCAAGCGTTTAGGGACAACGACTCCCATAAAGTAAGGTACAATTGCTCTCAACAAGTGAGCCTTTATGGACAACGGCTCTTATCATGTAAGGGACAAACCTTCCTAATAAAGTTAGCGTTTAGGGACAACGGATCTCATCATTTAAGTGACAATTGCTCCTATCAAGTCTGCAAGCATTAGGGACAACGGCTATCATCATGTAAAGGGCAATAACTCTCATCAAGTGAGCAAGCGTTTAGGGACAACGGCTCCCATAAAGTAAGGTACAATTGCTCTCAACAATTGAGCCTTTAGGGGCAATGACTCTTATCATGGAAGGGACAAATTGCCCTTATAAAGGTAGCCTTCAGAGACAACGGATCTCATCATGTAAGTGACAATTGCTCATATCAAGTGTGGAAGCTTTAGGGACAACGCCTATCATCATGTAAAGGGCAATTGCTCTCATCAAGTGAGCAAGCGCTTAGGGACAACGACTCCCATAAAGTAAGGTACAATTGCTCTCAACAAGTGAGCCTTTAGGGACAACGGCTCTTATCATGTAAGGGACAAATCGCCCTAATAAAATTAGACTTTAGGGACAACAGATCTCATCATTTAAGTGACAATTTCTCCTATCAAGTGTGCAAGCATTAGGGACAATGGCTATTATCATGTAATGGGCAATAACTCTCATCAATGAGCAAGCGTTTAGGGACAACGGCTCCCATAAAGTAAGGTACAATTGCTCTCAACAAGTGAGCCTTTAGGGACAACGGCTCTTATCATGGAAGGGACAAATTGCCCTTATAAAGGTAGCCTTTAGAGACAACGGATCTCGTCATGTAAGTGACAATTGCTCATATCAAGTGTTGAAGCATTAGGGACAATGCCTATCATCATGTAAAAGGCAATTGCTCTAATCAAGTGAGCAATTGTTTAGGGACAACGACTCCCATAAAGTAAGGTACAATTGCTCTCAATAAGTAAGCCTTTAGGGACAACAGCTCTTATCATGTAATGGACAAATCGCCCTAATAAAGTTAGCCTTTAGGGACACGGGATCTCATCATTTAAGTGACAAATGCTCCTATCAAGTGTGCAAGCATTAGGGACAACGACTATCATCATGTAAAGGGCAATAACTCTCATCAAGTGAGCAGGCGTTTAGGGACAACGGCTCTTATCATGGAAGGGACAGATTGCCCTTATAAAGGTATCCTTTAGAGACAACGGATCTCATCATATAGGTGACAATGGCTCATATCAAGTTTGGAAGCTTTTGGGACAATGCCTATCATCATGTAAAGGGCAATTGCTCTCATCAAGTGAGCAAGCGCTTAAGGACAACGACTCCCATAAAGTAAGGTACAATTGCTCAACAAGTGAGCCTTTAGGGATAACGGCTCTTATCATTTAAGGGACAAATCGCCCTCATAAAGTTAACCTTTAGGGACAACGAATCACATCATTTAACTGACAATTGCTCCTATCAAGTGTGCAAGCATTAGGGACAACGGCTATCATCATGTAAAGGGCAATTGCTCTCATCAAGTGAGCAAGCGTTTAGGGACAAACGGCTCCCATAAAGTAAGGTACAATTGCTCTCAACAAGTGACCCTTTAGGGACAACGACTCTTATCATGGAAGGGACAAATTGCCCTTATAAAGGTAGCCTTTAGAGATAACGGATCTCATCATGTTAGTGACAATTGCTCATATCAAATGCGGAAGCATTAGGGACAACGCCTATCATGATGAAAATGGCAATGGCTCTCATCAAGTGAGCAAGCGTTTAGTGACAATGACTCCCATAAAGTAAGGTACAGTTGCTCTCAACAAGTGAGCCTTTAGGGACAACGGCTCTTATCATGTAAGGGAAAATTTCCCTTATAAAGGTAGCCTTTAGAGACAAGGGATCTCAACATGTAAGTGACAATTGCACATATCAAGTGTGGAAGCATTAGGGACAATGACAATAATCATGTAAAGTGCAATTGCTATCATCAAGTGAGCAAGCGTTTAGGGAAAAGGGATCTCAAAAAGTAAGGTATAATTGCTCTCAACAAGTGAGCCTTTAGGGACAACGGCTCTTATCATCGAAGGGACAAATTGCCCTTATAAAGGTTGCCTTTAGAGACAACGGATCTCGTCATGTAAGTGACAATTGCTCATATCAAGTGTGGAAGCATTAGGGACACCGCCTATCATCATGT
This sequence comes from Artemisia argyi, assembly GCA_030686995.1. Taxonomy (NCBI): domain Eukaryota; kingdom Viridiplantae; phylum Streptophyta; class Magnoliopsida; order Asterales; family Asteraceae; genus Artemisia; species Artemisia argyi. The sequence continues at coordinate 107,207,640 of CM060689.1, read as the reverse complement.
AAAGGGCAATTGCTCTCATCAAGTGAGCAAGCGTTTAGGGACAACGTCTCCCATAAAGTAAGGTACAATTGCTCTCAACAAGTGAGCCTTTAGGGACAACAGATCTTATCATGGAAGGGACACATTTGCCTTATAAAGGTAGCCTTTAGAGACAACAGATCTCAACATGTAAGTGACAATTGCTCATATCAAGTGTGGAAGCATTAGGGACAACGACAATCATCATGTAAAGTGCAATTGCTATCATCAAGTGAGCAAGCGTTTAGGGACTACGACTCCCATAAAGTAAGGTACAATTGCTCTCAACAAGTGAGCCTTTAAAACCCTAAGCGTCCTCTCTCCCTTGTGGAGAAATCGTCCTCTCTATCTCTTTGTTAGGGATATGCAATACGATTTAGGACAATTATATTCACGGGAGGGTGGTTGGTATCCTTTAATTCTTATTCTTTAATCGGTTTTCTCTTTATTTGTTTTTTCCGAAACCCTAACTTTTCCACTTATTCATATTGATTTCGTTAAGGTTTTGGATCGTTTTTGGGTTTCTGGATCGCATCTATTATTCTTTGTAGTCGGTGTTACTCACCTATATGTCTAGGGTGCGATCTGGTTTGCAAATTTAATCCTATACGATTGCTTTTGTAATCGACTTAGGGTTTTATTTGTTTGGTCGATCGTCTATTGCTACATGTTTATAATTATACGATCGTTATTGGGTTGATTTGGGCGATCAAAATCTCAATCTAACCGCCTTCTATCTGTTTGGATCGAATGGTTCTGTTAGGGAGTCTCATGAACGAAACCCTAATTTTAGGGTTTCGTATTTATTGGTTTTGATTGGCTGGTGTTGCTGCAAGTTGGACTGATGTCCATTATGTCCTGGAAGTCGATCTGTTGATCGTGTTTATTGTTCGGTTTTGTGATGTTTATTCAGGAGTGGGTTGAGAGAGGGATGAGTGATGTTGTCGTTCATGTGCTGCTGTTGTTCGGTATTGCTGGAGGTCAAGTGGATCTTGGTTGTTTAACACGGTTCATCTTTCAAAGTCATGTTGAAGATCGTTATTTAATGGGTTTTTTGATTGATGTGGCTGATTGTTATGTAAGTTAAGTTTTAGGGTTCTTATTCAAAAACTCTAGTTTTCATTGGGTGCGACTTGATCTTGCTCGTTGTCACATCTATTATGGTTTAGATCTGGTCGTTGTCTACATTTGGATTGTTGCATGGTACCCTAGTTCATACGATTTGTTGCATGGATATTAGGGTTTAATTGTACCTTACGTGTTTGTTACACTACCTCATGCTGCTACTGGGTTCTGTTTGACAAGGTTTATGCATCTTGTCGATCTGAAGATCACATGTTATCACATATTTAGGTAGTAGCTAAAGGATAAAGTGTATGTTGGCTTGTTGTACCCTTTGATCCTTTTCTTGGCTGATTTTTTCATCTAATGGGATAAATGGTATTGGAAGTTAGGGTTAATCCCTATGATTGTGCCTGCTGTTTGGGGTTATGATAGTGATGGTAGACAAGTTTTTGAGGGTACCTTGTTCAAAAACCCTTGTTTCAAGACCGGTTGATCATTTGGCTGATTCATGTTATATTAATCGGTTTTGTTATTGTTGTTGCTGATTGTCGAGTATAGGGATCCTGGTTCATCGTTCATACTCATGTTGCCACTCTTACATTATCTTGTGATCGACGTACAGGTTTCTATGGATGATTGGTAAGTATGATGCTTTGTCTATGGTCGTATGGATCGTTTGGAGTCCACTCTTATCTGGTTTTCAGGCTGCTTCTATTACAACGATTCTTGCCATGTTTATGCTTCAAATTCGATTTGCTACGGATGTCACTCTCATTAGGATATTAGATTATGCATTTTGCATAATACTAATAGAGATGCAATTGGTTGAAGCTGGTTATTTGAACTACTATGACGATTTGAAGATTCAAGGCTTTGTCTACTTGAATAACATTTAATTTTTATATATAGTCGTTGTAGTTTGTGTTCAATGTTTTGTTATAAGCGTGGTGTGTCACGTTTATATGTGTGGTAGTGGTCTTTTTCTTATTAGTAAGAAATGTTTATGCCTATGTAACGGGCTTAGATATGGGAATTCACCTATATCCAATGTACTTAAATGATTTTTGGTTAATGTGATTTACCGGGGTACAGGATTATTCCCCTTTACCCAAAAAAACAAGTGAGCCTTTAGGGACAACGGCTCTTATCATGTAAGGGACAAATCGCCCTCATAAAGTTAGCCTTTAGGGACAACGAATCTCATCATTTAAGTGACAATTGCTCCTATCAAGTGTGCAAGCATTAGGGACAACGCCTATCATCATGTATAGGGCAATTGCTCTCATCAAGTGAGCAAGCGTTTAGGGACAACGGCTCCCATAAAGTAAGGTACAATTGCTCTCAACAATTGAGCCTTTAGGGGCAATGAATCTTATCATGGAAGGGACAAATTGCCCTTATAAAGGTAGCCTTTAGAGACAACGGATCTCATCATGTAAGTGACAATTGCTCATATCAAGTGTGGAAGCATTAGGGACAATGCCTATCATCATGTAAAAGGCAATTGCTCTAATCAAGTGAGCAATTGTTTAGGGACAACGACTCCCATAAAGTAAGGTACAATTGCTCTCAATAAGTGAGCCTTTAGGGACAACAGCTCTTATCATGTAAAGGACAAATCGCCCTAATAAAGTTAGCCTTTAGGGACAACGGATCTCATAATTTAAGTGACAATTGCTCCTATCAAGTGTGCAAGCATTAGGGAAAACGACTATCATCATGTAAAGGGCAATAACTCTCATCAAGTGAGCAAGTGTTTAGGGACAACGGCTCCCATCAAGTAAGGTACAATTGCTCTCAACAAGTGAGCGTTTACGGACAACAGCTCTTATCATGGAAGGGACAAATTGCCCTTATAAAGGTATCCTTTAGAGACAACGGATCTCATCATATAGGTGACAATTGCTCATATCAAGTTTGGAAGCTTTTGGGACAACGCCTATCATCATGTAAAGGGCAATTGCTCTCATCAAGTGAGCAAGCGCTTAAGGACAACGACTCCCATAAAGTAAGGTACAATTGCTCAACAAGTGAGCCTTTAGGGACAACGGCTCTTATCATGTAAGGGACAAATCGCCCTCATAAAGTTAACCTTTAGGGACAACGAATCATCATGTACAAGCATTAGGGACAACGGCTATCATCATGTAAAGGGCAATTGCTCTCATCAAGTGAGCAAGCGTTTAGGGACAAACGACTCCCATAAAGTAAGGTACAATTGCTCTCAACAAGTGAGCCTTTAGGGACAACGGCTCTTATCATGTAAGGGACAAACTTTCCTAATAAAGTTAGCGTTTAGGGACAACGGATCTCATAATGTAAGTGACAATTGCTCTTATCGAGTGTGTAAGCATTAGGGACAATGGCTATCATCATGTAAACAGCAATTGCTCTTATCAAGTGAGGAAGCGTTTAGGGACAACGGATCCCATAAACTAAGGTACAATTGCTCTCAAATAGTGAGCCTTTAGTGACAACGGCTCTTATTATGTGAGGGACAAATTGCCCTCATAAAGTTAGCCTTTATGGACAACGGATCTCATCACGTAAGTGACAATTGATCTTATCGAGTGTGCAAGCATTAGGGACAACGACTATCATCATGTAGAGGGCAATTGCTCTTATTAAGTGAGCAAGTGTTTAGGGACAATGGATTCCATAAACTAAGGTACAATTGCTCTTAACAAGTGAGACTTTAGGGACAACGGCTCTTATTATGTAAGGGAAAAATTGCCATCATAAAGTTAGCCTTAAGGGACAACGGATCTTATCATGTAAGTGACAATTGCTCTTATCGAGTGTGCAAGCATTAGGGACAATGGCTATCATCATGTATAGGGCAATTGCTCTCATCAAGTGTGCAAGTGTTTAGGGACAACGGATCCCATAAAGTAAGGTACAATTGCTCTCAACAAGTGACACTTTAGGGACAACGACTCTTATTATGTAAGGGACAAATTGACCTCATAAAGTTAGCCTTTAGGGACAATGGATCTCATCATGTTAGTGACAATTGCACTAATCAAGTGTGCAAGCATTAGGGACAGCGACTATCATCATGTAATGGGCAATTGCCCTAATCAAGTGAGCAAGCATTTAGGGGAAACGGATCCCATAAACTAAGGTACAATTGCTCTCAACAACTGAGCCTTTAGGTTCAACGACTCTTATTATGTAAGGGACAGATTGCCCTCATAAATGAGTTTAATGAGTAATGAGACAGAGTTTAATGAGTAATGAGACAGAGTTTGTGATAGCTTTCAGGTTTATTACTATTCTGTTCAGTATTTGGAGAACTTATTATTCTTATGATGGTTGGGTTTGTTGGTGTTTCTTGGGTACTGGTTTTTGGAAATGTAACCTCGTTTTTGATCTGGGTGATTGTGGCTCTAGCAAGTTACTATGCACTACAGATGAGAGGATAGCTTCCTGCGCTGGTCATCATTTTGTAGTACGGAGTTATGGATGGCTATGCACTACAGGAACCGATTCTTTTTTCTACGCTGGTAACTTGTATTGGAGGATATGGTTTCATATGAGTAGTATGAGTAAGGTGACTGTGGTTGTGATTGATACCAGGTTTAGTCCTAATCTGATTATTATTTGGAGGTATAATGGGTGCAATATTAGTACTGTTACATTAATCTTTGAGGTTTGCTTTGTTAATTGGTGGGGGTATAAGGTGGTTTGTGTTAGCAGGTATTGTGCTTCTTTTGTTTTTATCTTTTGGTACTCTAACGTGAACATACCTTGTACTCTTTTTCCTTGCTCAAACTTTTCCCACAGGGTTTTTATTTGGCAAGGTTTTTTAACGAGACAAGGTTATTGGATGATTGATGTCTTGATGATTCATCCTTTTCCTGATCTGAGGTTCAAGCTTATGCTGATCTGGATGTTTTCCTTTGACCAAGTTCCTGGTGTTGTTATGCTGAGATTCTGAGATTCTGAGTTGGTGATTTTATATGTGGCTTAGTGATTTGTTACACTGTTATTGTATCAGCTTCTTCCTGTTATTATGTCTTCAGTATTTATGCTTGCTATGACTACTTGTGAATGGTGATGTTTTTTGGGTAAAAGGGTCTACACCCTGGCAAAATTCATTACACCAAAAAACATTGAGGTACAAAATGACGAGGATGAATTCCCACGCCCCTAGTCCGTAAGGACACTTACAAGAAACATATCTAAGAATGGCATACCATTCTTAAAACTAACATGCACAACATGTGCAACTGACCAAACACAATGCTAAACAAAAGCAACTAACAAACAAGAATCACAAAACTAGAAATAAATAACTATTTCTTCTTGCGTCCTTGCACCTGGAAATCTTTCGGAGAACCATTCTTGAACTTGGAATAACTTGCAATATCATCATAGTTCTCATAGACTTCATCAACTTCCTCAACAAACGTAACCCTCTTCTTAGGACTTTTCACTACATGACTTGTAGGAACCGAGCAAGATGTATCAAAATCTGAATAGGCCACGCTTGTAGAAGCACCATCATTGCGAGAGCCATACTCCCACAAACCATCACTAGTGTTATGCAATGGAACCGCATTGACACCATTAATCCCCATGGATTCCACACCTCCAACAGAAGCATGAGCATCCACCTGGTCCGGCTGCTCAAGTTGAGTGTGTCCACAATCCTCAACAGTAGCAGCCCCTAAATCACTCTTCAAAGCATCATGAGAATTACCACTCGAATCAGAATTACCATTAGTAGGCTTAGCAGCCCTGGAATTAGATTGTGTACCTTTATTCTTCTTCTTAGTAGCCGGTTTAGAAACAGGTTGGTATGAAAGTTTAGACTTAATTGCCCAAGTCCCTTTCATACCCTTATTACTAGTATGACCAGCCTTTGTAGAGTGAACCCTTCCATCTTGTTGAGTCGAATCTTTAGTAACCCGCTTACGCCTAAGAGGACACCCATCATCATCATGATTGAAACAAACACACTTAGAACACCAAGATGGCCACCATTCATACTCAACATCAAGAACCTCCATGTAATGACCCTTACCCTTAGGCAAAGGAATTTCAACTTCAATTGATTCCAAAACATCCAAATCAGCCGATAATTCAATAAGTACCCGTGCATATGAATAACGTCCCCAAGGATTCTTACACATATCATTAGTACCCGCATCAAACCTTATTATCCGCCCCAACTGTTTTGCAATCAAACTTACACCGGTTTTAGAGTATATAACGGATGGTATATCATGGATACGTACCCAAACTGGTACCTTAGTAATCTTCTCCTTTTCAAGTCTCATATTAGGTACCCAAACATGTAGGAACAAAGGCGTTGATCTAATAAACCAAGGACCACCATTAAGCACTTTATCCATACCTTCAAGTGATGAGAATTTGAAAATGAAGAAACCATTCCGCAATATCACATGTTCAAAACCGAACCTAGCCCAAGCATGCTTGACATAATCTTCCACAATAGGAAACGCAATTCTATTACCAATGAAATAACCGTATAATGAATTAGTAAGTTTCGAGCACATATCATCAACAACGGCCATTGGAATAACTACTCTTGACCCCAAACCAGCCTCCTCATTAATACCATCAGAATGAGCATCACGAGTAGCTTTAGGAGCACAAGAACCATCAGATCCTACATGTTGCGGACCATCTACATTAGCCGTAGTCATGGATTCGCCAATAACCTTAGCCCCATGTACACCAGCAGTAACACTACTATCAACACGAATAGGAACATGCATAGTAGTGCTATCCAACTTCCCCCCTTGATTTGATGCCCCGTTTAAATCAGAAACAACAGAACCGTGATCACGTGGAAGAGCAAAAGATCCCGTTTTTCCATCCAAACCTGCATTTCTCAAGAAAGACTTCAATGGCACACTAGCATTATTGAGAACCTTGCCCTCAATGTTACTAATCCTAGCAGCCAACCCCGCAGCCTTAGAAGGCTTGTTACCATTCAAAAAACCAGATTCCATAACTCTCTAAACCCACTTACAATGAACAACCAGCAGTACCACACGCACTTGTAATAAACTAAACCCTCGAACAGGTCACTTGCACAAACCAAAGCCAGCAAACTCCAAGAGGAATTTGTTAATCAATAAAACCAGAATCACCACCAAAAACCAATGATACCACACTCTAAACGAGTATGATATGGAATTAAAACCAGCAAACCGATTGCGCACAAATAGTTGGCCGAAACCCTAATTAAGGGTTCTTAAAAACCCTAATAGAGAATCGTATAATTGATTAATCAATATGCAGCAAGAATAAAATCGACCCTATATATATATAAATCAGTAAAAAACCGACTTTGAATGAAGGGATAATATAAGGTGCGATAAAAACCAAATGCGGTTAAGGAAACTGAATTCAATCAAACCAAAAGTAATATAATCGATTTAGAATACCCCAACACTCTGGAGAATAATTCTTATCTCTAACCCTAATTATCTCTAATCGTTCGACAAAACCTAAAATCTCTCTGGAGAAAAAAGCGACTAAAACCCTAATAACCCTAAATCGATCGCATCATCAATTCTTCCATCAATTCGACCCTAAATCTTTGTTCTTTTTTGCTCTAATCTGTTCTAGTGATTAATTTACATTCGTGTCTATTGATCCTTGTCAGATTTGGAGTGATTAGAATCAGTTTAGTATCGTTTTTTGTTGGATCGTATTTTAGGTTTTCTAGGGTTTCGTTTGGAATTTATCTAAACCGACTATTCTTAAAGTCGGTTTTGGGTGCTGTATTTAGGGTCGATTGGTTTCAATTCTTTCATTCTATCCCTGATCGACTTTTTATTATGGTGGGTGGTTAGTTTTTGGAGTGAATCGCTATAAACCCTAATCGATTTGATTAGGGTTTTATCTTCTTAATTGGTTTTATGCGTGCTGCTGTCTTGATTGTTGTTTGTTTGGTTTGCTGCTGGCTGTTGAGAGATGAATAGAGGTTTTTTGAGTCCTAAAATTGCTAAGAAGGTGGTTAACAATCCTAATGTTGATGTTGGAGAGCTTGCTGCTCGTATGAAAAGATTGAAAGGCGATGAGGCTGAGGAAGCCGATGTTACTCAGCCTAGGAAAGCTGTTAGGGGTGTTGCAACACATCAAGAGGAGTCGGTTCCAATTGATGTTGATGGTACGTTTGTCCAATCTGTTGTAATTGATACACATGTTCCTAATGCGACTCTTGAACAAGTGAAGCCGGTTTCACTTGTTGATTGTGATTCGAATGGGAGTCTTGGGGTTAAGGGCGACAATATTGATGGTGATGTGTCTAAAGAGCCTGATTTGGTGAATAAGGAAAGTGTTATGGGTGATTTGGGTACTACGGAACAGCCTAGTGTGTCGGAACAGCCTATTGATTCTATTAGTCCAAATGTGGAGCAATTAATTGCTAACGCGCATAAGAATTTTGATGAGGCCATGAATAAACTTGATAATGATATTGCTAATATGGCGTCTTCGTCTTTGAACAGTTTGGGTGGTTCGAGTGGCACTAATGTGAAAAGTACTACTACCTCTACTTCTAGTTTTAGCGAGGCTATGAAAACTCAGAAATATGGTACTAATGTGGAGGGGGTTTTAAAGGCTAGTGGTAATAGTTCTAATGGTGCTGGTTCGAATGTTGCTGGTTCTAATAACGTGGGTGTTAGTTCTACTGTTGCCGGTTCTCAACCAAGTGCTAATATGAGTGGATCTACTTCTTTTGCTAATGTGGTGAATCCGGAAAGGGTAACGAGGAAGGTTAATTTTCGGTCTTTGGTTAATGAGGTGCGTATTGAGAACCATGATACTTTACTTCCAAAGGCTGCTATGGAGGGTGTGTTGAACCGTTATGATAATACTCTTGTTGGTTTCTTTGTTGGCAAGAATATTGCATTCCCGTTGGTTCAAAACTATGTCACTAATACGTGGGGTAAGTTTGGTTTGAAGAAAGTGATGAAAAATGATGATGGGGTCTTCCTTTTTAAATTTGATTCAAAAGAGGGTGTTGATAACGTGATGCAACGGGGTCCTTGGATAATTCGTAGTTCTCCTTTGATTCTTACTAAATGGACTCCTGAAATGTCACTGGCTAAGAGTGAGGTTACTAAATTACCCGTGTGGATTAAATTGCACAATGTGCCATTGCTTGCTTACTCTGAAGACGGCTTGAGCTTGATTGCTACTCAGGTTGGTAAACCTATTATGTTGGATGCGTTTACAAGCTCAATGTGTTTTGATTCATGGGGCCGTATTAGCTATGCTCGTGCTTTAGTGGAAATATCATCCGAATCTGAATTAAAGCATGAGGTGACTATGGCTATACCAAAGAAGGATGATAGTGGAATTATTTCTGCATGTATTAAGGTTGAGTACGAATGGAAGCCTCCTCACTGTTCAATGTGTAAAGTTTTTGGGCATGATCGTAATGGTTGTCCAAAGTGTGCCAAGGAGCCGGTCCGTTCTACTAATGATGTTGTTCCTACTACTTCGTTTGAAGAGAATGATGATGGTTTTAAGGAAGTTCAGAATCGGAAGGCTAAAGGGAAAGGTAAGAAGTTGTCAAGTGGTATTAATATGAGTAAGGGGCCCACACTAGCTCCTAAAAAGAAAATATATGTTGCTAAGACTAAAACTCAAGATAACACTTCTTCTAAAGTGGCTAATGCAAGCGGTTCGTCTGTGCCTACGTCTAACTCGTTTGGGGTGCTTGATGCTCAAGATTCTGTTGAGAATGATGTTCCTAGTGCATCAAATGGTATCCCTAGTGGTGAGGCTGATTTGGAACGTCCTAGTGTTAGTACTACGGTTGCGGAAAAGGTAGGACCTCAAGTGAGTGGTGCATCAAGTGGTATTGCTGGTGGAGAGGCTGATTTGGAACGTTCTAGTGGTACTAATAAGGTAGCGGACAAGGTAGGATCTGATTCTATTGGTGGTAATAAGACTAGTTCTTCTTCTACTCCTTCGGTTGCTGCTACTAAGTTAAAGAACCCATTTTCCAAGGTAGGGGTTGTGGTTTGTTCGGATAGTGATGATGATGAGGTTTTGGAGCCGGTGACTTCTAGTTATCTTGCTTCAGGAGGTGGCGGCTATGATTTTGAAGATTTCATGGATGATGATTATGCTGCTCAAGTTTATGATCTACCGGGACACTTGGATGACTTTTGTGACATGTATGATATTAATCTCCAAGGTCGTGGTAGAAAGTAATGTTTTTAGTTTGGTAGGTCATAAGATTGGTTTGTCTTTCTTATGATTAGTGTTTGGTTTTTGCTGTTTGTGGCATGTTTGTTGCCCATGTAACGGGCCGAGATGAGAGATTCACTCTCATCCGTTGTACTTAAACGTTTATTGGTTAATGCATTTTACCAGGGTAAAACCCTTTTACCCAAAGTGTGGAAGCATTAGGGACAGTGCCTATCATCATTTAAAAGGCAATTGCTCTAATCAAGTGAGCAATCGTTTAGGGACAACGACTCCCATAAAGTAAGGTACAATTGCTCTCAATAAGTGAGCCTTTAGGGACAACAGCTCTTATCATGTAAAGGACAAATCGCCCTAATAAAGTTAGCCTTTAGGGACAACGCATCTCATAATTTAAGTGACAATTGCTCCTATCAAGTGTGCAAGCATTAGGGACAACGACTATCATCATGTAAAGGGCAATAACTCTCATCAAGTGAGCAAGTGTTTAGGGACAACGGCTCCCATAAAGTAAGGTACAATTGCTCTCAACAAGTGAGCCTTTAGGGACAACGGCTCTTATCATGGAAGGGACAAATTGCCCTTATAAAGGTATCCTTTAGAGACAACGGAACTCATCATATAGGTGACAATTGCTCATATCAAGTTTGGAAGCTTTTGGGACAACGCCTATCATCATGTAAAGGGCAATTGCTCTCATCAAGTGAGCAAGCGCTTAAGGACAACGACTCCCATAAAGTAAGGTACAATCGCTCAACAAGTGAGCCTTTAGGGACAACGGCTCTTATCATGTAAGGGACAAATCGCCCTCATAAAGTTAGCCTTTAGGGACAACGAATCACATCATTTAACTGACAATTGCTCCTATCAAGTGTGCAAGCATTAGGGACAACGGCTATCATCATGTAAAGGGCAATTGCTCTCATCAAGTGAGCAAGTGTTTAGGGACAAACGGCTCCCATAAAGTAAGGTACAATTGCTCTCAACAAGTGACCCTTTAGGGACAACGACTCTTATCATGGAAGGAACAAATTGCCCTTATAAAGGTAGCCTTTAGAGATAACGGATCTCATCATGTTAGTGACAATTGCTCATATCAAGTGTGGAAGCATTAGGGACAACGCCTATCATCATGTAAAGGGCAATTGCTCTCATCAAGTGAGCTAGCGTTTAGGAACAACGACTCTCATAAAGTAAGGTACTCAATAAGTGAGCCTTTAGGGACAACGGCTCTTATCATGTAAGGGACAAACCTTCCTAACAAAGTTAGCGTTTAGGGACAACGGATCTCATCATTTAAGTGAAAATTGCTCCTATCAAGTCTGCAAGCATTAGGGACAACCGCTATCATCATGTAAAGGGCAATAACTCTCATCAAGTGAGCAAGCGTTTAGGGACAACGGCTCCCATAAAGTAAGGTACAATTGCTCTCAACAAGTGAGCCTTTAGGGACAACGGATCTTATCATGGAAGGGAAAATTTCCCTTATAAAGGTAGCCTTTAGAGACAACGGATCTCAACATGTAAGTGACAATTGCTCATATCAAGTGTGGAAGCATTAGGGACAACGACAATAATCATGTAAAGTGCAATTGCTATCATCAAGTGAGCAAGCGTTAAGGCACAACGGCTCCCATAAAGTAAGGTACAATTGCTCTCAACAAGTGAGCCTTTTGGGACAACGACTCTTATCATCGAAGGGACAAATTGCCCTTATAAAGGTTGCCTTTAGAGACAACGGATCTCATCATGTAAGTGACAATTGCTCATTTCAAGTGTGGAAGCATTAGGGACACCGCCTATCATCATGTAAAGGGCAATTGCTCTCATCAAGTGAGCAAGCGTTTAGGGACAACGTCTCCCATAAAGTAAGGTACAATTGCTCTCAACAAGTGAGCCTTTAGGGACAATGGATCTTATCATGGAAGGGACACATTTCCCTTATAAAGGTAGCCTTTAGAGACAACAGATCTCATCATGTAAGTGACAATTGCTCATATCAAGTGTGGAAGCATTAGGGACAACGACAATCATCATGTAAAGTGCAATTGCTATCATCAAGTGAGCAAGCGTTTAGGGACTACGACTCCCATAAAGTAAGGTACAATTGCTCTCAACAAGTGAGCCTTTAGGGACAACGGCTCTTATGATGTAAAGGACAAATCGCCCTCATAAAGTTAGCCTTTAGTGACAACGAATCTCATCATTTAAGTGACAATTGCTCCTATCAAGTGTGCAAGCATTAGGGACAACGCCTATCATCATGTAAAGGGCAATTGGTATCATCAAGTGAGCAAGCGTTTAGGGACAAACGGCTCCCAGAAAGTAAGGTACAATTGCTCTCAACAAGTGAGCCTTTAGGGACAACGGATCTTATCATGGAAGGGACACATTTCCCTTATAAAGGTAGCCTTTAGAGACAACGGATTTCATCATGTAAGTGACAATTGCTCATATCAAGTGTGGAAGCTTTAGGGACAACGCCTATCATCATGTAAAGGGCAATTGCTCTCATCAAGTGAGCAAGCGCTTAGGGACAACGACTACCATAAAGTAAGGTACAATTACTCTCAACAAGTGAGCCTTTAGGAACAACGGCTCTTATCATGTAAAGTACAAATCGCCCTAATAAAATTAGACTTTAGGGACAACGGATCTCATCATTTAAGTGACAATTTCTCCTATCAAGTGTGCAAGCATTAGGGACTATGGCTATTATCATGTAATGGGCAATAACTCTCATCAAGTGAGCAAGCGTTTAGGGACAACGGCTCCCATAAAGTAAGGTACAATTGCTCTCAACAAGTGAGCCTTTAGGAACAACGGCTCTTATCATGGAAGGGACAAATTGCCCTTATAAAGGTAGCCTTTAGAGACAACGGATCTCATCATGTAAGTGACAATTGCTCATATCAAGTGTGGAAGCATTAGGGACAATGCCTATCATCATGTAAAAGGCAATTGCCCTAATCAAGTGAGCAATTGTTTAGGGACAACGACTCCCATAAAGTAAGGTACAATTGCTCTCAATAAGTGAGCCTTTAGGGACAACAGCTCTTATCATGTAAAGTACAAATCGCCCTAATAAAGTTGGCCTTTAGGGACAACGGATCTCATAATTTAAGTGACAATTGCTCCTATCAAGTGTGCAAGCATAAGGGTCGATTTGGTGATGGATCTGTGCTGAACGATTACATAGCCTTTTTTAGGTTTTTACTTGATCGATTCTGGGTCTGCCTTGCTGCACATATAATCATGCATATTATTCTTGCATAAGGCTATTTTTGGATTATGCTTTGAAGGTAACGAAACCCTAATTTTTTAGGGTTCCGTCTATTAATTTTTTTGTAAGTTGGAAGTTTGTCCATTCGTTTAGGTATGTCGATCTGTTAGATCGTGAAGTGAGCAAATGCTGCTGGAAGTGTGATGATTATTGGACTGTTTCGTCCATTCGTATTATGTAAGTCAATCTTTTGATCGTTGCTGTATCTGGTACGTGGGTTTAAGAGAGTGAGTTGATTGTTGGTGATCGATCTGGATGGTGGGTTCGATCATGTTTTTTGGTCTGTGGTTCGATTGTATTGAAGGTAGGGTTTTGGGAAACCCTTTTATTGTTTGTTCGTTCAAGACCTGCTGCTTTATGCTAGGTGGTAATGTTTTGGTACGAGCTTTGGTTGTTCAATGGGTTGTTTGCTGTTCATGTTTTCTAGTGGATTGATCTTTATATAAAGTTCATTGTAACTTTTATGGTATCTGCTGCTGCTCGAATTGGTGATGTAAGTTAAGTTTAAGGGTCTTATTCAAAACCTTTTTATCATCGTTCACGGACATGGCATTGATTTATTTGATCATGTGATCGATGATGCTCTCTTTGATGTAAGTTAGGGTTGTCTAGCCCTATTTTCGTCTACAACTGATCAAGATACATTGTTTTTCATTCTTAGCTTGAGTTTCCTTTGAAACTTGTAGTAGATGCGGTATTGGATCGAGTTGTAGTGTTGGTTTGGTCCTGGTTGGATCAATGAAGATCGGTGTAGTTGGTGGATCTATTGTGTGGATTGGCGTCTGTCTATTCTACCATGGTTTCGGCTGCATCGTTGATGGTCATGAACTTCTATGACGACATGGGAAGATTCAAGTTTTTAATTGATGTTTTTATTTTTAAATCTTATAGTCGTTGTAGTTTTTATGTTCATGTATTTGTTATAAGAGTGGTTTCTCTTATAGGTGTTATAGGTAAGTTATAAGAATGGTTTGTCATTCTTATATTTGAGTCTGTAAGTGTCCTAAGGGACTGAGATGAGGGGTGTACGCCCTCATCCTTTGTACTTCAACGCTTTTGGTGTAATGTATTTTACCAGGGTGTGTTATCCCTTTTACCCAAAAAAAAAAAAAAAAAAAAAAAAAAAAAAAAAAAAAAGCATTAGGGACAACGACTATCATCATGTAAAGGGCAATAACTCTCATCAAGTGAGCAACTGTTTAGGGATAACGGCTCCCATAAAGTAAGGTACAATTGCTCTCAACAAGTGAGCCTTTAGGGACAACGGCTCTTGTCATGGAAGGGACAAATTGCCCTTATAAAGGTAGCCTTTAGAGACAACGGATCTCATCATGTAAGTGACAATTGCTCATATCAAGTGTGGAAGCATTAGGGACAATGCCTATCATCATGTAAAAGGCAATTGCTCTAATCAAGTGAGCAATTGTTTAGGGACAACGACTCCCATAAAGTAAGGTACAATTGCTCTCAATAAGTGAGCCTTTAGGGACAACAGCTCTTACCATGTAAAGGACAAATCGCCCTAATAAAGTTAGCCTTTAGGGACAACGCATCTCATAATTTAAGTGACAATTGCTCCTATCAAGTGTGCAAGCATTAGGGACAACGACTATCATCATGTAAAGGGATAACGGCTATTATCATGTAATGGGCAATAACTCTCATCAAGTGAGCAAGCGTTTAGGGACAACGGCTCCCATAAAGTATGGTACAATTGCTCTCAAAAAGTGAGCCTTTAGGGACAACGGCTCTTATCATGGAACGGACAAATTGCCCTTATAAAGGTATCCTTTAGAGATAACGGATCTCATCATGTTATTGACAATTGCTCATATCAAGTGTGGAAGCATTAGGGACACCGCCTATCATCATGTAAAGGGCAATTGCTCTCATCAAGTGAGCAAGCGTTTAGGGACAACGTCTCCCATAAAGTAAGGTACAATTGCTCTCAACAAGTGAGCCTTTAGGGACAACGGATCTTATCATTGAAGGGACACATTTCCCTTATAAAGGTAGCCTTTAGAAACAACAGATCTCATCATGTAAGTGACAATTGCTCATATCAAGTGTGGAAGCATTAGGGACAACGACAATCATCATGTAAAGTGCAATTGCTATCATCAAGTGAGCAAGCGTTTAGGGACTACGGCTCTTATCATGTAAGGGACAACGAATCTCATCATTTAAGTGACAATTGCTCCTATCAAGTGTGCAAGCATTAGGGACAGCGCCTATCATCATGTAAAGGGCAATTGCTCTCATCAAGTGAGCACGCGCTTAGGGACAACGACTCCCATAAAGTAAGGTACAATTGCTCTCAACAAGTGAGCCTTTAGGGACAACGGCTCTTATCATGTAAGGGACAAATCGCCCTAATAAAATTAGACTTTAGGGACAACGGATCTCATCATTTAAGTGACAATTGCTCTCAACAAGCGAGCCTTTAGGGACAACGGCTCTTATCATGTAAGGGACAAATCGCCCTAATAAAATTAGACCTTACGGACAACGGATCTCATCATTTAAGTGACAATTTCTCCTATCAAGTGTGCAAGCATTAGGGACAATGGCTATTATCATGTAATGGGCAATAACTCTCATCAAGTGAGCAAGCGTTTAGGGACAACGGCTCCCATAAATTAAGGTACAATTGCTCTCAAGAAGTGAGCCTTTAGGGACAACGGATCTTATCATGGAAGGGACAAATTGCCCTTATAAAGGTAGCCTTTAGAGACAACGGATCTCATCATGTAAGTGACAATTGTTCATATCAAGTGTGGAAGCATTAGGGACATTGCCTATCATCATGTAAAAGGCAATTGCTCTAATCAAGTGAGCAATTGTTTAGGGACAACGACTCCCATAAAGTAAGGTACAATTGCTCTCAATAAGTGAGCCTTTAGGGACAACAACTCTTATCATGTAAAGGACAAATCGCCCTAATAAAGTTAGCCTTTAGGGACAACGGATCTCATAATTTAAGTGATAATTGCTCCTATCAAGTGTGCAAGCATTAGGGACAACGACTATCATCATGTAAAGGGCAATAACTCTCATCAAGTGAGCATGCGTTTAGGGACAACGGCTCCCACAAAGTAAGGTACAATTGCTCTCAAGAAGTGAGCCTTTAGGGACAACGGCTCTTATCATGGAAGGGACAAATTGCCCTTATAAAGGTATTCTTTAGAGACAACGGATCTCATCATATAGGTGACAATTGCTCATATCAAGTTTGGAAGCTTTTGGGACAACGCCTATCATCATGTAAAGGGCAATTGCTCTCATCGAGTGAGCAAGCGCTTAAGGACAACGACTCCCAGAAAGTAAGGTACAATTGCTCAACAAATGAGCCTTTAGGGACAACGGCTCTTATCATGTAAGGGACAAATTGCCCTCATAAAGTTAGCCTTTAGGGACAACGAATCACATCATTTAACTGACAATTGCTCCTATCAAGTGTGCAAGCATTAGGGACAACGGCTATCATCATGTAAAGGGCAATTGCTCTCATCAAGTGAGCAAGCGTTTAGGGACAAACGGATCCCATAAAGTAAGGTACAACAACACGAGAGCCTTTAGGGACAACGACTCTTATCATGGAAGGGACAAATTGCCCTTATAAAGGTAGCCTTTAGAGATAACGGATCTCATCATGTTAGTGACAATTGCTCATATCAAGTGTGGAAGCATTAGGGACAACGCCTATCAACATGTAAAGGGCAATTGCTCTCATCAAGTGAGCAAGCGTTTAGGGACAACGACTCCCATAAAGTAAGGTACAATTGTTCTCAACAAGTGAGCCTTTAGGGACAACGACTCTTATCATGTAAGGGACAAACCTTCATAATAAAGTTAGCGTTTAGGGACAATGGATCTCATCATTTAAGTGACAATTGCTGCTATCAAGTTTGCAAGCATTATGGACAACGGCTATCATCATGTAAAGGGCAATAACTCTCATCAAGTGAGCAAGCGTTTAGGGACAACGACTCCCATAAAGTAAGGTACAATTGCTCTCAACAGGTGAGCCTTTAGGGACAACGGATCTTATCATGGAAGGGAAAATTTCCCTTATAAAGGTAGCCTTTAGAGACAACGGATCTCATCATGTAAGTGACAATTGCTCATATCAAGTGTGGAAGCATTAGGGACAACGACAATAATCATGTAAAGTGCAGTTGCTATCATCAAGTTAGCTAGCGTTTAGGGACAACGGCTCCCATAAAGTAAGGTACAATTGCTCCCACCAAGTGAGCCTTTAGGGACAACGGCTCTTATCATCGAAGGGACAAATTGTCCTTATAAAGGTTGCCTTTAGAGACAACGGATCTCATCATGTAAGTGACAATTGCTCATATCAAGTGTGGAAGCATTAGGGACACTGCCTATCATCTTGTAAAGGGCAATTGCTCTCATCAAGTGAGCAAGCGTTTAGGGACAACGTCTCCCATAAAGTAAGGTACAATTGCTCTCAACAAGTGAGCCTTTAGGGACAACGAATCTTATCATGGAAGGGACAAATTTCCCTTATAAAGGTAGCCTTTAGAAACAACAGATCTCATCATGTAAGTGACAATTGCTCATATCAAGTGTGGAAGCATTAGGGACAACGACAATCATCATGTAAAGTGCAATTGCTATCATCAAGTGAGCAAGCGTTTAGGGACTACGACTCCCATAAAGTAAGGTACAATTGCTCTCAACAAGTGAGCCTTTTGGGACAACGGCTCTTATCATGTAAGGGACAAATCGCCCTCATAAAGTTAGCCTTTAGGGACAACGAATCTCATCATTTAAGTGACAATAGCTCCTATCAAGTGTGCAAGCATTAGGGACAACACCTATCATCATGTAAAGGGCAATTGCTCTCATCAAGTGAGCAAGCGTTTAGGGACAACGGCTCCCATAAAGTAAGGTACAATTGCTCTCAACAATTGAGCCTTTAGGGGCAATGACTCTTATCGTGGAAGGGACAAATTGCCCTTATAAAGGTAGCCTTTAGAGACAACGGATCACATCATGTAAGTGACAATTGCTCATATCAAGTGTGGAAGCTTTAGGGACAACGCCTATCATCATGTAAAGGGCAATTGCTCTCATCAAGTGAGCAAGCGCTTAGGGACGACGACTCCCATAAAGTAAGGTACAATTGCTCTCAACAAGTGAGCCTTTAGGGACAACGGCTCTTATCATGTAAGGGACAAATCGCCCTATTAAAATTAGACTTTAGGGACAACAGGTCTCATCATTTAAGTGACAATTGCTCTCAACAAGTGAGCCTTTAGGGACAACGGCTCTTATCATGTAAGGGACAAATCGCCCTACTAAAATTAGACTTTAGGGACAACGGATCTCATCATTTAAGTAACAATTTCTCCTATCAAGTGTGCAAGCATTAGGGACAATGGCTATTATCATGTAATGGGCAATAACTCTCATCAAGTGAGCAAGCGTTTAGGGACAACGGCTCCCATAAATTAAGGTACAATTGCTCTCAACAGGTGACCCTTTAGGGACAACGGATCTTATCATGGAAGGGACAAATTGCCCTTATAAAGGTAGCCTTTAGAGACAACAGATCTCATCATGTAAGTGACAATTGCTCATATCAAGTGTGGAAGCATTAGGGACAATGCCTATCATCATGTAAAAGGCAATTGCTCTAATCAAGTGAGCAATTGTTTAGGGACAACGACTCCCATAAAGTAAGGTACAATTGCTCTCAATAAGTGAGCCTTTAGGGACAACAGCTCTTATCATGTAAAGGACAAATCGCTCTAATAAATTTAGCCTTTAGGGACAACGGATCTCATAATTTAAGTGAGAATTGCTCCTATAAAGTGTGCAAGCATTAGGGACAACGACTATCATCATGTAAAGGGCAATAACTCTCATCAAGTGAGCATGCGTTTAGGGACAACGGCTCCCATAAAGTAAGGTACAATTGCTCTCAACAAGTGAGCCTTTATGGACAACGGCTCTTATCATGGAAGGGACAAATTGCCCTTATAAAGGTATCCTTTAGAGACAACGGATCTCATCATATAGGTGACAATTGCTCATATCAAGTTTGGAAGCTTTTGGGACAACGCCTATCATCATGTAAAGGGCAATTGCTCTCATCAAGTGAGCAAGCACTTAAGGACAACGACTCCCAGAAAGTAAGGTACAATTGCTCAACAAGTGAGCCTTTAGGGACAATGGCTCTTATCATGCAAGGGACAAATTGCCCTCATAAAGTTAGACTTTAGGGACAACGAATCACATCATTTAACTGACAATTGCTCCAATCAAGTGTGCAAGCATTAGGGACAACGGCTATCATCATGTAAAGGGCAATTCCTCTCATCAAGTGAGCAAGCGTTTAGGGACAAACGGCTCCCATAAAGTAAGGTACAACAACACGTGAGCCTTTAGGGACAACGACTCTTATCATGGAAGGGACAAATTGCCCTTATAAAGGTAGCCTTTAGAGATAACGGATCTCATCATGTTAGTGACAATTGCTCATATCAAGTGTGGAAGCATTAGGGACAACGCCTATCAACATGTAAAGGGCAATTGCTCTCATCAAGTGAGCAAGCGTTTAGGGACAACGACTCCCATAAAGTAAGGTACAATTGCTCTCAACAAGTGAACCTTTAGGGACAACGACTCTTATCATGTAAGGGACAAACCTTCCTAAAAAGTTAGCGTTTAGGGACAACGGATCTCATCATTTAAGTGACAATTGCTCCTATCAAGTCGGAAAGCATTAGGGACAACGGCTATCATCATGTAAAGGGCAATAACTCTCATCAAGTGAGCAAGCGTTTAGGGACAACGACTCCCATAAAGTAAGGTACAATTGCTCTCAACAGGTGAGCCTTTAGGGACAACGGATCTTATCATGGAAGGGAAAATTTCCCTTATAAAGGTAGCCTTTAGAGACAACGGATCTCATCATTTAAGTGACAATTGCTCATATCAAGTGTGGAAGCATTAGGGACAACGACAATAATCATGTAAAGTGCAGTTGCTATCATCAAGTGAGCAAGCGTTTAGGGACAACGGCTCCCATAAAGTAAGGTACAATTGCTCCCACCAAGTGAGCCTTTAGGGACAACGGCTCTTATCATCGTAGGGACAAATTGCCCTTATAAAGGTTGCCTTTAGAGACAACGGATCTCATCATGTAAGTGACAATTGCTCATATCAAGTGTGGAAGCACTAGGGACACCGCCTATCATCATGTAAAGGGCAATTGCTCTCATCAAGTGAGCAAGCGTTTAGGGACAACGTCTCCCATAAAGTAAGGTACAATTGCTCTCAACAAGTGAGCCTTTAGGGACAACGGATCTTATCATGGAAGGGACACATTTCCCTTATAAAGGTAGCCTTTAGAAACAACAGATCTCATCATGTAAGTGACAATTGCTCATATCAAGTGTGGAAGCATTAGGGACAACGACAATCATCATGTAAAGTGCAATTGCTATCATCAAGTGAGCAAGCGTTTAGGGACTACGACTCCCATAAAGTAAGGTACAATTGCTCTCAACAAGTGAGCCTTTTGGGACAACGGCTCTTATCATGTAAGGGACAAATCACCCTTAAAAAGTTAGCCTTTAGGGACAACGAATCTCATCATTTAAGTGACAATTGCTCCTATCAAGTGTGCAAGCATTAGGGACAACACCTATCATCATGTAAAGGGCAATTGCTCTCATCAAGTGAGCAAGCGTTTAGGGACAACGTCTCC
This sequence comes from Artemisia argyi, assembly GCA_030686995.1. Taxonomy (NCBI): domain Eukaryota; kingdom Viridiplantae; phylum Streptophyta; class Magnoliopsida; order Asterales; family Asteraceae; genus Artemisia; species Artemisia argyi. Next base: position 107,186,332 of record CM060689.1, on the reverse strand, counting down.
CATAAAGTAAGGTACAATTGCTCTCAACAATTGAGCCTTTAGGGGCAATGACTCTTATCATGGAAGGGACAAATTGCCCTTATAAAGGTATCCTTTAGAGACAACGGATCTCATCATATAGGTGACAATTGCTCATATCAAGTTTGGAAGCTTTTGGGACAACGCCTATCATCATGTAAAGGGCAATTGCTCTCATCAAGTGAGCAAGCACTTAAGGACAACGACTCCCAGAAAGTAAGGTACAATAGCTCAACAAGTGAGCCTTTAGGGACAATGGCTGTTATCATGTAAGGGACAAATTGCCCTCATAAAGTTAGACTTTAGGGACAACGAATCACATCATTTAACTGACAATTGCTCCAATCAAGTGTGCAAGCATTAGGGACAACGGCTATCATCATGTAAAGGGCAATTCCTCTCATCAAGTGAGCAAGCGTTTAGGGACAAACGGCTCCCATAAAGTAAGGTACAACAACACGTGAGCCTTTAGGGACAACGACTCTTATCATGGAAGGGACAAATTGCCCTTATAAAGGTAGCCTTTAGAGATAACGGATCTCATCATGTTAGTGACAATTGCTCATATCAAGTGTAGAAGCATTAGGGACAACGCCTATCAACATGTAAAGGGCAATTGCTCTCATCAAGTGAGCAAGCGTTTAGGGACAACGACTCCCATAAAGTAAGGTACAATTGCTCTCAACAAGTGAACCTTTAGGGACAACGACTCTTATCATGTAAGGGACAAACCTTCCTAAAAAGTTAGCGTTTAGGGACAACGGATCTCATCATTTAAGTGACAATTGCTCCTATCAAGTCGGCAAGCATTAGGGACACCGCCTATCATCATGTAAAGGGCAATTGCTCTCATCAAGTGAGCAAGCGTTTAGGGACAACGTCTCCCATAAAGTAAGGTACAATTGCTCTCAACAAGTGAGCCTTTAGGGACAACGGATCTTATCATGGAAGGGACACATTTCCCTTATAAAGGTAGCCTTTAGAAACAACAGATCTCATCATGTAAGTGACAATTGCTCATATCAAGTGTGGAAGCATTAGGGACAACGACAATCATCATGTAAAGTGCAATTGCTATCATCAAGTGAGCAAGCGTTTAGGGACTACGACTCCCATAAAGTAAGGTACAATTGCTCTCAACAAGTGAGCCTTTTGGGACAACGGCTCTTATCATGTAAGGGACAAATCGCCCTTATAAAGTTAGCCTTTAGGGACAACGAATCTCATCATTTAAGTGACAATTGCTCCTATCAAGTGTGCAAGCATTAGGGACAACACCTATCATCATGTAAAGGGCAATTGCTCTCATCAAGTGAGCAAGCGTTTAGGGACAACGTCTCCCATAAAGTAAGGTACAATTGCTCTCAACAATTGAGCCTTTAGGGACAATGACTCTTATCATGGAAGGGACAAATTGCCCTTATAAAAGTATCCTTTAGAGACAACGGATCTCATCATATAGGTGACAATTGCTCATATCAAGTTTGGAAGCTTTTGGGACAACGCCTATCATCATGTAATGGGCAATTGCTCTCATCAAGTGAGCAAGCACTTAAGGACAACGACTCCCAGAAAGTAAGGTACAATTGCTCAACAAGTGAGCCTTTAGGGACAATGGCTCTTATCATGTAAGGGACAAATTGCCCTCATAAAGTTAGACTTTAGGGACAACGAATCACATCATTTAACTGACAATTGCTCCAATCAAGTGTGCAAGCATTAGGGACAACGGCTATCATCATGTAAAGGGCAATTCCTCTCATCAAGTGAGCAAGCGTTTAGGGACAAACGGCTCCCATAAAGTAAGGTACAACAACACGTGAGCCTTTAGGGACAACGACTCTTATCATGGAAGGGACAAATTGCCCTTATAAAGGTAGCCTTTAGAGATAACGGATCTCATCATGTTAGTGACAATTGCTCATATCAAGTGTGGAAGCATTAGGGACAACGCCTATCAACATGTAAAGGGCAATTGCTCTCATCAAGTGAGCAAGCGTTTAGGGACAACGAATCCCATAAAGTAAGGTACAATTGCTCTCAACAAGTGAACCTTTAGGGACAACGACTCTTATCATGTAAGGGACAAACCTTCCTAAAAAGTTAGCGTTTAGGGACAACAGATCTCATCATTTAAGTGATAATTGCTCCTATCAAGTCGGCAAGCATTAGGGACAACGGCTATCATCATGTAAAGGGCAATAACTCTCATCAAGTGAGCAAGCGTTTAGGGACAACGACTCCCATAAAGTAAGGTACAATTGCTCTCAACAGGTGAGCCTTTAGGGACAACGGATCTTATCATAGAAGGGAAAATTTCAATAATAAAGGTAGCCTTTAGAGACAACGGATCTCATCATTTAAATGACAATTGCTCATATCAAGTGTGGAAGCATTAGGGACAACGACAATAATCATGTAAAGTGCAGTTGCTATCATCAAGGGAGCAAGCGTTTAGGGACAACGGCTCACATAAAGTAAGGTACAATTGCTCCCACCAAGTGAGCCTTTAGGGACAACGGCTCTTATCATCGAAGGGACAAATTGCCCTTATAAATGTTGCCTTTAGAGACAACGGATCTCATCATGTAAGTGACAATTGCTCATATCAAGTGTGGAAGCATTAGGGACACCGCCTATCATCATGTCAGTACAATTGCTCTCAACAAGTGAGCCTTTAGGGACAACGGATCTTATCATGGAAGGGACACATTTCCCTTATAAAGGTGGCCTTTAGAAACAACAGATCTCATCATGTAAGTGACAATTCCTCATATCAAGTGTGGAAGCATTAGGGACAACGACAATCATCATGTAAAGTGCAATTGCTATCATCAAGTGAGCAAGCGTTTAGGGACTACGACTCCCATAAAGTAAGGTACAATTGCTCTCAACAAGTGAGCCTTTTGCGACAACGGCTCTTATCATGTTAGGGACAAATCGCCCTTATAAAGTTAGCCTTTAGGGACAACGAATCTCATCATTTAAGTGACAATTGCTCCTATCAAGTGTGCAAGCATTAGGGACAACACCTATCACCATGTAAAGGGCAATTGCTCTCATCAAGTGAGCAAGCGTTTAGGGACAACGGCTCCCATAAAGTAAGGTACAATTGCTCTCAACAATTGAGCCTTTAGGGGCAATGACTCTTATCATGGAAGGGACAAATTGCCCTTATAAAGGTAGCCTTTAGAGACAACGGATCTCATCATGTAAGTGACAATTGCTCATATCAAGTGTGGAAGCTTTAGGGACAACGCCTATCATCATGTAAAGGGCAGTTGCTCTCATCAAGTGAGCAAGCGCTTAGGGACAACGACTCCCATAAAGTAAGGTACAATTGCTCTCAACAAGTGAGCCTTTAGGGACAACGGCTCTTATCATGTAAGGGACAAATCGCCCTAATAAAATTAGACTTTAGGAACAACGGATCTCATCATTAAGTGACAATTGCTCTCAACAAGTGAGCCTTTAGGGACAACGGCTCTTATCATGTAAGGGACAAATCGCCCTAATAAAATTAGACTTTAGGGACAACGGATCTCATCATTTAAGTGACAATTTCTCCTATCAAGTGTGCAAGCATTAGGAACTATGGCTATTATCTTGTAATGGGCAATAACTCTCATCAAGTGAGCAAGCGTTTAGGGACAACGGCTCCCATAAATTAAGGTACAATTGCTCTCAACAAGTGAGCCTTTAGGGACAACGGATCTTATCGTGGAAGGGACAAATTTCCCTTATAAAGGTAGCCTTTAGAGACAACAGATCTCATCATGTAAGTGACAATTGTTCATATCAAGTGTGGAAGCATTAGGGACAATGCCTATCATCATGTAAAAGGCAATTGCTCTAATCAAGTGAGCAATTGTTTAGGGACAACGACTCCCATAAAGTAAGGTACAATTGCTCTCAATAAGTGAGCCTTTAGGGATAACAGCTCTTATCATGTAAAGGACAAATCGCCCTAATAGAGTTAGCCTTTAGGGACAACGGATCTCATAATTTAAGTGACAATTGCTCCTATCAAGTGTGCAAGCATTAGGGACAACGACTATCATCATGTAAAGGGCAATAACTCTCATCAAGTGAGCATTCGTTTAGGGACAACGGCTCCCATAAAGTAAGGTACAATTGCTCTCAACAAGTGAGCCTTTAGGGACAACGGCTCTTATCATGGAAGGGACAAATTGCCCTATAAAGGAATCCTTTAGAGACAACGGATCTCATCATATAGGTGACAATTGCTCATATCAAGTTTGGAAGCTTTTGGGACAACGCCTATCATCATGTAAAGGGCAATTGCTCTCATCAAGTGAGCAAGCACTTAAGGACAACGACTCCCACAAAGTAAGGTACAATTGCTCAACAAGTGAGCCTTTAGGGACAACGGCTCTTATCAAGTGTGGAAGCTTTAGGTACAATTCCTCTAAACAAGTGAGCCTTTAGGGACAACGGCTCTTATCATGTAAGGGAGAAACCTTCCTAATAAAGTTAGCGTTTAGGGACTACGGATCTCATCATTTAAGTGACAATTGCTCCTATCATGTATGGAAGCATTAGGGACAACGACAATAATCATGTAAAGTGCAATAGTTATCATCAAGTGAGCAAGCGTTTAGGGACAACGGCTCCCATAAAGTAAGGTACAATTGCTCTCAACAAGTGAGCCTTTAGGGACAACGGCTCTGATCATCGAAGGGACAAATTGCCCTTATAAAGGTTGCCTTTAGAGACAACGGATCTCATCATGTAAGTGACAATTGCTCATATCATGTATGGAAGCATTAGGGACACCGCCTATCATCATGTAAAGGGCAATTGCTCTCATCAAGTGAGCAAGCGTTTAGGGACAACGTCTCCCAAAAAGTAAATTACAATTGCTCTCAACAAGTGAGCCTTTAGGGACAACGGATCTTATCATGGAAGGGACACATTTCCCTTATAAAGGTAGCCTTTATAGACAACAGATCTCATCATGTAAGTGACAGTTGCTCATATCAAGTGTGGAAGCATTAGGGACAAGGACAATCATCATGTAAAGTGCAATTGCTATCATCAAGTGAGCAAGCGTTTAGGGACTATGACTCCCATAAAGTAAGGTACAATTGCTCTCAACAAGTGAGCCTTTAGGGACAACGGCTCTTATCATGTAAGGGACAAATCGCCCTCATAAAGTTATCCTTTAGGGACAACGAATCTCATCATTTAAGTGACAATTGCTCCTATCAAGTGTGCAAGCATTAGGGACAACGCCTATCATCATGTAAAGGGCAATTGCCCTCATCAAGTGAGCAAGCGTTTAGGGACTACGGCTCCCATAAATTAAGGTACAATTGCTCTCAACAATTGAGCCTTTAGGGACAATGACTCTTATCATGGAAGGGACAAATTGCCCTTATAAAGGTAGCCTTTAGAGACAACGGATCTCATCATGTAAGTGACAATTGCTCATATCAAGTGTGGAAGCTTTAGGGACAACGCCTATCATCATGTAAAGGGCAATTGCTCTCATCAAGTGAGCAAGCGCTTAGGGACAACGACTACCATAAAGTAAGGTACAATTGCTCTCAACAAGTGAGCCTTTAGGGACAACGGCTCTTATCATGTAAGGGACAAATCGCCCTAATAAAATTAGACTTTAGGGACAACGGATCTCATCATTTAAGTGACAATTGCTCACAACAAGTGAGCCTTTATGGACAACGGCTCTTTTCATGTAAGGGACAAATCGCCCTAATAAAATTAGACTTTAGGGACAACGGATCTCATCATTTAAGTGACAATTTCTCCTATGAAGTGTGCAAGCATTAGGGACAATGGCTATTATCATGTAATGGGCAATAACTCTCATCAAGTGAGCAAGCGTTTAGGGACAACGGCTCCCATAAATTAAGGTACAATTGCTCTCAACAAGTGAGCCTTTAGGGACAACGGATCTTATCATGGAAGGGACAAATTGCCCTTATAAAGGTAGCCTTTAGAGACAACGGATCTCATCATGTAAGTGACAATTGCTCATATCAAGTGTGGAAGCATTAGGGACAATGCCTATAATCATGTAAAAGGCAATTGCTCTAATCAAGTGAGCAATTGTTTAGGGACAACGACTCCCATAAAGTAAGGTACAATTGCTCTCAATAAGTGAGCCTTTAGGGACAACAGCTCTTATCATGTAAAGGACAAATCGCCCTAATAAAGTTAGCCTTTAGGGACAACGGATCTCATAATTTAAGTGACAATTGCTCCTATCAAGTGTGCAAGCATTAGGGACAACGACTATCATCATGTAAAGGGCAATAACTCTCATCAAGTGAGCATTCGTTTAGGGACAACGGCTCCCATAAAGTAAGGTACAATTGCTCTCAACAAGTGAGCCTATAGGGACAACGGCTCTTATCATGGAAGGGACAAATTGCCCTTATAAAGGTATCCTTTAGAGACAACGGATCTCATCATATAGGTGACAATTGCTCATATCAAGTTTGGAAGCTTTTGGGACAACGCCTATCATCATGTAAAGGGCAATTGCTCTCATCAAGTGAGCAAGCACTTAAGGACAACGACTCCCATAAAGTAAGGTACAATTGCTCAACAAGTGAGCCTTTTGGGACAACGGCTCTTATCATGTAAGGGACAAATTGCCCTCATAAAGTTAGCCTTTAGGGACAACGAATCACATCATTTAACTGACAATTGTTCCTATCGAGTGTGCAAGCATTAGGGACAACGGCTATGATCATGTAAAGGGCAATTGCTCTCATCAAGTGAGCAAGCGTTTAGGGACAAACGGCTCCCATAAAGTAAGGTACAACAACAAGTGAGCCTTTAGGGACAACGACTCTTATCATGGAAGGGACAAATTGCCCTTATAAAGGTAGCCTTTAGAGATAACGGATCTCATCATGTTATTGACAATTGCTCATATCAAGTGTGGAAGCATTAGGGACAACGCCTATCAACATGTAATTGGCAATTGCTCTCATCAAGTGAGCAAGCGTTTAGGGACAACGACTCCCATAAAGTAAGGTACAATTGCTCTCAACAGGTGAGCCTTTAGGGACAACGGATCTTATCATGGAAGGGAAAATTTCCCTTATAAAGGTAGCCTTTAGAGACAACGGATCTCATCATGTAAGTGACAATTGCTCATATCAAGTGTGGAAGCATCAGGGACAACGACAATAATCATGTAAAGTGCAGTTGTTATCATCAAGTGAGCAAGCGTTTAGGGACAACGGCTCCCATAAAGTAAGGTGCAATTGCTCTCACCAGGTGAGCCTTTAGGGACAACGGCTCTTATCATCGAAGGGACAAATTGCCCTTATAAAGGTTGCCTTTAGAGACAACGGATCTCATCATGTAAGTGACAATTGCTCATATCAAGTGTGGAAGCATTAGGGACACTGCCTATCATCATGTAAAGGGCAATTGCTCTCATCAAGTGTGCAAGCGTTTAGGGACAACGTCTCCCATAAAGTAAGGTACAATTGCTCTCAACAAGTGAGCCTTTAGGGACAACGGATCTTATCATGGAAGGGACACATTTCCCTTATAAAGGTAGCCTTTATAGACTACAGATCTCATCATGTAAGTGACAATTGCTCATATCAAGTGTGGAAGCATTAGGGACAACGACAATCATCATGTAAAGTGCAATTGCTATCATCATGTGAGCAAGCGTTTAGGGACTACGACTCCCATAAAGTAAGGTACAATTGCTCTCAACAAGTGAGCCTTTAGGGACAACGGCTCTTATCATGTAAGGGAAAAATCGCCCTCATAAAGTTATCCTTTAGGGACAATTGCTCCTATCAAGTGTGCAAGCATTAGGGACAACGCCCATCATCATGTAAAGGGCAATTGCTCTCATCAAGTGAGCAAGCGTTTAGGGACAACGGGTCCCATAAAGTAAGGTACAATTGCTCTCAACAATTGAGCCTTTAGGGACTATGACTCTTATCATAGAAGGGACAAATTGCCCTTATAAAGGTAGCCTTTAGAGACAACGGATCTCATCATGTAAGTGACAATTGCTCATATCAAGTTTGGAAGCTTTAGGGACAACGCCTATCATCATGTAAAGGGCAATTGCTCTCATAAAGTGAGCAAGCGCTTAGGGACAACGACTCCCATAAAGTAAGGTACAATTGCTCTCAACAAGTGAGCCTTTAGGGACAACAGCTCTTATCATGTAAGGGACAAATCGCCCTAACAAAATTAGACTTTAGGGACAACGGATCTCATCATTTAAGTGACAATTTCTCCTATCAAGTGTGCAAGCATTAGGGACAACGGCTATTATCATGTAATGGGCAATAACTCTCATCAAGTGAGCAAGCGTTTAGGGACAACGGCTCCCATAAAGTAAGGTACAATTGCTCTCAAACAGTGAGCCTTTATGGACAACGGCTCTTATCATGTAAGTGACAAATTGCCCTCATAAAGTTAGCCTTTAGGGACAATGGATCTCATCATGCAAGTGACGATTACTCCTATCAAGTGTGCAAGCATTAGGGACAACGGATATCATCATGTAAAGGGCAATTGCTCTCATCATGTGAGCAAGCGTTTAGGGACAATGGCTCCCATAAAGTATACAATTGCTCTCAACAAGTGAGCCTTTAGGGACAAAGGCTCTTATCATGGAAGGGACAAATTGCCCTTACAAAGGTAGCCTTTAGAGACAACGGATCACATCATGTAAGTGAGAATTGCTCATATCAAGTGTGGAAGCATTAGGGACAACGTCTATCATCATGTAATGGGCAATTGCTCTAATCAAGTGAGCAATTGTTTAGGGACAATGACTCCCATAAAGTAAGGTACAATTGCTCTCAACAAGTGAGCCTTTAGGGACAACAACTCTTATCATTTAAAGGACAGATCGCCCTAATAAAATTAGCCTTTAGGGACAACGGATCTCATCATTTAAGTGACAATTGCTCCTATCAAGTGTGCAAGCATTAGGGACAACGACTATCATCATGTGAAGGGCAATTGCTCTCATCAATTGAGCAAGCGTTTAGGGACAACGGCTACCATAAAGTAAGGTACAATTGCTCTCAACAATTGATCCTTAAGGGACAACGACTCTTATCATGGAAGGGAAAAATTGCCCTTATAAAGGTAGCCTTTAGAGACAACGGATCTCATCATGTAAGTGACAATTGCTCATATCAAGTGTGGAAGCATTAGGGACAATGCCTATCATCATGTAAAGGGCAATTGCTCTCATCAAGTGAGCAACCGTTTAGGAACAACGGCTCCCATAAAGTAAGGTACAATTGCTCTCAACAAGTGAGCCTTTATGGACAACGACTCTTATCTTGTAAGGGACAAATCGCCCTAATAAAGTTAGCCTTTAGGGACAACGGATCTCATCATTTAAGTGAAAATTGCTCCTATCAAGTGTGTAAGCATTAGGGACAACAGCTATCATCATGTAAAGGGCAATATCTCTCATCAAGTGAGCAAGCGTTTAGGGACAACGACTCCCATAAAGTAAGGTACAATTGCTCAAAACAATTGAGCCTTTTGGGACAACGGCTCTTATCATGGAAGGGACAAATTGCCCATATAAAGGTAGCCTTTAGAGACAATGGATCTCATCATGTAAGTGACAATTGCTCATATCAAGTGTGGAAGCTTTAGGGACAACGCCTATCATCATGTAAAGGGCAATTGCTCTCATCAAGTGAGCAAGCGCTTAGGGACAACGACTCCCATAAAGTAAAGGTACAATTGCTCTCAACAAGTGAGCCTTTAGGGACAACGGCTCTTATCATGTAAGGGACAAATCGCCCTAATAAAATTAGACTTTAGGGACAACGGATCTCATCATTTAAGTGACAATTTCTCCTATCAAGTGTGCAAGCATTAGGGACAATGGCTATTATCATGTAATGGGCAATAACTCTCATCAAGTGAGCAAGCGTTTAGGGACAACGACTCCCATAAAGTAAGGTACAATTGCTCTCAAACAGTGAGCCTTTATAGACAACGGCTATTATCATGTAAGTGACAAATTGCCCTCATAAAGTTAGCCTTTAGGTACAATGGATCTCATCATGCAAGTGACGATTACTCCTATCAAGTGTGCAAGCATTAGGGGCAACGGCTCTTATCATGTAAAGGGCAATTGCTCTCATCATGTGAGCAAGCGTTTATGGACAACGACTCCCATAAAGTATACAATTGCTCTCAACAAGTGAGCCTTTAGGGACAACGGCTCTTATCATGGAAGGGACAAATTGCCCTTACAAAGGTAGCCTTTAGAGACAACGGATCTCATCATGTAAGTGACAATTGCTCATATCAAGTGTGGAAGCATTAGGGACAACGCCTATCATCATGTAAAGGGCAATTGCTCTAATCAAGTGAGCAATTGTTTAGGGACAATGACTCCCATAAAGTAAGGTACAATTGCTCTCAACAAGTGAGCCTTTAGGGACAACAACTCTTATCATTTAAGGGACAAATCGCCCTAATAAAGTTAGCCTTTAGGGACAACGGATCTCATCATTTAAGTGAAAATTGCTCCTATCAAGTGTGCAAGCATTAGGGACAACGACTATCATCATGTGAAGGGCAATTGCTCTCATCAATTGAGCAAGCGCTTAGGGACAACGGCTCCCATAAAGTAAGGTACAATTGCTCTCAACAAGTGAGTCTTTTGGGACAATGGCTCTTATCATGGAAGGGACAAATTGCCCTTATAAAGGTAGCCTTTAGGGACAACGGATATTATCATGTAAGTGACAATTGCTCATATCAAGTGTGGAAGCTTTAGGGACAACGCCTATCATCATGTAAAGGGCAATTGCTCTTATCAAGTGAGCAACCCTAAACGTATCTCTCCCTCTCTGGAGATTTTTAGAAAACCCTAACATCCCTTTAATCCAAATCGATTCTAACTAATCCTTCCCTATTCATTAACTGATATCATTAATTTGTTATAGGGTTTCTATCCTAGATCAGATTTGTGATAATCAATTCGTGGTGGTTTGTTAGAATCGTCTTTTTTAGGGTTTTCTATAAATCGACTTTGAGTTTTTAGTGATCGGTTCTGTGCTTTCTTTGGGAAGTCGGTTCCTGTTACTTATATTAAGATCGATCATCTCCTCTTGTACACATATTTAAGTCGATCTTGGGTGTTGCACACTGGTTTTTTCATTCTACGATTCTTTATTATTTTGGGTTTCGTTTTCAGATTGTGTGCTTATTGTTATTGTGTTTTATTCAATATTAAACTCTTTAGGGTTTCTTGGGATCTTGGGATTTGGTCGTTCTTGGCTGCTATTACTAAACTCTTTTGGGTTTGGTGTGTTCGTAATTCCATAACTGAATTCTTTGGGTTTGGTTTATTATCTCCTTGCAAGTACCCGTTCTAGGGTTTTGGATTTTGTTTATGCGCTAGGGTTTGCTGCTGTTTGTTATTTTATTACGTGGGTTTTAGAGAGATGGAATCTGGTTCTATGAATGTTAAAAAGCCTTCTAAGGCTAAGGGGATGGCTACTAGGATTGGTAATATTGATGGTAAGATTCTAACTAATGCTAGTATGCCATTGAAGAATATATTGAAAAGTGCAGGTTTGGAAGGAAAAACGGGGAGTTTTGCTCTTCCTAGTGATCATGGTCCCGTTGTTTCTGATCCGAAGTTTGCTTTACAACAAGAGGTATGTTTGGCTAGTTCTAAATCTGATGTTCCTAAGTCTAGTAATGTGGTAGCTTCTGATTCGTTGGGGGCTGCAATGGTTGGTACGTCTAAGGATAATGGTGAAAGGCTAGCTGATGAGTGTAATATTGGAGGTTCTTGTGAGCCTAATGTACCTAGTGATTCACAATCTGGTGGAGTTGATGAGGCTACTAGGTCGGGTTCAAGAGTGGTTATTCCAATGGCCGTAGTTGATGATATGTGCTCTAAACTTACTAATTCATTATACGGTTTTTTCATTGGTCTAAGAATTGCATTTCCCATTGTGGAAGACTATGTCAAGCATGCTTGGGCAAGGTTCGGCTTTGAACATGTTATATTGCCGAATGGTTTCTTCATTTTCAAGTTCTCTTCACATGAAGGTATGAATAAAGTTCTTAATGGTGGTCCTTGGTTTATTAGATCAACGCCTTTATTCTTACATATTTGGGTGCCTAATATGAGGCTTGAGAAGGAGAAGATTACTAAGGTACCGGTGTGGGTACGTATCCATAATATACCGTCCGTTGTATACTCTAAAGCCGGTATTAGTTTGATTGCAAAACAGTTGGGGCGGATAATTCGGTTTGATGCGGGTACTAATGATATGTGTAAGAATCCTTGGGGATGTTATTCATATGCACGGGTACTTATTGAATTATCGGCTGATTTGGATGTTTTGGAATCAATTGAGGTTGCGATTCCTTTGCCTCAGGGTAAGGGTCATTACATGGAAGTTCTTGATGTTGAGTATGAATGGTGGCCATCTTGGTGTTCTAAGTGTGTTTGTTTCAATCATGATGATGATGCGTGTCCTCTTAGACGTAAGCGGGTTACTAAGGATTCGACTCAACAAGATTTTGATGTCAAGCGTAAGGTTCACTCTACTAAGGATGGTCATACTAGTGATAAGGGTAAGAAAGTGGCTTGGGGGGTTTCAACTAAGTCAAAACTTTCGTACCAACCTGTTTCTAAACCGGCTACCAAGAAGAAGAATCGAGGTACACAACCTGATGTGAGGGCTGATTTTAAGCCTACTAATGGTGATTCTAATTCGAGTGGTACATCTAATGATGCTTTGAAGAGTGATTTTGGGGCTGCTCCTGTTGAGGATGTACTTACTCAACTTGAGCAGATGGAACGTGTGGATGCTCATGCTTCTTTTGGGGGTGTGGAATCCGTGGGGTTAAGTGGTGTTAATGTGGTTCCATTGCATAGCACTACTGATGGTTTGTGGGAGCATGGTTCTCACAATGATGGATCTTCTACAAGTGTGGCCTATTCTGATTTTGATAAGTCTAGCTCGTTTGATACAAGTGATGTAGTGACGACTCCTAGGAAGAGGGTTACGTTTGCTGATGAAGCTGATGAAGATGATGAAGTTGATGAAGTCTATGAGAACTATGATGATATTGCAAATTATTCCAAGTTCAAGAATGGTTCTCCGAAAGATTTCCAGGTGCAAGGACGCAAGAAGAAATAGTTATCTTTATTTCTATTGTTTTGTGATTTTTGCTTGTTAAGTTGCTTTTGTTTAGCATGTTTGTTTGGTCAGTTGCACATGTTGTGCATGTTAGTTTTAAGAATGGTTTGTCCTTCTTAGATTCGTGTCTTGTAAGTGTCCTAAGGGATTGGGGGCGAGGGAAATCACCCTCGTCATTTTGTACTTCAACGTTTTTTTTTACAAAAAAAGGTAAAATATATTAAATAAAATAAAGGTTATATACATAAGATAGCACAAGATGGATCAGGAAAGGACAACCCCTAACCCAAACACAACTTGCCTAGAAACAGAAAAGCAAAGCAGAAGAGACAAGCTCAAACTGATAACCAACAAAGCTAAGATAACAAAAAAGAACAAATAAAACAACCAATACTGCATAAACCAAAAGCAACCCCTGAACATTAAACCTCAGTATAAAGACAGCTTTGAACTAAGACCACTTGAGAACTCTGAATACATGGGGTACTCAAAAGGAATCAACCAAAAGAGCTCCAAACATCACCATTCACAAAAAAGGAATAGAAGTGACAACTAAAAAACCCTAAAAGTTCTCTCTAAAGTGGCGACAAAAAATCCCCTAACCATTCCAATCGGTTTTCATCAATTCCACTCCAATTCTTGATTTACTTCCATAAATCTGTTAGGGTTAATGATTACTATTCGTACTAATCACTTTCTTGATCAGATTCGTGGAATTAATTAAGTTCTTGGTGTGTTTTTGTGAAATCGTTTTTTTTAGGGTTTTTTGTAGCCGACTATTGTTTTCAATCATCCATCAAATTCTTATCCTAATTGTAGTCGGTTCTAGGTACCTTTTATATCCTATTCGGTGTTGGGGTATTCTTTTTTTTGGGTAAAAGGGTTTTACCCTGGTAAAATGCATTAACCAATAAACTTTTAAGTACAACGGATGAGAGTGAATCTCTCATCTCGGCCCGTTACATGGGCAACAAACATGCCACAAACAGCAAAAACCAAACACTAATCATAAGAAAGACAAACCAATCTTATGACCTACCAAACTAAAAACATTACTTTCTACCACGACCTTGGAGATTAATATCATACATGTCACAAAAGTCATCCAAGTGTCCCGGTAGATCATAAACTTGAGCAGCATAATCATCATCCATGAAATCTTCAAAATCATAGCCGCCACCTCCTGAAGCAAGATAACTAGAAGTCACCGGCTCCAAAACCTCATCATCATCACTATCCGAACAAACCACAACCCCTACCTTGGAAAATGGGTTCTTTAACTTAGTAGCAGCAACCGAAGGAGTAGAAGAAGAACTAGGCTTATTACCACCAATAGAATCAGATCCTACCTTGTCCGCTACCTTATTAGTACCACTAGAACGTTCCAAATCAGCCTCTCCACCAGCAATACCACTTGATGCACCACTCACTTGAGGTCCTACCTTTTCCGCAACCGTAGTACTAACACTAGGACGTTCCAAATCAGCCTCACCACTAGGGATACCATTTGATGCACTAGGAACATCATTCTCAACAGAATCTTGAGCATCAAGCACCCCAAACGAGTTAGACGTAGGCACAGACGAACCGCTTGCATTAGCCACTTTAGAAGAAGTGTTATCTTGAGTTTTAGTCTTAGCAACATATATTTTCTTTTTAGGAGCTAGTGTGGGCCCCTTACTCATATTAATACCACTTGACAACTTCTTACCTTTCCCTTTAGCCTTCCGATTCTGAACTTCCTTAAAACCATCATCATTCTCTTCAAACGAAGTAGTAGGAACAACATCATTAGTAGAACGGACCGGCTCCTTGGCACACTTTGGACAACCATTACGATCATGCCCAAAAACTTTACACATTGAACAGTGAGGAGGCTTCCATTCGTACTCAACCTTAATACATGCAGAAATAATTCCACTATCATCCTTCTTTGGTATAGCCATAGTCACCTCATGCTTTAATTCAGATTCGGATGATATTTCCACTAAAGCACGAGCATAGCTAATACGGCCCCATGAATCAAAACACATTGAGCTTGTAAACGCATCCAACATAATAGGTTTACCAACCTGAGTAGCAATCAAGCTCAAGCCGTCTTCAGAGTAAGCAAGCAATGGCACATTGTGCAATTTAATCCACACGGGTAATTTAGTAACCTCACTCTTAGCCAGTGACATTTCAGGAGTCCATTTAGTAAGAATCAAAGGAGAACTACGAATTATCCAAGGACCCCGTTGCATCACGTTATCAACACCCTCTTTTGAATCAAATTTAAAAAGGAAGACCCCATCATCATTTTTCATCTCTTTCTTCAAACCAAACTTACCCCACGTATTAGTGACATAGTTTTGAACCAACGGGAATGCAATATTCTTGCCAACAAAGAAACCAACAAGAGTATTATCATAACGGTTCAACACACCCTCCATAGCAGCCTTTGGAAGTAAAGTATCATGGTTCTCAATACGCACCTCATTAACCAAAGACCGAAAATTAACCTTCCTCGTTACCCTTTCCGGATTCACCACATTAGCAAAAGAAGTAGATCCACTCATATTAGCACTTGGTTGAGAACCGGCAACAGTAGAACTAACACCCACGTTATTAGAACCAGCAACATTCGAACCAGCACCATTAGAACTATTACCACTAGCCTTTAAAACCCCCTCCACATTAGTACCATATTTCTGAGTTTTCATAGCCTCGCTAAAACTAGAAGTAGAGGTAGTAGTACTTTTCACATTAGTGCCACTCGAACCACCCAAACTGTTCAAAGACGAAGACGCCATATTAGCAATATCATTATCAAGTTTATTCATGGCCTCATCAAAATTCTTATGCGCGTTAGCAATTAATTGCTCCACATTTGGACTAATAGAATCAATAGGCAGTTCCGACACACTAGGCTGTTCCGTAGTACCCAAATCACCCATAACACTTTCCTTATTCACCAAATCAGGCTCTTTAGACACATCACCATCAATATTGTCGCCCTTAACCCCAAGACTCCCATTCGAATCACAATCAACAAGTGAAACCGGCTTCACTTGTTCAAGAGTCGCATTAGGAACATGTGTATCAATTACAACAGATTGGACAAACGTACCATCAACATCAATTGGAACCGACTCCTCTTGATGTGTTGCAACACCCCTAACAGCTTTCCTAGGCTGAGTAACATCGGCTTCCTCAGCCTCATCGCCTTTCAATCTTTTCATACGAGCAGCAAGCTCTCCAACATCAACATTAGGATTGTTAACCACCTTCTTAGCAATTTTAGGACTCAAAAAACCTCTATTCATCTCTCAACAGCCAGCAGCAAACCAAACAAACAACAATCAAGACAGCAGCACGCATAAAACCAATTAAGAAGATAAAACCCTAATCAAATCGATTAGGGTTTATAGCGATTCACTCCAAAAACTAACCACCCACCATAATAAAAAGTCGATCAGGGATAGAATGAAAGAATTGAAACCAATCGACCCTAAATACAGCACCCAAAACCGACTTTAAGAATAGTCGGTTTAGATAAATTCCAAACGAAACCCTAGAAAACCTAAAATACGATCCAACAAAAAACGATACTAAACTGATTCTAATCACTCCAAATCTGACAAGGATCAATAGACACGAATGTAAATTAATCACTAGAACAGATTAGAGCAAAAAAGAACAAAGATTTAGGGTCGAATTGATGGAAGAATTGATGATGCGATCGATTTAGGGTTATTAGGGTTTTAGTCGCTTTTTTCTCCAGAGAGATTTTAGGTTTTGTCGAACGATTAGAGATAATTAGGGTTAGAGATAAGAATTATTCTCCAGAGTGTTGGGGTATTCTAAATCGATTATATTACTTTTGGTTTGATTGAATTCAGTTTCCTTAACCGCATTTGGTTTTTATCGCACCTTATATTATCCCTTCATTCAAAGTCGGTTTTTTACTGATTTATATATATATAGGGTCGATTTTATTCTTGCTGCATATTGATTAATCAATTATACGATTCTCTATTAGGGTTTTTAAGAACCCTTAATTAGGGTTTCGGCCAACTATTTGTGCGCAATCGGTTTGCTGGTTTTAATTCCATATCATACTCGTTTAGAGTGTGGTATCATTGGTTTTTGGTGGTGATTCTGGTTTTATTGATTAACAAATTCCTCTTGGAGTTTGCTGGCTTTGGTTTGTGCAAGTGACCTGTTCGAGGGTTTAGTTTATTACAAGTGCGTGTGGTACTGCTGGTTGTTCATTGTAAGTGGGTTTAGAGAGTTATGGAATCTGGTTTTTTGAATGGTAACAAGCCTTCTAAGGCTGCGGGGTTGGCTGCTAGGATTAGTAACATTGAGGGCAAGGTTCTCAATAATGCTAGTGTGCCATTGAAGTCTTTCTTGAGAAATGCAGGTTTGGATGGAAAAACGGGATCTTTTGCTCTTCCACGTGATCACGGTTCTGTTGTTTCTGATTTAAACGGGGCATCAAATCAAGGGGGGAAGTTGGATAGCACTACTATGCATGTTCCTATTCGTGTTGATAGTAGTGTTACTGCTGGTGTACATGGGGCTAAGGTTATTGGCGAATCCATGACTACGGCTAATGTAGATGGTCCGCAACATGTAGGATCTGATGGTTCTTGTGCTCCTAAAGCTACTCGTGATGCTCATTCTGATGGTATTAATGAGGAGGCTGGTTTGGGGTCAAGAGTAGTTATTCCAATGGCCGTTGTTGATGATATGTGCTCGAAACTTACTAATTCATTATACGGTTATTTCATTGGTAATAGAATTGCGTTTCCTATTGTGGAAGATTATGTCAAGCATGCTTGGGCTAGGTTCGGTTTTGAACATGTGATATTGCGGAATGGTTTCTTCATTTTCAAATTCTCATCACTTGAAGGTATGGATAAAGTGCTTAATGGTGGTCCTTGGTTTATTAGATCAACGCCTTTGTTCCTACATGTTTGGGTACCTAATATGAGACTTGAAAAGGAGAAGATTACTAAGGTACCAGTTTGGGTACGTATCCATGATATACCATCCGTTATATACTCTAAAACCGGTGTAAGTTTGATTGCAAAACAGTTGGGGCGGATAATAAGGTTTGATGCGGGTACTAATGATATGTGTAAGAATCCTTGGGGACGTTATTCATATGCACGGGTACTTATTGAATTATCGGCTGATTTGGATGTTTTGGAATCAATTGAAGTTGAAATTCCTTTGCCTAAGGGTAAGGGTCATTACATGGAGGTTCTTGATGTTGAGTATGAATGGTGGCCATCTTGGTGTTCTAAGTGTGTTTGTTTCAATCATGATGATGATGGGTGTCCTCTTAGGCGTAAGCGGGTTACTAAAGATTCGACTCAACAAGATGGAAGGGTTCACTCTACAAAGGCTGGTCATACTAGTAATAAGGGTATGAAAGGGACTTGGGCAATTAAGTCTAAACTTTCATACCAACCTGTTTCTAAACCGGCTACTAAGAAGAAGAATAAAGGTACACAATCTAATTCCAGGGCTGCTAAGCCTACTAATGGTAATTCTGATTCGAGTGGTAATTCTCATGATGCTTTGAAGAGTGATTTAGGGGCTGCTACTGTTGAGGATTGTGGACACACTCAACTTGAGCAGCCGGACCAGGTGGATGCTCATGCTTCTGTTGGAGGTGTGGAATCCATGGGGATTAATGGTGTCAATGCGGTTCCATTGCATAACACTAGTGATGGTTTGTGGGAGTATGGCTCTCGCAATGATGGTGCTTCTACAAGCGTGGCTTATTCAGATTTTGATACATCTTGCTCGGTTCCTACAAGTCATGTAGTGAAAAGTCCTAAGAAGAGGGTTACGTTTGTTGAGGAAGTTGATGAAGTCTATGAGAACTATGATGATATTGCAAGTTATTCCAAGTTCAAGAATGGTTCTCCGAAAGATTTCCAGGTGCAAGGACGCAAGAAGAAATAGTTATTTATTTCTAGTTTTGTGATTCTTGTTTGTTAGTTGCTTTTGTTTAGCATTGTGTTTGGTCAGTTGCACATGTTGTGCATGTTAGTTTTAAGAATGGTATGCCATTCTTAGATATGTTTCTTGTAAGTGTCCTTACGGACTAGGGGCGTGGGAATTCATCCTCGTCATTTTGTACCTCAATGTTTTTTGGTGTAATGAATTTTGCCAGGGTGTAGACCCTTTTACCCAAAAAACATCACCATTCACAAGTAGTCATAGCAAGCATAAATACTGAAGACATAATAACAGGAAGAAGCTGATACAATAACAGTGTAACAAATCACTAAGCCACATATAAAATCACCAACTCAGAATCTCAGAATCTCAGCATAACAACACCAGGAACTTGGTCAAAGGAAAACATCCAGATCAGCATAAGCTTGAACCTCAGATCAGGAAAAGGATGAATCATCAAGACATCAATCATCCAATAACCTTGTCTCGTTAAAAAACCTTGCCAAATAAAAACCCTGTGGGAAAAGTTTGAGCAAGGAAAAAGAGTACAAGGTATGTTCACGTTAGAGTACCAAAAGATAAAAACAAAAGAAGCACAATACCTGCTAACACAAACCACCTTATACCCCCACCAATTAACAAAGCAAACCTCAAAGATTAATGTAACAGTACTAATATTGCACCCATTATACCTCCAAATAATAATCAGATTAGGACTAAACCTGGTATCAATCACAACCACAGTCACCTTACTCATACTACTCATATGAAACCATATCCTCCAATACAAGTTACCAGCGTAGAAAAAAGAATCGGTTCCTGTAGTGCATAGCCATCCATAACTCCGTACTACAAAATGATGACCAGCGCAGGAAGCTATCCTCTCATCTGTAGTGCATAGTAACTTGCTAGAGCCACAATCACCCGGATCAAAAACGAGGTTACATTTCCAAAAACCAGTACCCAAGAAACACCAACAAACCCAACCATCATAAGAATAATAAGTTCTCCAAATACTGAACAGAATAGTAATAAACCTGAAAGCTATCACAAACTCTGTCTCATTACTCATTAAACTCTGTCTCATTACTCATTAAACTCATTTATGAGGGCAATCTGTCCCTTACATAATAAGAGTCGTTGACCCTAAAGGCTCACTTGTTGAGAGCAATTGTACCTTAGTTTATGGGATCCGTTTCCCCTAAATGCTTGCTCACTTGATTAGGGCAATTGCCCATTACATGATGATAGTCGCTGTCCCTAATGCTTGCACACTTGATTAGTGCAATTGTCACTAACATGATGAGATCCATTGTCCCTAAAGGCTAACTTTATGAGGTCAATTTGTCCCTTACATAATAAGAGTCGTTGTCCCTAAAGTGTCACTTGTTGAGAGCAATTGTACCTTACTTTATGGGATCCGTTGTCCCTAAACACTTGCACACTTGATGAGAGCAATTGCCCTTTACATGATGATAGCCATTGTCCCTAATGCTTGCACACTCGATAAGAGCAATTGTCACTTACATGATAAGATCCGTTGTCCCTTAAGGCTAACTTTATGATGGCAATTTTTCCCTTACATAATAAGAGCCGTTGTCCCTAAAGTCTCACTTGTTAAGAGCAATTGTACCTTAGTTTATGGAATCCATTGTCCCTAAACACTTGCTCACTTAATAAGAGCAATTGCCCTCTACATGATGATAGTCGTTGTCCCTAATGCTTGCACACCCGATAAGATCAATTGTCACTTACGTGATGAGATCCATTGTCCATAAAGGCTAACTTTATGAGGGCAATTTGTCCCTCACATAATAAGAGCCGTTGTCACTAAAGGCTCACTATTTGAGAGCAATTGTACCTTAGTTTATGGGATCCGTTGTCCCTAAACGCTTCCTCACTTGATAAGAGCAATTGCTGTTTACATGATGATAGCCATTGTCCCTAATGCTTACACACTCGATAAGAGCAATTGTCACTTACATTATGAGATCCGTTGACCCTAAAGGCTAACTTTATGAGGGCAATTTGACCCTTACATATTAAGAGCCATTATCCCAAAAGGCTCACTTGTTGAGATCAATTGTACCTTACTTTATGGGATCCGTTGTCCCTAAACACTTGCTCACTTGATGAGAGCAATTGCCCTTAACATGATGATAGCCATTGCCATAAATACTTACAAAATCGATAAGAGCAATTGTCACTTACATGATGAGATCCGTTGTCCCTAAAGGCTAACTTTATGAGGGCAATTTGTCCATTACATAATAAGAGCCGTTGTTCTTAAAGGCTCACTTATTGAGAGCAATTGTACCTTACTTTATGGAATCCATTGTCCCTAAACACTTGCTCACTTGATGAGAGCAATTGCCCTTTACATGATGATAACTGCTGTCCCTAATGCTTGCACACTTGATAAGAGCAATTGTCAGTTACATGATTAGATCCGTTGTCCTTAAAGGCTAACTTTAAGAGGGCAATTTGTCCCTTACATAATAAGAGCCGTTGTCCCTAAAGTGTCACTTGTTGAGAGCAATTGTACCTTACTTTATGGGATCCGTTGTCCCTAAACACTTGCTCACTTGATCATAGCAATTGCCCTTAACATGATGATAGCCATTATCCTTAATGCTTACACACTCGATAAGAGCAATTGTCACATACATGATGAGATCCGTTGACCCTAAAGGCAAACTTTATGAGGGCAATTTATCCCTCACATAAAGGCTCACTTGTTGAGAGCAATTGTACCTTAGTTTATGGGATCCGTTGTCCTTATACGCTTCATCACTTGATGAGAGCAATTGCCCTTTACATGATGATAGCCATTGTCCCTAATGCTTACACAATCAATAAGAGCAATTGTCACTTACATGATGAGATCCGTTGTCCCTAAAGGCTAACTTTATGAGGGAAATCTGTCCCTTACATAATAAGAGTCGTTATCCCTAAAGGCTCATTTGTTGAGAGCAATTGTACCTTAGTTTATGGGATCCGTTTTCCCTAAACGATTCCTTACTCTGTAACACCCCAACCCGAGATAGGTCCGGAGCACTACAGTATGGTGACATATCAAAGCATACAAAGCATACAACGCAAGCGTAAGACTTAAACACAAGGTTACAAGGGAAAAATCTAAAAGTACAAAAGGAATACTAAAACTATAAGAGAAAGGAAAATACAAACTAAACAAAGTCTAATCGAATCCAAGTCCAAGTCTAATCCAAATGTAATGGGCTTCTAATCATCAGGTAGTCCACTAATGCTCCTATGCACCCTTCACCCAAACCCAGCTTCCAACCTAAAACCTGCCGCAGGAAAGGAATTGCAGCTGAACTTAAAAAGCCCAGTGAACAGATATAAAAAAAAATGAATAATCGAAACATAGATAAGTATAGGAAAAGGAAATCATAAGCTCCTGCTGAAATGAATATCATGTATCAAATGCATAAGAGATCAACGATAACTGAACAAATATCATATGTCAAATGAATAAAGAAATATGAAGAGTCAAGTGATAATATGAATCATATAGTAACCAGAATCACATGAGCAGCTAGAACAAAGGCTTGTCTACCCGAGACACTCGAATAGACACAAAGAACATAGGAAAGCCACGAGCCGACCTACCCGAGACACTCGAATAGATCTCAAATCACAAAATCATATATCCGTCAAATCATAAGTTGTACAAGGAGTAGCTAGCTCTAATGTACCAGAAGTGAAAGGGGTACAAGACATGTACAGCCAGTCACTGTCTTCACAAATCAAAACAGAACCTAGGATGCATCCATACACTCCCTGAATCAAATAAAATACACATGCCAGCTCATGACTGGACACATATATAACTAATTGGCCATAGTACACATATATGAAACAGAAAGGAATACCAGAGATCAATCACACCTCCCCAGAAAGTGTCATGTCAGTGGTGCCATCACTAACACGCCCATGGTACCTCCATGAGTAGAATAAAAACTCGGGCATAAGAACAGAATCATATCAAACAAAGCATATCCATAACAAACGAATCATATCATAATCAAACAGAATCTCAACCAGGAGATAGTAATCAGGTAATCAACAAAATGGATAGCAATGAATCATATCAAAGGCTTATATCAATGAATCATATCATAACAAATGAATCAAAGTCAAGGATCGAAAAGTCAAGAGATCGGAACCCTTACTGAGAAAGGGTAGAATATTTGTACCTCAAACCGCAAGTGCAAACACATCATAAAGATCTCCTTCTTCAGCGAATCTACACGATTTAATGATCGGCTTATTATTTATAATTTCATTTTAAATCAGACTACTCATTTTATGTTTCTTTCTATTTTTAGAAGCTTTTCATTTTTTTGTAACTTTCCAAATATAGTAACTTTCCGAATTAGTAACTTTCAATATTTATTAAGTTTTTCCTGAATGGTAATTTAATACTTTAAGGTTATAATGACAATTATATAATCTTTAAGGATTAGAATGACCAATATAATAGGTTAGAGTTTATTATGACAACTTATAATAATTTAGGGTTTAGAGTGTCAAAAGAGCAAAGTTTAGAGTTTAAAATGCAATTTATACAAATAGGTGTCCAACTTAGTGTTTAGACAGATTTGTGAAAATAACCTTACATCACACGCACACTTGCATCTTCATATATGCATATTAACATTTTATATATTCTGAATACACCACACTTAGAAAAATATAAGTCGATTATGCCATCCCTGTATCCCATTCGAATAGTAACAAAGCCGTGGAATCCTTATTCTCGTTTAATATAAATCGAAAACCATAAGTGATATATATCTAACATGACTCGTCATACCACAAGCAACTATTACAATTTCACACCTCATCAAAACATGCGACTACTATATTTAATATATATCATATGTTTTTTTTTTTTTTTTTTTTTTTTTTTTTTTTTTTTTTTTTTTAGTACTGCTATCAATCATTATGCTAGTAACCATGCTTATTAATTCCCTTTATAGTTTTAAGATTCACATATGATTGATTATGGTGAGCTATAGTGTGCATGGATTATGGGCATGCAATTCTTGACGTAACACTAACGAAGATGTAATATTAAATACTAAAGTATGATCTTTTATAAGAGTGGGTTTCATGATTTACCTCCAAAAGGCACAGTAATAAATCGAAGCAAACTAAGATATGGTGACGAACTCCAACACTACGAATCGATTAGATCTGATCGGTATTCAGAGCCCAAAATAATCAAAGGCTTTATCCCTCCTTTTGCACGCTCGTCGAGAGATATCAATTAAGAATTGCTTGGATGTAAATAAAATGGTGCGCCCCCCCCCCCCCCCCCCCCCCCCCTTTTTTTTTTTTTTTTTTTTTTTTTTCATAGACGAAATGTCTATTAATAAAAGGGTTGGGTAAAACAAATCTTCCAAAAGTTGCGGCTGATTACATTCGAATAAATGTGTATTTTCTCAAAATGACTAACAATTTGGTCTTATCTCCCTATTATATTAAACGTGTGTACTAACAAGGAATTAATGAATTTGGTATTTTTCTCATATAATAAAAACGTGTGAAGCCCTTTTTAGAAGTGTATTTGGTTATCAAATAAGAAGAAGAAAACGTGTGAGGATTTTCTAAAAGAACGAGTGTCATTTTAATGTATAGGTTAGGATAATAATTTCTAAACTTGTATTTATTCTTAACATATATTTTTTTATATTATTTACTTATTCATTTTTTTTGCTTAGGACATTAAGAATAATTATTAGAATATTATTTCAATTTTTTTAGGGCGTTATAATTCTTCCCTTCTAAAAAGAAAATTTCCTCCGTGAAATTGACGTCGCAAAAGTCAGACAGATACGTACCAAATCACGAATAAAATTGACAATAAATAGCCTTACGCCTGGAGAGGTTCTTCCAAAAGAATCTTCACAACCATAATATTTTCTCATGACTCGATCCCGACAACCTCGGATAGCCCCAGGCTCTCCACAGAACATAAATCGTAACAATTCTGATGCAACGAATGCGAATCAACTGCGTAGCAGATGACAGATGACAGATGACAAGATGACAGATGACAGATGATAGATGATAGGTAAAATCCTACAAGGAGATATACAAAGCACATAAACCAACAAAGTAAACATAGCGGTAGAACTAAATGATAAACCTTCATTTACTCCAACTGAAATCCAAATGAATAAAGGAACTTGCCAAAATCGAAGGAGTACCAAACAAATCATCCAACATATCCAAAAGTCTCATAATACTATGCAGAACAATATCGTACTGACGATCACAAACATAACTCAAAATATCCAAAACGTATCGGAAGAGCAAAAGCGATTCCCTGTCCCACTCACTGTAGATGCGCCATGAAGCTTCACCCATCTTCTGAAGGAAATCCCTGTCGATCTTTCAAGCAAGCCGTCCTAGTCAATGCTCTACTGCAGCTCCTCTCGTGTTGTCCTTCCTGCCGGGCGCTGAAATCTCCAATGCAGTCGCCACCGTCGTCATGCCATCCTGTTTAGCTCCAGCCAACTACTTCTCTCGTTCTTCATCCCGCAACAGTTACTCTTTGAGAACGTTACAGAGGCTTCTTCGAATGTAGAATGTCAACGCAAAATACAAAGATGATACTCGTCTTTCTCTTTCGTCTCTGAATATACTAAAATGTCATACAATGACAATTTGTCCAAGTATTCATGAAAGAAACGATTTATCAAATCCATAGGAATAGTCGGAAAGGTATCCAATACAATTGGCATCACACACACAAGTACAAAAGACATTCGTCAACATCATAATACTCAGGCAACAATTCCAAATCCAGAATAACATCAAATCGAACATCTCTAACGTAAACAGATTAGCATAACAAAATCGTCTCTAAATATCTCCAGAACGCATCGGACAAATCGAATATACACGATGAAAGTCACAATGATTATAGGGGTAGAATAGGTAAGGTCAAAAAGCAACAATGAAGAAAAATCAAAAGCAAGGAGAAATCATAGAATGTGTCGAACACGTAGGATTCATACATATACGTATCTCCAAACGAACGAAAAGGCAACTAAACGAATGTCAAACGAATCAAGAATCGAAGTTCAAAATGATAACTCCAGAGAAAGAAACCTATAAGGCACACTACGAAGTCTAAAGGCATCCTAAACACATGTCGCGAACTTGATAAGTCTTCTAAGTCTCCGAAACGAATGATCTTGTAAGAGCTTAACAAAAAGCAAAGGCATAAATCAGAGTAAAACGGAAGCAAGAAAACCAACGTCTGATCATATATCTACCCAATCCTCACCGGTTATAACAAAGCTCTTAAGGGGAGATGCTTAAGGCAAAACCTTCCTAAAGCGTCTAAGGTGCAAACCTAAGGGTCCAAACCTCACAGGCCATAATTTAGGTACTACAAGTCGCAGCCTTATCTCTGATACCATAATTGTAACACCCCAACCCGACATGGGTCCGAAGCACTACAGTATGGTGACATATCAAAGCATACAAAGCATACAATGCAAGCGGAAGACTTAAACCCAAGGTTACAAGGGAAAAATCTAAAAGTACAAAAGGAATACTAAAACTATAAGAGAAAGGAAAATACAAACTAAACAAAGTCTAATCGAATCCAAGTCCAAGTCTAATCCAAATGTAATGGGCTTCTAATCATCAGGTAGTCCACTAATGCTCCTATGCACTCTTCACCCAAACCCAGCTTCCAACCTAAAACCTGCCGCAGGAAAGGAAATGCGGCTGAGCTTAAAAAGCCCAATGAACATATATATGTAAAAAAAAATATAAAAAAAAAAAAAAAAAAAAAAAAAAAAAAAAAAAACGAATAATCAAAACATAGATAAGTATAGGAAAAGGAAATCATAAGCTCCTGCTGAAATGAATATCATCTGTCAAATGCATAAGAGATCAACGATAACTGAACAAATATCATATGTCAAATGAATAAAGAAATATGAAGAGTCAAGTGATAATATGAATCATATAGTAACCAGAATCACATGAGCAGCTAGAACAAAGGCTTGTCTACCCGAGACACTCGAATAGACATAAAGAACATAGGAAAGCAATGAGCCGACCTACCCGAGACACTCGAATAGATCTCAAATCAATCATAAATTCTACTACCAGTAAAACGTGTGCAACCCTAAAAACGTACCTCTCCCTTGAGGGGATTTCCGGCCGCCACCCTTCAATTTTTCCGGCCAAAAACACCATTCTGATGCGTCCTCTCTACCTTCTAAGGTATGCAAGACGTGTTATCAGATTTGGTTATTCTTCTAAGGGTGGCTGGCTATGCTTTTTCCTATCACATCTATGAGAAATCCTCTCCTTTACTGGCGATTTCTTAACCCTACTTTTTCTCAAGCGGTTTTCATCAGATCTTGTTTGGTGAATCGATTTCTTAGGGTTTTTAAACCGTCATTTGTTTTTTAATCGCACCCTTTAATCCTTGATTCATATGTCGGTTCTACAAATCGATTATACATATATATGGGTCGATCTCCTTCTTGCAGCACATTGGCTAATCAATTCTCTGGTTAAAGCGTGTCAATCTATTCGATACCCAATTAGGGTTTCGTGTTTAGTGTGCTGTAAGGTTTTGTTTGTTATACTGGTCTTGCGCTTTGATTGCGAAACCCTTTTGTAGGGTTTCTTTATTATTATTCGATTCTTGATGGTGATGTACGTATATGAGGCTGCTGGGACGAATGGAACCCTAATTAGGGTTTCATTTTTATTGGTCGCTGGTATATGTATATTTGTACGTGATTCTTCATAGTCTACATGTTCATTATGTGTTTCAAGTGCGGTTGGTTTGCTGCTGCTAGTTGGTTGTACGTGGGTTTAGAGGGGCTTGAAGTGTGATTGTTGATGTTGGAAGTTACTATCACAAGATCTGTTGCTGATTTGGTCATTTGTTGTTCTTGTGAATGGTTTATGCTGGAAGTTAGGGTTCTCTATACCCTATTGTTCGTTATGTTGAGTGCTACTGGTTGATCATTATCTTGTTTACTTTTTTTACAGAGTAGCTGCTTGATTATGGTTAATGGTTGTCGTGGAGCGTTGGGGTTTTTTCTAAAACCCTAGTTTATTGCTTACGTTCTAACTGTTGATGTCTACATGATCATAACCCTAGGTTTTTATTGCGATCAGTTCTATTCTTTTGGGACTGATTTGATGTGGGTTTCGATTATGGCTGTTGTTTGCATGGTAGTTGCCCGTTTGGTGTGCTGATTGCTTATTCTGCTGCTTATGGACGGGGTGATCATGCTTTGTAAGTTGCAGCTTTGCTGCATGGGTGTTATCATTCATGTTGATGTGATCGTCTCTTGGAAGTTAGGGTTTCTGGAACCCTTTGTGTATGGCTGTTTTCAAGTTTGGCTAACATGAATCGTTGCAAGGGTTGTGCGGTTTACTCCTCATGATCACCTTTGCATGGATTACCAATCATGTTTGGTGTCGATTTCATATTTAATGGATTATATGATTGGTTTTATTCATGTTGTTGATGTAAGTTAAGTTTTGGGGGCTCTTATTCAAAACCTCAATCTCACAATCACAGATCTGTTGCATCCTCATTCATTTGGAAGTCTCGTGGTTGTTTATGATATTTCTGGCCTACCGAAGTTGAGTGCTACTGGTAGATCGTTACTTTCTCAAGGTGTAGCTGCCCAATTTGGAAGTTAAGTTTGAAGGTACTCTTGTTCAAAAACCTATCGTTTAATAATCTCACATTGATGATTTTCAGTCTCTCTATTTGATGGTCTGGTTGGATCGTTGATTTATTTACCGTCATGTGGTGTTGTTACTGGAAGTTAAGGTATAACCCTATTGTTAGGTGCTTCTATTCAGCTGGTCATGTCCTTGCATGCCTTATGATGATGGATAGTAGTTGATCTAATTGATAGTATATGCATGTTAAGTTTCTTGGGTAACTTATTCAAAAATCCTTGACTCGATCAATAGGAATGTATCATTATTTTCGATCGTTTATGGGTGGATCAATCTACATACTTGGGTTCCATATTCTGTGCTTGATCGATGCTGCTATGTGTTACTTGAAGTTAGGGTTTCGACCCTATGATTGTCCCATGTTGCTGGTGGGTGCTATCGTTTCTACATGTTTTAAGCGAATGGGTTCTTTGACTTTGATGCTTATTGCTGTTGGAAACGTTTCTACATGTTGAAGAATGCTTGGTTGTTCATACATGGATTCTTCATGGAAGTTAAAGTGGACCACAAGAGTGATATAGAAGGCTCAAGTATTTTCTTGAGTAGTATTTTAAATTTTTATGTACTTATGTCATTATTGGTAGGTTCATTTTATTGTAAGTTATAGGAATGGCGTGTCATTCTTATAGTCGTGTTTTGTAAGTGTCCTAAGGGACTGAGGTGGGGGATATCACCCTCATCCTATTGTACCTCAACGTTTTTTGGATAATGAATTTTGCCAGGGTTAATAACCCTTTTACCCAAAAAAAAAAATCACATAATCATATATGCGTCAAATCATAAGTTGTACAAGGAGTAGCTAGCTCCAATGTACCAGAAGTGAAAGGGGTACAAGGCACGTACAGCCAGTCACTGTCTTCATAAATCAAAACAGAACCTAGGATGCATCCATACACTCCCTGAATCAAACAAAACACACATGCCAGCTCATGACTGGATACATATATAACTAATTGGCCATACTGCACATATATCAAACAGAAGGGAATGCCAGGGATCAATCACACCTCCCCAGAAAGTGTCATGTCAGTGGTGCCATCACTAACACGCCCATGGTACCTCTATGAGTAGAATAAAAACTCGGGCATAAGAACAGAATCATATCAAACAAAGCATATCCATAACAAACGAATCATATCATAATCAAACAGAATCTCAACCAGGAGATAGTAATCAGGTAATCAACAAAATGGATAGCAACGAATTATATCAAAGGCTTATATCAATGAATCATATCATAGCAAATGAATCAAAGTCAAGGATCAAAAAGTCATGAGATCGGAACCCTTACTGAGAAAGGGTAGAATATCTGTACCTCAAACCGCAAGTGCAAACACATCATAAAGATCTCCTTCTTCAGCGAATCTACACGATTTAATGATCGGCTTATTATTTATAAGTTCATTTTAAATCAGACTACTCATTTTATGTTTCTTTCTATTTTTAGAAGCTTTCCATTTTTTTGTAACTTTCCAAATTTAGTAACTTTTTGAATTAGTAACTTTCAATATTTATTAAGTTTTTCCTGAATGGTAATTTAATACTTTAAGGTTATAATGACAATTATATAATCTTTAAGGATTAGAATGACCAATATAATAGGTTAGAGTTTACTATGACAACTTATAATAATTTAGGGTTCAAAGTGTCAAAAGAGCAAAGTTTAGGGTTTAAAATGCAATTTATACAAATAGGTGTCCAACTTAGTGTTTAGACAGATTTGTGAAAATAACCTTACATCACACGCACACTTGCATCTTTTTTTTTGGGTAAAGGGGGAATACCCCGGCAAATATATATAACCAAAAAATAAGTTAAGTACAAATGGAATGTGGCTGAAATGCCACATTAACCTCAAGCAAAAACTTGAACAACCTAGTGCTTATGACAGGCCATAAGCACAACAACCCTATCTAAACATCAGAAACAACTAACTAGGAATAAAACCAAGAAGACTCTTGAATCCAGAAAGCGTCCCACTTCCAACCAGCAACATCAAAAAATCAAACAGCCAAACTCCATGAATGGCACCACCTTGAAGAGCACCATTTCTTTGCAGCAACAAATGACCAAGTGTACATCAAATCATATTCGTTACAAACTATCCTCATCACTTTCAGGTGTGTTAACTCTTGTGAGAGGTGAATCATTGAAAATAATGGATTTGATGCCTCTTTACCAATAGCCATCACTACTGGAGTAGCCAAATGTTTAAGTTCGAGAACTATGGTACACTTGATAACCATCTGATTTATTAGCAAATCAGAAACTATAAACGGATTTGATTTGTCTTTACCTGTAGCCATTTGCTCAGGACTAGCCAAATGTTTAAGCTCGAAAACTATGGTACACTTGAGAACCATCTGATTTATTAGCAAATCAGAAACTATAAACGGATTTGATATGTCTTTACCTGTAGCCGTTTGCTCAGGACTAGCCAATTCTTTAGGTGAAAAAATCACCTTTGGTGAACTGAGAACCAAATATGGAATTCCACTGCCTTTACCACAATCCATATACTTGTGGGCTAGCCAATTCTTTGGAATCCAATAAGGAAAAAACCATGGTGAATTGATGACCATACACCCCTCAATAGAAAAAATCGACATCATGTATGCATAAGAGAATAGGGCAACTTCCACACACGAATGAGATCAATCACATTTGCCGTCTTCTTAAACCTGCAAGTGAGAAGCTTCAAACGAACCGTGGACTTGATTAAATCAACAACTTGAGCTTCTGATCTAATTTGCTTCTTAAAAAGCCGGCTGTTTCTTTCTTGCCATATAAATTACGTCGTTGCAGCAAACAAGAGTTTAGAAACAACACTCCGAACAGACCTTGACTTTTCCGACACAATAAGAGCACTAACAATATCATCCAACGAAGAAGGCAAGGAGCTAAAACCAGCAAACATCTTCAACGAATTCCAAATCTGCATAGAATACGAACACGCAAAGAAAAGATGATCATGAGAATCAGATTGCGTCTTACAAAGAGGACACAACAACGGATCCTCGTCTGAAGTATCTTGACGCCTTAACATATCTTGAGTTCGCAACCGCCTCTTTATAACTAACCACAAGTGAAAGGCATGCCTCGGAATCCGATGAGAAAACCACACCAGTTGATACCAATCAACATTAATATCACGCGGCCTAATACACTCCCAAACCAAAGAAACCGAAAACGGACGAAACACCCCATCATTAGAACGCCACCGTAATCAGCCATGTGATCAACCAATTGAGGAATTGATATAGAAGCAAGAACAGGGTAACGAACCATCCAATCATTAGGCCAAGCCCACCCATTAGAAGTAATGATCTCCCGAACAGTAGAATTAGAATTAAAACCAGCCCGGTGAATATCACGAGGAGAAACAATACGAGATATAGGACTTAGCAAACACCAAGAATCAAACCATGCTGAAGCCTTAGAGCCATCCCCTAATTTATACCATATAAATTTACGAACAAGGGGTCTAAGCTGAAGGATTTTATGCCAACTCCATGTCATATTACCACGACATGGGATATCCCAGAAATTACGCCCCCTTAGCTTATGAGAATGAATCCATCTAACCCATAGGGACTCCTTACCAGTAACAATACTCAAAATATGGGTAGTGATCAGCGTACTATTAAACGTATTCAACCTCCTAATCCCAAGCCCACCTTCCTTCCTAGGAAGACAAACCACCTCCCATGCAACTTTAGATTTAGCCTTTTGCCCCTCACCCTTACCCCACAAAAAACCCCTCATAAGCTGCTCAAGATCATGGATAATACGAGAAGGAAGGATAAAAACCGAAGCCCAATAAATATGCATAGAAGATAGCACAGACTGAATAAGTTGAAGCCAACCAGCAAAAGAGAGGGATTTATTCTTCCAATCATTAATCCGATTAGACAACCTCTCAACCAATTCCTTACAGTCTCTAAAGATCAGCCTAGTAGTAACCAAAGGAACGCCCAAATACTTAACTGGAAGGCTACCCTCAACAAACGGAATCACCTGTAAAATGGCAAGCTTAACATGGTTACGAACATTACAAAAATAAGCCGTGCTCTTAGGCAAACTCGGGGTTAGACAAGAAACTTGCTTAAACTCATCCAACGCCTCCATAATAACTCTAGCCGATTCAACGTCACCATGAGCAAAGAGAAATAGATCATCAGCAAAGCAAAGATTAATGATATTAAGGTTAGAGCAATGATGATGAAATGTAAATAGCTCAGAGTTGCGAACCCGCTTCCGTAAAATAAGAGTAAGAACCTCCATGACAAGGGTGAATAGATAAGGCGACAATGGATCACCTTGCCGAAGACCCCTCTTGCCCTTAAAATAACCATGCAGATTACCATTAACACTAATAGAAAAAGAAGCCGATGTCACACATTCCATAATCCAACCAATCATACGGTTGTGGAAACCAAAACCAACCAGAATTTGCCGCAAAAAGTTCCAATCAACCGTATCATAAGTCTTCTGAATATCCACTTTAAAAGCACATCTCGCCGGACCCCGATCAACATGATAATTATGCATAAGCTCCTGAGTGAGTAAAATATTATCCGAAATCCTCCTACCCGGAACAAAAGCTGGTTGGTTCAAGCTAACTAAGGATGTTAAACTATTCTTGATGCGGTTAGCTATAATCTTGCTAATACATTTAAATAATATATTGCAGCAAGAGATAGGCCTAAAGTCATTAATCCGAGTTGGAGAAGTAACCTTAGGAAGAAGAGCAATAATAGTATGGTTCACTTCCTTCAAAAGCTTACCATTAGTAAAGAATTCCTGAATCGCCTTAGTAACATCCGAAGACACAATATCCCAAGCTCCTTTAAAGAAAGCCGCCGTATACCTATCCGGACCAGGAGATTTGTCATCCCCCATAGAAAATAAAGCATCCTTAACTTCTTGCATAGAAACATCCCGAACCATCTCCTTAGCAACAATCGGATCAAGAGTAGACATAAAAAGATCATGGTTCTCAAACGGGACCGTATACCCCTCTTGTCCAAGGAACGAAGCATAATGACTAATGAAAGCATTAGGGACCTTCTCTCCATCAAACCGAACCCCATCACTATTGCTGATCACATCAATTCGACTTCTCGCTTTTCGGCTCTTAACCACCTTATGAAAATAAGCCGAGTTAGAATCCCCAACTCGGAGCCATTCAACCTTTGATTTTTGCTTAAGGAACTGCTCCTCTAACAAAATAGCATCATTATACGCATTAAGATAGCATCCCTCCTCTTCCCGAATAGAAACATTAAATGGATCTACATCAAGAGCACGTTGAACAGTATCTAACTCATGACGAAGTCTAATGACCTTATCATGGATATTCCCTTCATTAAAAAGCATCTTACGAAGCGGCTTCTTCAACGACTTAAGTTTAGTCACAACTTGGTACATGTAATAACCACTTGTAGACACATTCCAACACTCCTTAACTTGCAATTTAAACCGAGGATTCTGAACCAGGACATTATAAAACTTAAACGGTCTCGGTTTAAACTTATGAGATGTAGGAATAGTAAGAATAGCCGGGGAGTGGTCAGAAATACGGTAAGGCTGAAATATGGCATGAACACCAACAAAACCATCTGTACATTCAAGATTAGCCATAATTCGATCAATCTTTTTTAGAGTACCATCCTCCCCTCTTGGTTTTTGATTCCAAGTGAATTGCAAACCAGAACGATTTACATCAAAAACCTCAATCTCATCAACACACTCCTTGAACTCCCTCATAGCAATATCAATAATAGAAGAACCCTCCACTTTATCTTCTAAATTCAGCGCCGAATTAAAGTCACCTAGAAGACACCACGCACGGTTCCTAACATATTGCTTATGAACCATTAAATTCTGCCAAAGAGGACGCCTATGAGTATAACGGTTATGAGCATATATAAAAGAACAAAACAGCTCTTTCTTATCAATTTTAAACCGAATACATGTATGTATAACTTGATCATCCATAGTAATCACGGTTAAATCAACATCCTCTTGATTCCAGCCCAAAACTATACGAGAACCTTTAGAACACAATTGACCATTAGAAGTCCAATTCCAACTCCTAAAAACCTTTTTACAAAGCCCTTCCAACCGAGAACAAGCAACATGAGATTCAAGAATATCACAAACAGAAAGTTTATTCTCACAAATAACTTGTCGAACCTCATTTTGTTTAGGGGATTGGTTCATTCCCCTTATATTCCAAGAAGCGATACTATACATGAGGAACATCACTAGAGGAAGTGCTTGCTTCCTTTTTATTACTTGTGACCGTGTTTCGCTTACCACATTCAATATACTCATCAACCTCATTATCCGTATCACTATCCACATAATGAACTCCTTTATTCTCTTGAGATGAATCCTCTTCAAACCCGAAGTCAGAACTGGTCACATCACCACTTAGAGCTCCAAAAGAATTCTTGGTAATAATATCACTTAAATCATCATGAATATACTTAGAAGAGGCTGGAACATCACAATTAACTTGATTATCCAATGCATTCATTCATATCATTATTAATACCTTGAGCCTTTAAAGAAGAAACGCCATTCTCCACATCTTCCTTAGGAACAGTAGGTTCCTTATAAGTACTATTATTACCCTTTGAAGACGACGCTCCATCAGACCCACCTTTAGTTTTAGAAACCGGCTGCCAACGGTAGTTAAAAGTAACCTTAGGTTTAGCAAAACGAACACCATCAATAACCTTCTCATGAGTTGGCACCTTACCCTTACCCTTACGCTTAGTAACTTCCATAAAACCCTCATCATCAACAGTAGACTTCACATTCGATTGCTTAACCTTCCTAGGGCAAGCAGCATCATCATGATCAAAAATTTTACACATATCACACCTAGGAGGCTGCCATTCATATTCAATTTCAATACGTTCCAGAGAATGACCTAAACCATTAGGAAACAGAATTGCCACAACCACATGATCCATTAACTTGTTAATGGAAGATACTTCAATAAGAGCTCGAGCATATGAATTCCGACCCCAAGACTTAACACACATAGTACTAGTATACGAATCCAACATGATAGGTTTACCAATTTGAGTCGTAATCAAGCTCAATCCTACCTCCGTATAAGCAACAATTGGAACCTTATGTAACTTTACCCATAAAGGGGCTGAAGTAACCTCTTCCTTTGCAAGCGTAGTATTAGGCGTCCAAATGTTCAAAAAGATAGGAATAGAACGAATCAACCACGGTCCAGTCTCTAAAACATTATCCATTCCTTCCTTAGTGGCGAATTGAAATAAAAAGAAACCATTATTCAACATGACACGTTCTAATCCAAATTTAGCCCATGTATTCTTAACATAATTCTCCACAATAGGGAAAGCAAGACGTTTCCCAATAAAGTACCCATAAAGAGTGTGCGCAAATCTGGCCGAAACATCATTAATCTCTTTTAACGGAATTGTGACATGAGCTCCTTCCACACGTTCCTCATTACGTAATTCACAAATGTTAACAGATTTGAAAGTGTTCTTAGTTTGAAACATAGAAGCATAAGAGAGTTTAGGAGCTTGTTGAGAACCAACAGCACTAGAATGCTTACCATTATCACCAACATTAGCACTCACAACAGTAGGTTGACTTGAATCCTTCGTACTAGTCACTTGAGACGCAAACGAAACATGTTTAGCACTAGCAACCTGAGTTGCATCACCCGTTGCATCTTTAGCCTTACCACTAGAACCCTTGTCATTCCCTAACTCCATATTCAGATTCGTAGACCTCACATCCTCCTGATCAGCAAATTTAACCACACGATAAGGTTTCAAAGCCTTACCATCTCTACTCAATATCGGACCATCAACATTCTTCAGCTTAGAAGCAATACCACTCTTCAATAAATCCTCCTTTAAACCCTCCTCTTGCCCAACGGATGATAATAACTCATCAGCAGCAACATAACGGTTTAATAACACAAGCAGCACCTTTGTTTCTCAATATTGACTTTAAAATAGGTGCATTAGAAATCAGATTTGAATTAGGAGAGATTGAAGGTTTATGAGATTTGTTAGACGAATCCATAGGAAGCACTAATAAAGTAAACGAGCAGCAGACAATTAAGTTAACTCCAAACGAAACCCTAACAATAAATGAAGCGAACAGTACCAGCAGAAAAACGATCAAAAAACCCTAAATATAGCGAACAAGAAAACCCTAAAAACCACTACCAGAAATCGATCCCACAAACAATAACTGAAACGAAACCCTAAAAGGGTTTAAATACCCATCATAAACAACTAACCGACCTTCATTACTGAATCAGATAAGCGTTGAATCTTAATACCAAAAAAACGATTCCCTAAAAAAAACAATAAATCGAAACCCTAATCACCTCAAACCAGCAACCAAATAATAAGTCGACTAAAGGGAGATAATTCCACAGTAGTAGAAGTTTTATAAGGTATAAGATTCAAAGAAATAAGAAGGGAACGATCAGATTTGATGGAGGGAAGGAAATCGCCATTTTCTCCAAAGAACTAGGCACACTTGCATCTTCATATATGCATATTAACATTTTATGTATTCTGAATACACCACACTTAGAAAAATATAAGTCGATTATGCCATCCCTTTATCCCATTCGAATAGTAACAAAGCCGTGGAATCCTTATTCTCGTTTAATATAAATCGAAAACCATAAGTGATATATATCTAACATGCTTCGTCATACCACAAGCAACTATTACAGTTTCACACCTCATCAAAACATGCGACTACTATATTTAATATATATCATATGTTACCTCTTTTTTTTTTTTTTTTTTTAAATCACATATTTTTTTTAGTACTGCTATCAATCATTATGCTAGTAACCATGCTTATTAATTCCCTTTATAGTTTTAAGATTCACATATGATTGATTATGGTGAGCTATAGTGTGCATGGATTATGGGCATGCAATTCTTGACGTAACACTAACGAAGATGTAATATTAAATACTAAAGTATGATCTTTTATAAGAGTGGGTTTCATGATTTACCTCCAAAAGGCACAGTAATAAATCGAAGCAAACTAAGATATGGTGACGAACTCCAACACTACGAATCGATTAGATCTGATCGGTATTCAGAGCCCAAAATAATCAAAGGCTTTATCCCTCCTTCTGCACGCTCGTCGAGAGATATCAATTAAGAATTGCTTGGATGTAAATAAAATGGTGCGCCCCCTTTTTTTTTCTTGTTTCATAGATGAAATGTCTATTAATAAAAGGGTTAGGTAAAACAAATCTTCCAAAAGTTGCGGCTGATTACATTCGAATAAATGTGTATTTTCTCAAAATGGCTAACAATTTGGTCTTATCTCCCTATTATATTAAACGTGTGAACTAACAAGGAATTAATGAATTTCATATTTATCTCATATAATAAAAACATGTGAAGCCCTTTTTAGAAGTGTATTTGGTTCTCAAATAAGAAGAAGAAAACGTGTGAGGATTTTCTAAAAGAACGAGTGTCATTTTAATGTATAGGTTAGGATAATAATTTATAAACTTGTATTTATTATTAACATATATTTTTTTATATTATTTACTTATTCATTTTTTTTACTTAGGACATAAAGAATAATTATTAGAATATTACTTCAATTTTTTTTAGGGCGTTATATACTCGATGAGAGCAATTGCCCTTTACATGATGATAGCCATTGTCCCTAACGCTTGCACACTTGATAAGAGCAATTGTCACTTACAAGATGAGATCCGTTGTCCTTAAAGGCTAACTTTATGAGGGAAATCTATCCCATACATAATAAGAACCGTTGTCCCGAAAGGCTCATTTGTTGAGAGCAATCGTACTTTAGTTTATGGGATCCGATTTCCCTAAACGCTTGCTCACTGGATAAGAGCAGTTGCCCTTTACATGATGATAGCCGCTGTCCCTAATGCTTGCACACTCGATAAGAGCAATTGTCACTTACATGATAAGATCCCTTGTCCTTAAGGCTAACTTTATGAGGGCAATTTTTCCCTTACATAATAAGAGCCGTTGTCCCTCAAGTCTCACTTGTTGAGAGCAATTGTACCTTACTTTATGGAATCCATTGTCCCTAAACACTTGCTCACTTAATGAGAGCAATTGCCCTCTACATGATGATAGTCGTTGGCCCTAATGCTTGCACACTCGATAAGAGCAATTGTCACTTACATGATGAGATCCGTTGTCCCTAAAGGCTAACTTTATGAGGGCAATTTGTCCCTCACATAATAAGATTCGTTGTCCCTAAAGGCTCACTTGTTGAGAGCAATTGTACCTTACTTTATGAGATCCATTTTCCCTAAACCATTGCTCAATTGATGAGAGGAATTGCCCTTTACATGATGATAGCCATTGCCACAAATGCTTACGAACTCGATAAGAGCAATTGTCACTTACTTGATGAGATCCGTTGTCCCTAAAGGCTAACTTTATAAAGGTAATTTGTTCCTTACATAAGAAGAGCCGTTGTCCCTAAAGGCTCACTTGTTGAGAGCAATTGTACCTTAGTTTATGGGATCCGTTTTCCCTAAACCATTGCTCACATTATGAGAGGAATTGCCCTTTACATTATGATAGCCATTGTCACTAATGCTTGCACACTTGATAAGAGCAAGTGTCACTTACATGATGAGATCCGTTGTCCCTAAAGGCTAACTTTATGAGGGCAATTTGACCCTAACATAATAAGAGCCGTTGTCCCTAGAGTGTCACTTGTTTAGAGCAATTGTACCTTACTTTATGGGATCCGTTGTCCCTAAACACTTGCTCACTTGATGAGAGCAATTGCCCTTTACATGATGATAGCCATTCTCCCTAATGCTTACACACTCGATAAAAGCAACTGTCACTTACATGATAAGATCTGTTGTCCCTATAGGCTAACTTTATGAGGGCAATTTGTCCCTTACATTATAAGAGCCGTTGACCATAAAGGCTCCCTTGTTGAGAGCAATTGAACCTTAGTTTATTGGATCCTTTTTCTCTAAACGCTTGCCCACTTGATGAGAGCCATTGCCCTTTACATGATGATAACTAATGTCCTTGCTTGCACACTTGATAAGAGCAATTGTCACTTACTTGATGAGATCCGTTGTCCCTAAAGGCTAACTTTATAAGGGAAATCTGTCCGTTACATAATAAGAACCTTTGTCCCTAAAGGCTCATTTGTTGAGAGCAATTGTACTTTAGTTTATGGGATCCGTTTTCCCTAAACACTTGCTCACTGGATGAGAGCAATTGCCCTTTACATGATGATTGCCGCTGTCCCTAATGCTTGCACACTTGATAAGAGCAATTGTTACTTACATGATAAGAGCCGTTGTCCCTAAAGTCTCACTTGTTGAGAGCAATTGTACCTTACTTTATGGAATCCATTGTCCTTAAACACTTGCTCACTAAATGAGAGCAATTGCCCTCTACATGATGATAGTCGTTGTCCCTAATGTTTGTACACTCGATAAGAGCAATTGACACTTACATGATGAGATCCGTTGTCCCTAAAGGCTAACTTTATGAGGACAATTTGTCCCTCACATAATAAGAGCCGTTGTCCCTAAAGGCTCACTTATTGAGAGCAATTGTACCTAACTTTATGGGATCCATTTTCCCAAAACCATTGCTCAATTGATGAGAGGAATTGCCAAATGCATGCCAACTCGATAAGAGCAATTGTCACATACTTGATGAGATCCGTTGCCCTAAAGGCTAACTTTATATGGGTAATTTGTCCCTTACATAAGAAGAGCCGTTGTCCCTAAAGGCTCACTTGTTGAGAGCAATTGTACCTTAGTTTATTGGATCCGTTTTCCCTAAACCATTGCTCACATGATAAGAGGAATTGCCATTTACATGATGATAGCCGTTGTCACTAATGCTTGCACACTTGATAAGAGCAATTGTCACTTACATGATGAGATCTGTTGTCCCTAAAGGCTAACTTTATGAGGGCAATTTGTCCCTAACATAATAAGAGTCGTTGTCCCTAAAGTCTCACTTGTTGAGAGCAATTGTACCTTACTTTATGGAATCCATTGTCCTTAAACACTTGCTCACTTAATGAGAGCAATTGCCCTCTACATGATGATAGTCGTTGTCCCTAATTCTTGCACACTCGATAAGAGCAATTGTCACTTACATGATGAGATCCGTTGTCCATAAAGGCTAACTTTATAAGGGCAATTTGTCCCTTACATAATAACAGTCGTTGTTCTTAAAGGCTCACTTATTGAGAGCAATTGTACCTTACTTTCTGGAATCCATTGTCCCTAAACACTTGCTCACTTGATGAGAGCAATTGCCCTTTACATGATGATAACTGCTGTCCCTAATGCTTTAGTTTATGGGATCCGTTTTCCCTAAACCATTACTCACATGATGAGAAGAATTGCCCTTTACATGATGATAGTCGTTGTCATTAATGCTTGCACATTTGATAAGAGCAATTGTCACTTACATGATGAGATCCGTTGTCCCTAAAGGCTAACTTTTTGAGTGGAATTTGTCCCTTACATAATAAGAGCCGTTGTCCCTAAATGCTCACTTGTTGAGAGCAATTGTACCTTAGTTTATGGGATCCATTTTCCCTAAACACTTGCTCACTTG
Source organism: Artemisia argyi (assembly GCA_030686995.1). NCBI lineage: Eukaryota > Viridiplantae > Streptophyta > Magnoliopsida > Asterales > Asteraceae > Artemisia > Artemisia argyi. The sequence continues at coordinate 107,144,766 of CM060689.1, read as the reverse complement.
ATGAGAGCAATTGCCCTTTACATGATGACAGTCGTTGTCCCTAATGCTTGCACACTTGATAAGAGCAATTGTCACTTACATGATGAGATCCGTTGTACCTAAAGGCTAACTTTATTAGGGCAATTGGTCCCTTACATAATAAGTGTCGTTGTTCCTAAAGGCTCACTTGTTGAGAGCAATTATACCTTACTTTATGGGATCCATTGTCCCTAAACATTTGCTCACTTGATGAGAGCAATTGCCCTTTACATTATGATAGTCGTTGTCCCTAATGCTTGCACACTCGATAAGAGCAATTGTCACTTACATGATGAGATCGGTTGTACCTAAAGGCTAACTTTATGAGGGCAGTTGGTCCCTTTCATAATAAGAGCCATTGTTCCTAAAGGCTCACTTGTTGAGAGCAATTGTACCTTACTTTATGGGATCCATTGTCCCTATACACTTGCTCACTTGATGAGAGCAATTGCCCTTTACATGATGATAGTCGTTGTCCCTAATGCATGCACACTCGATAAGAGCAATTGTCACTTACATGATGAGATCCGTTGTACCTAAAGGCTAACTTAATGAGGGCAATTGGTCCCTTACATAATAAGAGCCGTTGTTCCTAAAGGCTCACTTGTTGAGAGCAATTGTACCTTACTTTATGGGATCCATTGTCCCTACACACTTGCTCACTTGATGAGAGCAATAGCCCTTTACGTGATGATAGTCGTTGTCCCTAATGCTTGCACACTCGATAAGAGCAATTGTCACTTACATAATGAGATCCGTTGTCCCTAAAGGCTAACTTTGTGAGGTCAATTTGTCCCTCACATAATAAGAGGCGTTGTCCCTAACAGCTCACTTCTTGAGAGCAATTTTACCTTAGTTTATGGGATCCGTTGTCCTTAAACTCTTCCTCACTTGATTAGAGCAATTGCCCTTTACATGATGATATCCAATGTCACAAATGCTTACACACTCGATTAGAGCAATTGTCACTTACGTGATGAGATCCGTTGTCCCTAAAGCCTAACTTTATGAGGGCAATTTGTCCCTTACATAATAAGAGTCGTTGTTCTTAAAGGCTCACTTATTGAGAGCAATTGTACCTTACTTTCTGGAATCCATTGTCCCTAAACACATGCTCACTTGATAAGAGCAATTGCTCTTTACATGATGATAATTGTTGTCCCTAATGCTTTAGTTTATGGGACCCATTTTCCCTAAACCATTGCTCACATGATGAGAAGAATTGCCCTTTACATGATGCTAGCCGTTGTCACTAATGCTTGCAAATTTGATAAGAGCAATTGTCACTTACATGATGAGATCCGTTGTCCCTAAAGGCTAACTTTAAGAGGGGAATTTGTCCCTTACATAATAAGAGCCGTTGTCCCTAAATGCTCACCTGTTGAGAGCAATTGTACCTTAATTTATGGGATCCATTTTCCCAAAACCATTGCTCACTTGATGAGAGGAATTGCCCTTTACATGACGATAGCCGTTGTCCCAAATGCTTGCACACTTGATAAGAACAATTGTCACTTACATGATGAGAGCCGTTGTACCTAAAGGCCAACTTTATGAGGGCAATTGGTCCCTTACATAATAAGTGCCGTTGTTCCTAAAGGCTCACTTGTTGAGAGCAATTGAACCTTAATTTATGGGATCCATTGTCCCTAAACACTTGCTCACTTGATGAGAGTAATTGCCCTTTACATGATGATAGTCGTTGTCCATAATGCTTGCACACTCGATAAGGGCAATTGTCACTTACATGATGAGATCCGTTATACCTAAAGGCTAACTTTAAGGGGGCAATTGGTCCCTTGCATAATAAGAGCCATTGTTCCTAAAGGCTCACTTGTTGAGAGCAATTGTACCTTACTTTATGGGATCCATTGTCCCTATACACTTGCTCACTTGATGAGAGCAGTTGCCCTTTACATGATGATAGTCGTTGTCCCTAATGCATGCACACTCGATAAGAGCAACTGTCACTTACATGATGAGATCCGTTGTACCTAAAGGCTAACTTTATAAGGGCAATTGGTCCCTTACATATTAAGAGCCGTTGTTCCTAAAGACTCACTTGTTGAGAGCAATTGTACCTTACTTTATGGGATCCAATGTCCCTACACACTTGCTCACTTGATGAGAGCAATTGCCCTTTACATGATGATAGTCATTGTCCCTAATGCTTGCACACTCGATAAGAGCAATTGTCACTTATATGATGAGATCCGTCATCCCTAAAGGCTAATTTTATGAGATCAATTTGTCCCTCACATAATAAGAGGCGTTGTCCCTAAAGGCTCACTAGTTGAGAGCAATTTTACCTTAGTTTATGGGATCCGTTGTCCTTAAACTCTTCCTCACTTGATGAGAGCTGTTGCCCTTTACATGATGATATCCAATGACCCTAATGCTTACACACTCGATAAGAGCAATTGTCACTTACGTGATGAGATCTGTTGTCCTTAAAGCCTAACTTTATGAGGGCAATTTGTCCCTTACATAATAAGAGCCATTTTCCCTAAAGGTTCACTTGTTGAGAGCAATTGTACTTTAGTTTATGGGATCCGTTATCCCTAAACGCATTCTCAATTGATGAAAGCAATTGCCCTTTACATGATGATAGTCGTTGTCCCTAATGCTTGCACACTTGATAAGAGCAATTGTCACTTACATGGTGAGATCTGTTGTCCCTAAATGCTAACTTTATGAGGGCAATTTGACCCTTACATATTAAGATCCGTTATCCCAAAAGGCTCACTTGTTGAGAGCAATTGTACCTTAGTTTATGTGATTCATTGTCCCTAAACACTTGCTCACTTGATGAGAGCAATTGCCCTTTAAATGATCAAAGCCATTATCCCTAATGCTTACTCACTCGATAAGAGAAATTGTCACTTACATGATAAGATCCGTTGTCCCTAAAGGCTAAATTTATGAGGGCAATTTGTCCCTAACATAATAAGAGCCGTTGTCCCTAGAGTGTCACTTGTTTAGAGCAATTGTACGTTACTTTATGGGATCCGTTGTCCCTAAACACTTGCTCACTTGATGAGAGCCATCGTCCCTAAAGGCTCACTTGTTGAGAGCAATTGTACCTTAATTTATTTAATATATTGTCCATAAGTACTTGCTTACTTAATGAGAGCAATTGCCCTCTACATGATGATAGTCGTTGTCCCTAATGCTTGCACACTCGAAAAGAGCAATTGTAACTTAAATGATCAGATCCGTTGTCCCTAAAGGCTAACTTTATGAGGGCAATTTGTCCCTAACATAATAAGAGCCGTTGTCCCTAGAATGCACTTGTTGAGAGCAATTGTACCTTACTTTATGGGATCCGTTGTCCCTAAACACTTGCTCACTTGATCATAGCAATTGCCCTTTACATGATGATAGCCATTATCCCTAATGCTTACGCACTCGAAAAGAGCAATTGTCACTTACATGAAGAGATCCGTTGTCCCTAAAGGCTAACTTTATGAGGGCGATTTATCCCTCACATAAAGGGTCACTTGTTGAGAGCAATTGTACCTTAGTTTATGGGATCCGTTGTCCTCAAACGCTTCCTCACTTGATGAGAGCAATTACCCTTTACATGATGATAGCCATTGTCCCTAATGCTTACACACACTATATGAGCAATTGTCACTTACATGATGAGATCCGTTGTCCCTAAAAGCTAACTTTATGAGGGCAATCTGTCCCTCACATAATAACAGCCGTTGTCCCTAAAGGCTCACTTGTTGAGAGCAATTGAAACTTAGTTTATGGGATCCGTTTTCCCGAAACGCTTGCTCACTCGATGAGAGCAATTGCCCTTTACATGATGATAGCCGCTGTCCCTAATGCTTGCACACTTGATTAGAGCAATTGTCACTTACATGATGAGATCCATTGTCCCTAAAGGCTAACTTTATGAGGTCAATTTGTCTCTTACATAATAAGAGTCGTTGTCCCTAAAGTGTCACTTGTTGAGGGCAATTGTACCTTACTTTATGGGATCCATTGTCCCTAAACACTTGCACACTTGATGAGAGCATTTGCCCTTTACATGATGATAACCATTGTCCCTAATGCTTATACACTTGATATGAGCAATTGTCACTTACATGATAAGATCCGTTGTCCCTTAAGGCTAACTTTATGAGGGCAATTTTTCCCTTACATAATAAGTGTCGTTGTCCCTAAAGTCTCATTTGTTGAGAGCAATTGTACCTTACTTTATGGAATCCATTGTCCCTAAACACTTGCTCTCTTAATGAGAGCAATTTCCCTCTACATGATGATAGTCGTTGTCCCTAATGATTGCACACTTGACAAGAGCAATTGTCACTTACATGATGAGATCCGTTGTCCCTAAAGGCTAACTTTATGAGGGCAATTTGTCCCTCACATAATAAGAGCCGTTGTCCCTAAAGGCTCACTTGTTGAGAGCAATTGTACCTTAGTTTATGGGATCCGTTGTCCCTAAACCATTGCTCACATGATGAGAGGAATTTCCCTTTACATTATGATAGCCGTCGTCACTAATGCTTGCATACTCAGTAAGAGCAATTGTCACTTACATGATGAGATCCGTTGTCCCTAAAGGCTAACTTTATGAGGGTAATTTGACCGTTACATATTAAGAGCCATTATCCCAAAAGGCTCACTTGTTGAGAGCAATTGTACCTTACTTTATGGGATCCGTTGTCCCTAAACACTTGCTCACTTGATGAGAGCAATTTCCCTTTACATGATGATAACTGTTGTCCCTAATGCTTGCTCACTTGATAAGAGCAATTGTCACTTACACGATGAGATCCGTTGTCCCTAAAGGATAACTTTATGAGGGCAATTTGTCCCTTACATAATAAGAGCCGTTGTCCCTAAAGTGTCACTTGTTGAGAGCAATTGTACCTTACTTTATGGGATCCGTTGTCCCTAAACACTTACTCACTTGATCATAGCAAATGCCCTTTACATGATGATAGCCATTATCCCTAATGCTTACACACTCGATAAGAGCAATTGTCACTCACATGACGAGATCCGTTTTCCCTAAAGGCTAACTTTATGAAGGCAATTTATCCCTCACATAAAGGCTCACTTGTTGAGAGCAATTGTACCTTAGTTTATGGGATCCGTTGTCCTTAAACGCTTCCTCACTTGATGAGAGCAATTGCTCTTTACATGATGATAGCCATTGTCCCTAATGCTTGCACCCTCGATATGAGCAATTGTCACTTACATGATAAGATCCGTTGTCCCTTAAGGCTAACTTTATGAGGGCAATTTTTCCCTTACATAACAAGAGCCGTTGTCCCTAAAGGCTCACTTGTTGAGAGCAATTGTACCTTAGTTTATAGGATCCGTTTTCCCTAAACGCTTGCTCACTTGATGAGAGCAATTGCCCTTTACATGATGATAGCTGCTGTCCCTAATGCTGGCACACATGATTAGAGCAATTGTCACTTACATGATGAGATCCATTGTCCCTAAAGGCTAACTTTATGAGGTCAATTTGTCTCTTACATAATAAGAGCCGTTGTCCCTAAAGTGTCACTTGTTGAGAGCAATTGTACCTTACTTTATGGGATTCGTTGTCCCTAAACACTTGCTCACTTGATTATAGCAATTGCCCTTTACATGATGATAGCCATTATCCCTAATGCTTACACACTCGATAAGAGCAATTGTCACTTACATGATGAGATCTTTTTTTTTGGGTAAAGGGGAGTAATCCTGCACCCTGGTAAAATTCATTGTCCAAAAACGTTGAAGTACAAAATGACGAGGGTGATTTCCCTCGCCCGCAGTCCTTTAGGACACTTACAAGACACGTATCTAAGAATGACAAACCATTCTTAAAACTAACATGCACAACATGTGCAACTGACCAAACAAACATGCTAAACAAAGCAACTTAACAAGCAAAAATCACAAAAACAATAGAAATAAAGATAATTATTTCTTCTTGCGTCCTTGCACCTGGAAATCTTTCGGAGAACCATTCTTGAACTTGGAATAATTTGCAATATCATCGTAGTTCTCATAGACTTCATCAACTTCATCAGTTTCATCAGCTTCATCAGCAAACGTAACCCTCTTCCTAGGAGTCGTCATTACATCACTTGTAGTAAACGAGCTAGACGTATCAAAATCATAATAGGTCACACTTGTAGAAGCACCATCATTGTGAGAACCATGCTCCCACAAACCATCAGTAGTGCTATGCAATGGAACCACATTAACACCACTTAACCCCACGGATTCCACACCCCCAAAAGAAGCATGAGCATCCACACGTTCCATCTGCTCAAGTTGAGTATGTCCATCCTCAACAGGAGCAGCCCCAAAATCACTCTTCAATGCATCATTAGATGTACCACTCGAATTAGAATCACCATTAGTAGACTTAAAAACAGCCCTCACATCAGGTTGTGTACCTCGATTCTTCTTCTTGGTAGCCGGTTTAGAAACAGGTTGGTACGAAATTTTTGGCTTAGTTGAAACCCCCCAAGCCCCTTTCTTACCCTTATCACTAATATGACCAGCCTTAGTAGAGTGAACCTTACGCTTAACATCAGAATCTTGTGGAGTCGAATCCTTAGTAACCCGCTTACGTCTAAGAGGATACACATCATCATCATGATTGAAACAAACACACTTAGAACACCAAGATGGCCACCATTCATACTCAACATCAAGAACTTCCATGTAATGACCCTTACCCTTAGGCAAAGGAATATCAACCTCAATTGATTCCAAAACATCCAAATCAGCCGATAATTCAATAAGTACCCGTGCATATGAATAACGTCCCCAAGGATTCTTACACATATCATTAGTACCCGCATCAAACCGTATTATCCGCCCCAACTGTTTTGCAACCAAACTAATACCGGCTTTAGAGTATACAACGGACGGTATATTATGAATACGTACCCAAACCGGTACCTTAGTAATCTTCTCCTTCTCAAGCCTCATATTAGGCACCCATATATGTAAGAATAAAGGCGTTGATCTAATAAACCAAGGACCACCATTAAGAACTTTATTCATACCTTCACGTGAAGAGAACTTGAAAATGAAGAAACCATTCCGCAATATAACATGTTCAAAGCCGAACCTTGCCCAAGCATGCTTGACATAGTCTTCCACAATGGGAAATGCAATTCTTAGACCAATGAAATAACCGTATAATGAATTAGTAAGTTTAGTGCACATATCATCAACTACGGCCATTGGAATAACCACTCTTGAACCCGACCTAGTAGCCTCATAAACTCCACCAGATTGTGAATCACTAGGTACATTAGGCTCACAAGAACCTCCAATATTACCATCATCAGCTAGCCTATCACCATTATCCTTAGACGTACCAACCATTGCAGCCCCCAACGAATCAGATGCTACAACATTACTAGACTTAGGAACATCAGATTTAGAACTAGCCAAACGTACCCCTTCTTGTAAAGCAAACTTCGGATCAGAAACAACGGGACCATGATCACGAGGAAGAGCAAAACTCCCCGTTTTTCCTTCCAAACCTGCACTTTTCAATATATCCTTCAATGGCATACTTGCATTAGTAAGAATCTTACCATCAATATTACCAATCCTAGTAGCCAACCCCTTAGCCTTAGAAGGCCTTTTAACATTCATAGAACCAGATTCCATATCTCTAAAACCCACGTAATAAAATAACTAACAGCAGCAAACCCTAGAGCACAACCAAAATCCAAAACCCTAGAACGGGTACTTACAAGGAGATAATAAACCAAACCCAAAGAATTCAGTTATGGAGTTACGAATACACCAAACCCAACAGAGTTTAGTAATAGCAGCAACAAGAACGACCAGATCCCAAAATCATACAAGCATGAAAGCGTGAAAACCGAAACCCTAACAGCCTAGAACCGCTTACATGATGAGATCCGTTGTCCCTAAAGGCTAACTTTATGAGGGCAATTTATCCCTCATAGAAACGCTCACCTGTTAAGAGCAATTGTACCTTACTTTATGGAATCCATTGTCCCTAAACCATTGCTCACTTGATGAGAGGAATTACCCTTTACATGATGATAGCCGTTGACCCTAATGCTTGCACACTTGATAAGAGCAATTGTCACTTACATGATGAGATCTGTTGTACCTAAAGGCTAAATTTATGAGGGCAATTGGTCCATTACATAATACGTGCCGTTGTTCCTAAAGGCTAACTTGTGGAGAGCAATTGTACCTTACTTTATGGGATCCATTGTCCCTAAACACTTGCTCACTTGATGAGAGCAATTTCCCTTGACATGATGATAGTCGTTGTCCCTAATGCTTGCACACTCGATAAGAGCAATTGTCACTTACATGATGAGATCCGTTGTACCTAAAGGCTAACTTTATAAGGGCAATTGGTCCCTTACATAATAAGAGCCGTTGTTCCTAAAGGCTCACTTGTTGAGAACAATTGTTCCTTACTTTATGGGATCCATTGTCCCTACACAATTGCTCACTTGATGAGAGCAATTGCCCTTTACATGATGATAGTCGTTGTCCCTAATGGTTGCACACTCGATAAGAGCAATTGTCACTTACATGATGAGATCCGTTGTCCCTAAAGGCTAACTTTATGAGGTCAATTTGTCCCTCACATAATAAGAGTCGTTGTCCCTAAAGGCTCACTTATTGAGAGCAATTGTACCTTAGTTTATGGGATCCGTTGTCCCTAAATGCATTCTCAATTGATGAAAGCAATTGCCCTTTACATGATGATAGTCGTTGTCGCTAATGCTTGCACACTTGATAAGAGCAATTGTCACTTACATGATGAGATCCGTTGTCCCTAAAGGCTAACTTTATGAGGGCAATTAGACCCTTACATATTAAGATCCGTTATCCCAAAAGGCTCATTTGTCGTGAGCAATTGTACCTTACTTTATGGGATCTGTTATCCCTAAACTCTTGCTCACTTGATGAGAGCAATTGCCCTTTACATGATCATAGCCATGTCCCTAATGGTTACTCACTCGATAAGAGCAATTGTCACTTACATGATAAGATCCGCTATCCCTAAAGGCTAACTTTATGAGGGCAATTTTTACCTTACATAATAAGAGCCATTGTCCCTAAAGGCTCACTTGTTGAGAGCAATTGTACCTTACTTTATGGAATATATTGTCCCTAAATACTTGCTCACTTAATGAGAGCAATTGCCCTCTACATAATGATAGTCGTTGTCCCTAATGCTTGCACACTCGATAAGAGCAATTGTCACTTACATGATGAGATCCGTAGTCCCTAAAGGCTAATTTTATGAGGGCAATTTGTCCCTAACATAATAAAAGACGTTGTCCCTAGTGTGTCACTTGTTGAGAGCAATTGTACTTTACTTTATGGGATCCGTTGTCCCTAAACACTTGCTCACTTGATGAGAGCAATTGCCCTTTACATGATGATAGCCAGTGTCCCTAATGCTTTCACACTCGATAAAAGCAATTTTCACTTACATGATGAGATCCGTTGTCCCTAAAGGCTAACTTTATGAGGGCAATTTGTCCCTTACATAATTAGAGTCGTTGTTCTTAAAGGCTCACTTATTGAGAGCAATTGTACCATACTTTCTAGAATCCATTATCCCTAAACACTTGCTCACTTGATGAGAGCAATTGCCCTCTACATGATGATACTCGTTGTCCCTAATGCTTGTACACTCGATAAGAGCAATTGTCATTAAGATGATGAGATCCGTTGTCCCTAAAGAGTAACTTTATGAGGGCAATTTGTCCCTCACATAATAAGAGTCGTTGTCCTAAAGGCTCACTTAATGAGAGCAACTATACCTTAGTTTATTGGATCCGTTGTCACTAAACGCTTCCTCACTTGATAAGAGCAATTGCCCTTTACATGATGATAGTCATTGTCCCTAATGCTTACACACTCAATAAGAGCAATTCTCACTTACATGATGAGATCCGTCGTCCCTAAAGGCTAACTTTATGAGGACAATTTAACCCTTACATATTACGAGCCACTATACCAAAACGCTCACTTGTTGAGAAGAATTGTACCTTACTTTCTGGGATCCATTGTCCCTAAACACTTGCTCACTTGATGTGAGCAATTTCCCTTTACATGATGATAGTCATTGTCCTTAATGCTTGCACACTCGATAAGAGCAATTGTCAATTACATGATGAGATCCGTTGTCCCTAAAGGCTAACTTTATGAGGGCAATTTGTCCCTCACATAATGAGAGCCGTTGTCCCTGAAGGCTCACTTCTTGAGAGCAATTATACCTTAGTTTATGGGATCCGTTGTCCTTAAACTCTTCCTCACTTGATGAGAGCAATTGCCTTTACATGACGATAGCCATTGTCCCTATTGCTAACACACTCGATAAGAGCAATTGTCACTTACATGATGAGATCCGTTGTCCCTAAAGACTAACTTTATGTGGGCAATTTATCCCTTACATAATAAGAGCCATTCTCCCTAAAGTCTCACTAGTTTAGAGCAATTGTACCTTACTTTCTGGAATCCATTGTTCCTAAACACTTGCTCACTTGATGAGAGCAATTGCCCTTTGCATGATGATAACTGCTGTCCCTAATTCTTACACACTCAATAAGAGCAATTGTCACTTACATGATGAGATCCGTTTTCCATAAAGGCTAACTTTATTAGGGCAATTTATCCGTCACACAATAAGAGTCGTTGTCGCTAAAGGCTCACTTGTTGAGAGCAATTGTACCTTAGTTTATGTGATCCGTTGTCTTTAAACGCTTCCTCACATGATGAGAGCAATTCCCATTTACATGATGATAGCCATTGTCCCTAATGCTTACATACTTGATAAGAGCAATTGCCACTTACATGATGAGATCCGTTGTCCCTAAAGGCTAACTTTATGAGGGCAATTTATCCCTCATAGAAACGCTCACTTGTTGAGAGCAATTGTACCTTACTTTATGGAATCCATTCTCCCTAAACCATTGCTCACTTGATGAGAGGAATTACCCTTTACATGATGATAGCCGTTGTCCCTAATGCTTGCACACTTGATAAGAGCAATTGTCACTTACATGATGAGATCTGTTGTACCTAAAGGCTAAATTTATGAGGGCAATTGGTCCATTGCGTAATACGTGCCGTTGTTCCTAAAGGCTAACTTGTGGAGAGCAATTGTACCTTACTTTATGGGATCCATTGTCCCTAAACACTTGCTCACTTGATGAGAGCAACTTCCCTTGACATGATGATAGTCGTTGTCCCTAATGCTTGCACACTCGATAAGAGCAATTGTCACTTACATGATGAGATCCGTTGTACCTAAAGGCTAACTTTATAAGGGCAATTGGTCCCTTACATAATAAGAGCCGTTGTTCCTAAAGGCTCACTTGTTGAGAGCAATTGTACCTTACTTTATGGGATCCATTGTCCCTACACAATTGCTCACATGATGAGAGCAATTGCCCTTTACATGATGATAGTCGTTGTCCCTAATGGTTGCACACTCGATAAGAGCAATTGTCACTTACATGATGAGATCCGTTGTCCCTAAAGGCTAACTTTATGAGGTCAATTTGTCCCTCACATAATAAGAGTCGTTGTCCCTAAAGGCTCACTTATTGAGAGCAATTGTACCTTAGTTTATGGGATCCGTTGTCCCTAAATGCATTCTCAATTGATGAAAGCAATTGCCCTTTACATGATGATAGTCGTTGTCGCTAATGCTTGAACACTTGATAAGAGCAATTGTCACTTACATGATGAGATCCGTTGTCCCTAAAGGCTAACTTTATGAGGGCAATTAGACCCTTACATATTAAGATCCGTTATCCCAAAAGGCTCATTTGTTGTGAGCAATTGTACCTTACTTTATGGGATCCGTTATCCCTAAACTCTTGCTCACTTGATGAGAGCAATTGCCCTTTACATGATCATAGCCATGTCCCTAATGGTTACTCACTCGATAAGAGCAATTGTCACTTACATGATAAGATCCGCTGTCCCTAAAGGCTAACTTTATGAGGGCAATTTTTACCTTATATAATAAGAGCCATTGTCCCTAAAGGCTCACTTGTTGAGAGCAATTGTACCTTACTTTATGGAATATATTGTCCCTAAATACTTGCTCACTTAATGAGAGCAATTGCCCTCTACATAATGATAGTCGTTGTCCCTAATGCTTGCACACTCGATAAGATCAATTGTCACTTACATGATGAGATCCGTAGTCCCTAAAGGCTAATTTAATGAGGGCAATTTGTCCCTAACATAATAAAAGACGTTGTCCCTAGAGTGTCACTTGTTGAGAGCAATTGTACTTTACTTTATGGGATCCGTTGTCCCTAAACACTTGCTCACTTGATGAGAGCAATTGCCCTTTACATGATGATAGCCAGTGTCCCTAATGCTTTCACACTCGATAAAAGCAATTTTCACTTACATGATGAGATCCGTTGTCCCTAAAGGCTAACTTTATGAGGGCAATTTGTCCCTTACATAATTAAAGTCGTTGTTCTTAAAGGCTCACTTATTGAGAGCAATTGTACCATACTTTCTAGAATCCATTATCCCTAAACACTTACTCACTTGATGAGAGCAATTGCCCTCTACATGATGATACTCGTTGTCCCTAATGCTTGCACACTCGATAAGAGCAATTGTCATTAAGATGATGAGATCCGTTGTCCCTAAAGAGTAACTTTATGAGGGCAATTTGTCCCTCACATAATAAGAGTCGTTGTCCTAAAGGCTCACTTAATGAGAGCAACTATACCTTAGTTTATTGGATCCGTTGTCCCTAAACGCTTCCTCACTTGATAAGAGCAATTGCCCTTTACATGATGATAGCCATTGTCCCTAATGCTTACACACTCAATAAGAGCAATTCTCACTTACATGATGAGATCCGTCGTCCCTAAAGGCTAACTTTATGAGGACAATTTAACCCTTACATATTACGAGCCACTATACCAAACTTGCTCACTTGATGTGAGCAATTTCCCTTTACATGATGATAGTTATTGTCCTTAATGCTTGCACACTCGATAAGAGCAATTGTCAATTACATGATGAGATCCGTTGTCCCTAAAGGCTAACTTTATGAGGGCAATTTGTCCCTCACATAATGAGAGCCGTTGTCCCTGAAGCCACACTTCTTGAGAGAAATTATACCTTAGTTTATGGGATCCGTTGTCCTTAAACTCTTCCTCACTTGATGAGAGCAATTGCCTTTACATGATGATAGCCATTGTCCCTATTGCTTACACACTCGATAAGAGCAATTGTCACTTACATGATGAGATCCGTTGTCCCTAAAGACTAACTTTATGAGGGCAATTTATCCCTTACATAATAAGAGCCGTTGTCCCTAAAGTCTCACTAGTTTAGAGCAATTGTACCTTACTTTCTGGAATCCATTGTTCCTAAACACTTGCTCACTTGATGAGAGCAATTGCCCTTTGCATGATGATAACTGCTGTCCCTAATTCTTACACACTCAATAAGAGCAATTGTCACTTACATGATGAGATCCGTTTTCCCTAAAGGCTAACTTTATGAGGGCAATTTATCCGTCACACAATAAGAGTCGTTGTCGCTAAAGGCTCACTTGTTGAGAGCAATTGTACCTTAGTTTATGTGATCCGTTGTCTTTAAACGCTTCCTCACATTATGAGAGCAATTCCCCTTTACATGATGATAGCCATTGTCCCTAATGCTTACATACTTGATAAGAGCAATTGTCACTTACATGATGAGATCCGTTGTCCTTAAAGGCTAACTTTTTGAGGGCAATTTTTCCCTTGCATGACAAGAGCCGTTGTCCCTAAAGGCTCACTTGTTAAGAGCAATTGTACCTTACTTTTTGGAATCCATTGTCCCTAAATACTTGCTCACTTAATGAGAGCAATTTCCCTCTACATGATGATAGTCGTTATCCCTAATGCTTGCACACTCGAAAAGACCAATTGTAACTTACATGATGTGATCCGTTGTCCCTAAAGGCCAACTTTATGAGGGCAATTTGGCCCTAACATAATAAGCGTCGTTGTCCCTAGAGTGTCACTTGTTGAGAGCAATTGTACCTTACTTTATGGGATCCGTTTTCCCTAAACACTTGCTCACTTGATGAGAGCAATTGCCCTTTACATGATGATAGCAATTCTCCCTAATGCTTACACACTCGGTAAAAGCAACTGTCACTTACACGATGAGATCCGTTGTCCCTATAGGCTAACTTTATGAGGGCAATTTGTCCCTTACATAATAAGAGCCGTTGACCCTAAAGGCTCACTTGTTGAGAGCAATTACCTTAGTTTATTGGATCCTTTTTCTCTAAACGCTTGCTCACTTGATGAGAGCAATTGCTCTTTACATGATGATAACTGCTGTCCTTGCTTGCACACTTGACAAGAGCAATTGTCACTTACATGATGAGATCCGTTGTCACTAAAGGCTAAGTTTATGAGGGTAATTTGTCCCTTACATAATATGAACCGTTGTCCCTAAAGTGTCACTTTTTGAGAGCAATTGTACCCTACTTTATGGGATCCGTTGTCCCTAAACACTTGCTCACTGGTCATAGAAATTGCCCTTTTACATGATGATAGCCATTATCCCTAATGCTTACGCACTAGATAAGAGCAATTGTCACTTACATGATGAGATCCGTTGTCCCTAAAGGCTAACTTTATGAGGGCAATTTATCCCTCACATAAAGGCTCACTTGCTGAGAGCAATTTTACCTTAGTTTATGGGATCCGTTGTCCTTTAATGCTTCCTCACTGGATGAGAGCAATTGCCCTTTACATGATGATAGCCATTGTCCCTAATGCTTACACACTCGATAAGCGCAATTGTCACTTACATGATGAGATCCGTTGTCCCTAAAGGCTAACTTTATGAGGGCAATCTGTCCTTTACATAATAAGAGCCGTTGTCCCTAACGGCTCACTTGTTGAGAGCAATTGTACCGTAGTTTATGGGATCCATTTTCCCTAAACGTTTACTCACTTGATGAGAGCCATTGCCCTTTACATGATGATAGCCGTTGTCCCTAATGCTTGCACACTTGATTAGAGCAATTGTCACTTACATGATGGGATCCATTGTCCCTAAAGGCTAACTTTATGAGGTCAATTTGTCCCTTACATAATAAGAGCCGTTGTCCCTAAAGTATCACTTGTTAAGAGCAATTGTACCTTACTTTATGGGATCCGTTGTCCCTAAACACTTGCTAACTTGATGAGAGCAATTGCCCTTTACATGATGATAGCCATTGTCCCTAATGCTTGCACACTCGATAAGAGCAATTGTCACTTACATGATAAGATCCGTTGTCCCTTAAGGCTAACTTTATGAGGGCAATTTTTTCCTTACATAATAAGAGCCGTTGTCCCTAAAGTCTCACTTGTTGAGAGCAATTGTACCTTACTTTATGCAATCCATTGTCCCTAAACACTTTGCTCACTTAATGAGAGCAATTGCCCTCTACATGATGATAGTCGGTGTCCCTAATCCTTGCGCACTCGATAAGAGCAATTGTCACTTACATGATGAGATCCGTTGTCCCTAAAGGCTAACTTTATGAGGGAAATTTGTCCCTCACATAATAAGAACCGTTGTCCCTAAAGGCTCACTTGTTGAGAGCAATTGTACCTTAGTTTATGGGATCCGTTGTCCCTAAACGCTTCCTCACTTGATAAGAGCAATTGCCGTTTACATGATGATAGCTACTGTCCCTAATGCTTACACACTCGATAAGAGCAATTGTCACTTACATGATGAGATCCGTTGACCCTAAAGGCTAACTTTATGAGGGCAATTTGACCCTTACATATTAAGAGCCATTTTCCCAAAAGGCTCGCTTGTTGAGAGCAATTGTACCTTACTTTATGGGATCCGTTGTCCCTAAACACTTGCTCACTTGATGAGAGCAATTGCCCTTTACATGATGATAGCCAATTCCACGAATGCTTACAAACTTGATAAGAGCAATTGTCACTTACATGATGAGATCCGTTGTCCCTAAAGGCTAACTTTATGAGGGCAATTTGTCCCTTACATAATAAGAGCCTTTGTTCTTAAAGGCTCACTTATTGAGAGCAATTGTACCTTACTTTCTGGAATCCATTGTCCTTAAACACTTTTTTTTGGGTAAAAGGGTTATTTCACCCATGTATTCAGAGTTCTCAAGTGGTCTTAGTTCTAAGCTGTCTATATACTGAGGTTTAATGTTCAGGGGTTGCTTTTGGTTTATGCAGTATTGGTTGTTTTTTTGTTCTCTTTTGTTATCTTAGCTTTGTTGGTTATCAGTTTGAGCTTGTCTCTTCTGTTTTGCTTTTCTGTTTCTAGGCAAGTTGTGTTTGGGTTAGGGGTTGTCCTTTCCTGATCCATCTTGTGCTATCTTATGTATATAACCTTTATTTTATTTAATATATTTTACCTTTTTGTAAAAAAAAAAAATGTTGAAGTACTAAAACACCTTCACTATGGGCGATTGTATAACCTAGGGTTTCATACGTTTTTTCCTGTTCATCTATACATCTTTAATCCATTTTATTTTAATCCAATCTTATAATAATACTTCTGCTACTGTAGATCTTTGTTTGTTCTTCATTTATTCACCTAATAGTTTAATTCCGCCTTTTTTCAATTCATTTTTCCGTTACAATCAACCATCTTCACTGTTCATCGTTTTAATGATTTTGTTCCATTAATCTTCATGGATTCTAACCTTGATCCTAAACCTAATTCGTCCTCTCTTAGGACGGATTCATCTCTTAAACCCAAAAAAACAACTCGAACCATGAATCCTATGAGTAAATCTGCTTTGAAACATTCTAATATGTTATCTAAGGTTCCTAGGAATCTATACTCTAAGAAGACTAGATCTGCTTCTCGGGGTAATAATGATGCAATGGATATGGATGATTTGGAGTGTGATGATGGGGCTTATGAGTCTGTGGAGGGTAGTGAGGAGTTTGGAGGCTCTTGTTCTGGTATTGATGATGGGGGTAGTGTTGGTGATGGGTCTGAGGCTGGTAAGGTGAGTTCTGGTAATGTTACTAATATTTCATTTGACTGTGAGGTTAGTAATAGGGATATTATAGATGAAATTGCAAAAAGTTTAAATGATGAGCCTATTTCTGCTAATGTTAAGAGTGTTGGTAATGAGGATTGTCTTAATAGTGGGTCTGGGGATGTTAATGGTTTGCCTGCTAGTGTTTTCGGTCAGGGGAATGTATCGTGTAATATGGGTAATGCTCCTGATGTGTCTAAACCTAGTGTGGATAGTACTAATTTGAAGCACAATGTGGGTTCTGATAAGCCTAGGAGCCCTACTAAAGTCAGTTTTGGTGACGTTAGGGTTCCGGGTTTGTTTAAGGTTAATGGGAATGTTAGTGAAATTGGTAAGGGTGTTAGCGAAGTGAGTAATTTTGCTGTGGGTGAGTCTAGTGGTGTTAAGGATACGGTAATGACAGATAGCGTGTATGAAAAGAATAGTAGGTCCTTTCGTGAGGCTGTATCAAGTAGTTATGGTGGGAATGGGAATAATAAGTTGCATTATGTTCCTCCGTCTATTATTGGTGATAATAGGAAAGTTGCTAAGATGGATCCGATTTTGGAAGAAGGGTGTAAGAGGTGGGGTAATACTGTGGTTGGTTTTTTTGTTGGGTTTCGTATGAATTATGCTGATTTGGTTTATCATTTGAAACGTATGTGGAGGCTGTATCAGTTGAATAATGTTATTATGAACCAAAATGGAATGTGTTTTTTTTTATTTTAAGTCTAATGATTGGATGGAATTGGTTATTGAGAAAGGCCCTTGGCTTGTGAATAATAGGCCTTTGTTTGTGAAAAAATGGGAACCGGGGCTGTGCATGTCTAGACCTAAGGTTAAGAAGGTTCCGGTTTGGGCTAAAATTCATGACATTCCCTTGGAAGCTTGGAATGTTGATGGTATCAGTAGGATTGTTAGCCAAATTGGTAGCCCAATTATTATGGACCGGATGACTACTTCCATTTGTGAAAAGCCATATGGCAGGGCTACGTTTGCTAGGGTGTTAGTTGAGATTGATTCCGAGAAGCCGTTTGTTAATTTTGTTGAACTGTGGTATGAGAAGTTGGGTAAGGTTTTGAAGCTGAGGGTTGAACATGATTGGGTTCCGCCAAGATGTGAGGAGTGCAAGGTGTTTGGACATTATTTGAGTGACTGCATTAATAAAGTGAATGTGGCTAGGAAAGTGAATAAGGATGGTGAGAATGTGAAGCTTAATGATATGAAGAGTAGTGATAATAATTATAGTTCAGGTAATGTTAATGTGGAAGAGGGTTGGACTGTTGCTGGTTTTAGAAGGAATAGGGGTGTTGGTAATAATGGGCGACAAGGAAATATTGGTGGTTATCAGGTTAGAAGAGGCACTTTTGTTAACATGGCAAGTGGTAATAACACTAGTAAGGTAAATACAGGGAAGATGGGTGATAAGCAGGTTAGTAATAAGTCAGAACCAGTGAAAAGTGGCAATGTAGGCAAGGTAGATGAGAGTGTTGTTGTGAATGATAATGGTATGCCTATTAACAAAGGTAAAGATAAAGTTGATGTGGGTAGTGGTGGTAGTAATAGTAATCAAAATCACACTTCAGTTGGTAACAAAAAGAATGTGCAGAAGAAGAGTTCGGGTAACATTTCTGGTAACAAAAATGGTAATAATAGCAAGAGTGGAGATGGTCGTAAGTTGAATGATGGTTTAGGATCAAAGAATGTTAGTACCAGTAATAGGTTTGATGTTTTGGGTAGTGATCAGATTAGTGATAATTCAAATGGTTGGAATGCAGTGAAGGTTGCAGTGGAAAAGGCGTGTGGTTCTGGTATTCCTATTTTAGAAAGTGTTGTTAAGAGTTGGAATGAGGACATGGTTAAATACTATACGGAAAAGTGGAATAATAGAATCATGAGGAATGGGTCTCATGAACAACAATTAGAAGTTAGAATCAAAAATTTGTCTGATCGTATTGTGTTACTTAACCAGAATCTCAATTCCAATGCTAAAAGTAATGCTGATATGATGATGCAGAAGACTGTCTTGACTACGCATGATAGTAGTGATGTTTCTCTCAGGCAATGTTATGATGAAGCTTATCGTGCGGAGTTAGCTAAGATTGGTAGTTTGCAAAAGGAGCGTGATTTGCTGAAGGTTGACTTGTTTATTTTATCTAAAAAGCCGTTTGATAAGGATTGTAAAGAGACCTGGACTGATGAAATGTTGGAATACTATTTGAGTAGATGTGAGGATATAAGAAGTGATAGGATTAATGGGCATTTATCTGATATGGATGGATCTCATTCTTTGGATGAAGTAGAGGAGGTTACGACTGGTTCAGCTTCCTTTATGACACAGAATGAAGTCTTTAATGATGTGGATACGTCTATGGTTCAAGAGTGTGGTGTGCCTGCACCATATGAGTTTAATATTAAATGAGTTGTAAAATTGGTGCATGGAATGTCCGGGGTCTGTCTCAGACTCCTAGACAAGATGAAGTTATATCGCTTATTAGAGAAGAGGGTTTGTGTATGTGTGCTGTGGTTGAGACTCATCTTAGGAAGAAGTCGGTCAAGGGTGTGGGTGATAGTTTATTTCGTAATTGGTCATGGGTATCTAATATGGATGATTGCAGAAGTGTTTGCAGAATGATGGTTGGATGGGATAACAATGTTGTTGATGCCAACCTTATTTCCCATTCTGAACAAGTTATGCATTTTGAAATCATTTATATTCATGATCACAGGAAGCAATTTGTTTCCTTCATTTATGCTAAAAACAAAGGTGTTGAAAGACGGGTGTTATGGAAGAATTTAGCTCATGATAGTGTTCTTGTAAAGGATAATCCGTGGGTGCTACTGGGTGATTTCAACGTTGCCTTAAATATTAGTGATTGTTCTGATGTCACAGCAGCAAAAGACATTGATATGGAAGATTTTCGGAATTGTGTTGAGTCGTTGGAGCTTGAGGATATTGCTTCAAAAGGTATGTTCTACACTTGGATTCAAAAGCGTATTGACCCTGAATCTGGTATTCTTAAGAAGTTAGATAGAGCGTTGGGTAACGTTAGCTTTATATCCTGTTTATGATAGCTGCTTTGCTGAATTTTTACCATATCTTTCGTCGGATCATTGTCCAGTTGTTTTAAATTATCCTTTGGCCAAGCCTGTTAAGCCTAGACCATTCCGGTTTGGTAATTTTTTGGCTGATAAGGATTCTTTTATTCCTACGGTTAGAGATAATTGGGGTATTGAGGTTTTTGGTTTCCGTATGTTTGTTTTGGCTAAGCGCCTGAAAAATATGAAAAGACATTTGAGGAACATGAACAAGGTTAATGGGAATGTGTTTAATAAGGTTAATATGTTGAGAGCTGAGCTTAAAAGAGTGCAAAAATGTTTAGATAAAGAGCCCGATAATAGCAGTCTTAGATATGAAGAGTATGTCTTTTGTAATGCATATCAGGAAGCGGTTAGGGATGAGGCGAATCTTCTTAGGCAGAAAACTAAGATTCAATGGTTGAAGGATGGGGACCATAATACGTCGTACTTTCACAATATTCTTAAGAGCAGGGTGAACAAGGGTAGGATTCAAGTTGTGTGTGATGAGCAGGGGAATAAGTTTTATGGTGATGATGTTCCGGGGTGCTTTGTTAACCATTTTCAAAAGTTTTTGGGGGTGGAAGATGAGGTTATTCCGTTAGATGATTGTGAGGAACTTTTTGCTAAAAAACTTGATTCTTCTATTGCGTTAAACATGGTTAGACCAGTATCTGATATAGAAATCAAAGAAGCGATGTTTAGTATTGATGATGACAAAGCGGCTGGCCCGGATGGTTTTACTTCAAAGTTTTTTAAAGCGCCTTGGAGCGTTATTAGTGTTGATGTCTGTGCTGCAGTTAAAGAGTTTTTCAGTTCGGGTAAACTTCTTGGCGAGTTTAATGCTAATGTTATCTCGCTTATTCCTAAGTTGCAGGTTCCCTTGAAGGTGTCTGATTATCGTCCTATTGCTTGTGGAAATGTCATCTACAAGTGCATCAGTAAAGTCATTACGAATAGGCTTAAAGAAGGTCTTTGTAGTCTGATTGATTGTAACCAGAGTACATTTATCCCGGGTAGGCAGATTAGTGACAACATTTTGCTTGCTCAGGAGTTTGTTAAGAGATATAATTGGACGCGTGATGTTAGCAAATGCTCGTTCAAAGTGGACATTCAGAAGGCATACGATACGGTCAATTGAGACTTTTTGAAGAAGTATCTTGTTCATTTTGGTTTCCACAGCTCCATGATTCACTGGATTATGGTATGTTTAACTTCTGCCTCCTTTTCTTTATGTGTAAATGATGAATTGCATGGATTTTTCAAAAGTAAAAGGGGTCTTAGGCAGGGTGACCCGATCTCGCCTTATTTGTTCACTATCGTTATGGAAGCATTTAATATGATGGTTAAGAGACAGATTAGAAGGGATGGTCGGTTTAGGTTTCATTGGGGTTGTGAGAAATTTCAACTGACCCACTTGTGTTTTGCAGACGACCTTCTTTTATTATGTCATGGTGATTTAATCTCTGCTAGTATTCTTAGAAGAGCGTTAGATGAATTTGCTATGTGTTCTGGTTTATTCCCTAGTATTACTAAAAGTGTTGCTAATTTTGGGAGTGTGCCTGATACGGTTAAGGATAATATTTTACTTGTCATGCCTTTTAGAATTGGTACTCTGCCATTGAAATACTTGGGTATCCCTCTGTCTGGTAAAAGAATTGTGAATGAGGATTGTAGAAGCTTGATTCAGAAGGTTAAGAATCGCATTAATGATTGGAGAAACAAAACTTTATCTTTTGCGGGTAGACTTCAGTTAATTTCATCTGTTCATACTTCGCTTCATGTTTATTGGGCTTCGATGTTTCTTCTTCCTAATCATGTCTGCGTTAGCATTGATAAATTGTGTAAAAAGTTTTTATGGTCCGGTGGGGGTGAGGGTAGTGGTATTGCTAGTGTATCATGGAAAGATATTTGTAAGCCTAAAAATCAGGGGGGCCTTGGTCTTAAACCTCTCAGACTTATGAATGAGGCTTTAATCGCTAAGCACCTTTGGAACGTTATTAGTAAGAAAGATTCGCTGTGGGTTAGATGGGTTCATGTTTATAGGATCAAAGATAGAAATATTTGGTTTGATATTAAGCCTGAACATGGTGCTTCGGGTTGGAATCATATTCTTGGTCTTAGGGATAAAATTCGAGCTTTTGTGGTGTATAGATTGGGTAATGGTAAACAATGTTCTATGTGGTTTGATAAATGGCACACTAATGGCCCGCTGTGTAAGGTTATTACTCATAGTTTCCTTACTGAAAATGGGTTGGATACTAATGATAAGGTTGCCGATTGGATTGACAATAATGGATGGAAATGGCCTAATGAATAGAATAGTCTTTTTGGTGATGTTTTAAATGTGCCTGTTCCTGTGTTATTTGATGAATTTGAGGACAAGGTTTTATGGATCAATAAGGATAATAAGGATGTTGAATTTAGTGTCAAAGAAGCTTGGAAAGCGTTAAGGATTGATAGTCCTAAAGTTATTTGGTATAAGCACGTTTGGTTCTCTCAATGTATTCCTCGACACGCTTTTGTGCTTTGGATGGCAATGCGGGGGAGACTTAAAACTTCGGATCGTATTTCTAGATGGTTCAACATTTCTAGTACTGTTTGCCCTTTATGTAATGCTGTTGATGAATCTCATGCCCACTTGTTCTTTTCTTGCAAATTTTCTAAGGCTGTTTGGGATAATTTAAAAGTTTTGTGTAAGCTGGATGATATTTCTTATACGTGGGATGAAGTTGTTTCTGGAATCTCTATTAGAACTGCTAATAATTCTATATGGAGTGTGATTCAGCGTTTAGTGTTTGGAGCTGCGGTCTATTACATTTGGCAAGAGCGGAATTTTAGGTTGTTTCAAAAGAATTTTAGAAGTGAGGAGATTATTTTCAAAATTATCGTTGATATAGTTAGACATAAGCTGTTAAGTCTTAAGATTAAGCTTTCAGTGGAATCTATGAAGACTGCGACTATTTGGAAAATCCCATTGAGAAGTCATAGTGGCTGTGATAATGGTATTTCTGGCGTTACTTGATTCCTTGGCTTTCATGGGTTTTCACAAATTCCTTTTGTACTTGTGGCAGTGGGTTTGTATTGATTCCGCAAATAAGTATTCTAACAGTGGTTATGTGATGGTTTGTAATTTCAACAGTTCTTGTGATTGTTGGGTTTGCTGGTGTTTCTTGGGTACTGGTTTCTGGAAATGTAACTATGTTTTTGATCCGGGTGTTTGTGGTCTTAGCAAGTTATTATGCACTACAGATGAGAGGATAGCTTCCTGCACTGGTCATCATTTTGTAGTTTGGAGTTTTGGATGGCTATGCACTACAGGAACCGATTCTTTATTCTGCGCTGATAACTTGTATTGGTTATTTCGGTCTCAAATGAGTTTAATGAGCAATGAGACTGTGTTGGAGATTAATACCAGGTTTATTCCTATTCTATTCATTATTTGGAGGCATATTGGGTGCAATTTCATGGCTGGTATCGTAATTTTTGTGGTTCTCTTTGTCAATTGGTGGGGGTATGAGGTGGTTTGTGTTAGCAGGAGTTGTGTTTTATTTGTTTGGATCTTTTGGTACTCTAACGTGAACTTTCCTTGTACTCTTTTTCCTTGTTCAAAGTTTTCCCACAGGGTTTTTATTTGGCAAGGTTTTTTAACGAGACAAGGTTCTTGGATGATTGATGACTTGATGATTCATCCTTTTCCTGATCTGAGATTAATGTTTATGCTGATCTGGATGCTTTCTTTTGACCATGCTTTTGGGTGCTGGTTATGCTGATATGATGCTGTGGAGATTATATTTGTTTGGTCTTTTTTATGTGTTATGTTATTTTATTGTTATCAGCTTCTTTCCTGTACTTGAGACTTAGTATTTATGCTTGCTATGTCTGCTTGTGAATGGTGATGTTTGGAGCTCCTTTGGTTGATTCCTTTGGAGTACCCCATGTATTCAGAGTTCTCAAGTGGTCATAGTTTCAAGTTGTCTTTATACTGAGTTTTGATGTTCAGGGGTTGCTTTTGGTATTATGCAGTATTGGTAGTTAATTTGTTCTCTTTGTTATCTTATCATTGTTGTAATCAGTTTGGACTTGTCCATTTCTGTTTTGTTTTTCTGTTTCTAGGCAAGTTGAGATTGGGTTAGGGATTGTCCTTTCCTTGTCTAGCTTGTGCTATCCTATGTACATAACTCTTTATTTTATTTAATATATTTTACCTTTTTGTAAAAAAATAAAATAAAAAAACATTTAGATTCAAGTGGTTGAAGGATGGTGACCATAATACGTCGTATTTCCATAATTTTCTTAAGAATAGGGTGAACAAAGGTAGTATTCAAGTGGTGTGTGATGAGCAGGGTAACAAATTCTATGGTGATGATGTGCCGAGGTGTTTTGTTAACCATTTTCAAAAGTTTTTGGGGGTGGAAGATGAGGTCATTCCGTTAGATGACTGTGAGGATCTTTTTGCCAAGAAACTTGATCATTCTATTGCATTGAATATGGTTAGAACTGTTTCAGATACCGAAATCAAAGAAGCGTCGTTTAGTATTGATGATGACAAAGCGGCTGGCCCAGATGGTTTTACTTCTTGGCGAGTTTAATGCTAATGTTATCTCGCTTATTCCTAAGTTACAAGTTCCCCTGAAGGTGTCTGATTATCGTCCTATTGCTTGTGGAAATGTCATCTACAAGTGTATTAGTAAAGTCATTACGAATAGGCTTAAAGAAGGTCTTTGTAGTCTGATTGATTGTAACGAGAGTGCATTTATCCCGGGTAGGCAGATCAGTGACAACATATTGCTTGCTCAGGAGTTTGTTAAGAGATATAACTGGACGCGTGATGTTAGCAAATGCTCGTTCAAAGTGGACATACAGAAGGTATATGATACGGTCAATTGGGACTTTTTGAAGAAGTGTCTCGTTCATTTTGGCTTCCACAGCTCCATGATTAGCTGGATTATGGTATGTTTAACTTCTGCCTCCTTTTCTTTATGTGTTAATGGTGAATTGCATGGATTTTTCAAAAGTAAAATGGGTCTTAGGCAGGGTGACCCGATCTCGCCTTATTTGTTCACTATCGTTATGGAAGCATTCAATATGATGGTTAAGAGACAGATTAGAAGGGATGGTCGGTTTAGGTTTCATTGGGGTTGTGAGAAATTTCAACTGACCCATTTATGTTTTGCGGACGACCTTTTTTTATTTTGGGTAAAGGGGATTACCCCGGCAAATATATATAACCAAAAAATAAGTTAAGTACAAATGGAATGTGGCTGAAATGCCACATTAACCTCAAGCAAAAACTTGAAAAACAAGTGCTTATGACAGGCCATAAGCACAACAACCCTAGCTAAACATCACAAGCAACAAACAAGGAATAAAACCAAGAAGAATCTTGAATCCAGAGAGCGTCCCGCTTCCAACCAGCAACATCAAAAAACCAAACAGCCAAACTCCATGAATGGCACCACCTTGAAGAGCACCATTTCTTTGCAGCTACAAATGACCAAGAGTACATCAAATCATATTCGTTACAAACTATCCTCATCACTTCCAGGTGTGTAAACTCCTGTGAGAGGTGAATCATTGAAAATAATGGATTTGATATCTCTTTACCAATAGCCATCACTACTAGAGTAGCCAAATGTTTAAGCTCGAGAACTATGGTACACTTGATAACCATCTGATTTACTAGCAAATCAGAAACTATAAACGGATTTAAGTTGTCTTTACCTGTAGCCGTTTGCTCAGGACTAGCCAAATGTTTAAGCTCGAAAACTATGGTACACTTGATAACCATCTGATTTATTAGCAAATCAGAAACTATAAACGGATTTGATATGTCTTTACCTGTAGCCGTTTGCTCAGGACTAGCCAATTCTTTAGGTGAAAAAATCAGCTTTGGTGAACTGAGAACCAAATATGGAATTCCACTGCCTTTATGGATCATGTGGTTGTGGCAATTCCGTATCCTAATGGTCCAGGTCATTCGTTGGTGCGCATTGATATTGAATATGAATGGAAACCTCCTCGTTGTGCTTGTTGCAAAATTTTTGACCATAATGATGCTGCATGCCCTAAGAATGTTAAACAAGCTAGTGTGAAGTCTAATGTGGATGAGGAGGGATTTGTTGAAGCAACTAAGCATAAGGGTAAGGGTAAGGTACCAACTCATGAGAAGGTTATTGATGGCGTTCGCTTTGCAAAACCAAGGGTCACATTTAACTATCGTTGGCAGCCGGTTTCGAATTCTAAAAAGGGGACTGATGGAGCTTCTTCCTCTAAGGGTAATGGTACTAATAAGGATACTACTGGTCCTAAGGAGGTTGGGGACAATGGTGCTTCATCTTCAAAGGCTCATGTCACGAATAAGGAGTTTAGGGTTCCCAATATGAAAGCTGGTCAAAATCCATCGAATATACAAGCTAAGAGTGATGGTCATGCCCCTAAAAAGTTTATTCATGATGATCTAAGTGATTTACCCACTAACAATTCTTTTGGAGCTCTTAGTGATGATGTGCTCGGAAGCGGGGAAAATGTTGGTAATAGTTCGACCGTTTTGGATAGTGATGGTGAAGAGATTGATGAATATATGCTTATGTATGAAAAGAAGGGGAGTACTACTGATGAACAAAAGGAAGCAAGCACTTCCTCTGCTGATGGTACTTATGTATAGCATAGCTTCTTGGAATATAAGGGGAATGAACCAATCCCCTAAACAAAATGAGGTTCGACAAATTATTAGTGAGAATAAACTGTCTGTTTGTGCCATTCTTGAATCTCATGTAGCTAGTTCTCGGTTGGAGGGATATTCTTAGAGCGTTAGATGAATTTGCTATGTGTTCTGGCTTATTCCCTAGTCTTACTAAAAGTGTTGCTTTTTTTGGGAGTGTGCCTGATACGGTTAAGGATAATATTTTGCTTGTCATGCCTTTTAGAATTGGTGTTCTGCCATTGAAATACTTAGGTATCCCTCTTTCCGGTAAGAGAATTGTTAATGAGGATTGTAGAAGCTTGATTCAGAAGGTTAAGAATCGCATTAATGATTGGAGAAACAAAACTTTATCATTTGCGGGTAGACTTCAGTTAATCTCATCTGTTCTTACTTCGCTTCATGTTTATTGGGCTTCGATGTTTCTTCTTCCTAATCATGTTTGTGATAGCATTGATAAACCGTGTAAAAAGTTATATGGTCCGGTGGGGGTGAGGGTAGTGGAATTGCAAGTGTATCATGAAAGATATTTGTAAGCCTAAAAATCAGGGGGGCCTTGGTCTTAAACCTCTCAGACTTATGAATGAGGCTTTAATCGCTAAGCACCTTTGGAATGTTATTAGTAAGAAAGACTCGCTGTGGGTTAGATGGGTTCATGCTTATAGGATCAAAGATAGAAACATTTGGTTTGATATTAAGCCTGAACATGGTGCTTCGGGTTGGAATCATATTCTTGGTCTTAGGGATAAAATTCGAGCATTTGTGGAGTATAGATTGGGTAATGGTAATCAATGTTCTATGTGGTTTGATAAATGGCACACTAATGGCCCGCTGTGTAAGGTTATCACTCATAGTTTCCTTACTGAACACGGGTTGGATACTAATGATAAGGTTGCCGATTGGATTGACAGTAACAGATGGAAATGGCCCAATGAATGGAACAATCTTTTTGGTGATGTCTTAAATGTGCCTGTTCCTGTTTTATTTGATGAGTTTGAGGATAAGGTTTTATGGATTAATAAGGATAATAATGATGTGGAGTTTAGTGTTAAAGAAGTTTGGAAAGCTTTAAGGATTGATAGCCCTAAAGTTATCTGGAATAAGCATGTTTGGTTCACCCAATGTATTCCTAGGCACGCTTTCGTGCTTTGGATGGCTATGCGGGGGAGACTTAAAACTTCGGATCGAATATCTAGATGGTTTAACATTTCTAGTACCTTATGCCCTTTATGTAATGGCGTTGATGAATCCCATACTCACTTGTTCTTTTCTTGTGATTTTTCTAAAGCTGTTTGGGGGTAACCTTAAACTTTTGTGTAAGCTAGATGATACTTCTTTCACTTGGGCTGAAGTTGTTTCTGGAATTTCCAATAAAACTGCTAATAATTCTATTTGGAGTGTGATTCAGTGTTTAGTGTTTGGGGCTGTGGTATATTATATTTGGCAAGAGCGAAATTTCAGGTTATTTCAAAAGAATTTTAGAAGTGAGGAGACTATTTTTAAGATTATCGTTGATACTGTTAGGCACAAGCTATTAAGTCTTAAGATTAAGCATTCTGTGGAATCTGTGAAGGCTGCGTATATTTGGAAAATCCCGTTGAGGAGTCATAGCTGCTGTGACAATGGTATTAATGGTGTTACATAACTCTTTGGCGACTGTGGGTTTGCACAAATTCTTATTGAATTTGTGGCTCTGGGTTTGTAGTAATTCTGCAAACCAGTATTCTAATGGTGATTATGTGATGGTTTGTAATTTCTATTATTTTGACAGATCATTTTATACTTGTGATTGTTGGGCTTGTTGGTTTCTAGTGGGTACTGGTTTCTGGAATTGTAACCATGTTTTTGATCCGGGTATTTGTGGTTTTAGCAAGTTATTATGCACTACAGATGAGAGGATAGCTTCCTGCGCTGGTCATTATTTTGTTGTATGGAGTTATGGATGGCTATGCACTACAGGAACCGATTCTTTATTCTGCGCTGATAACTTGTATTGGATGTTTCGGTCTCAAATGAGTTTAATGAGCAATGAGACTGTGTTGGTGATTAATACCAGGTCTATTCCTAATCTGTTCATTATTTGGAGGCTTATTGGGTGCAATTTCATTGCTGGTATTGTAATCTTTGTGGTTTTATTTGTTAATGGGTGGGGGTATGAGGTGGTTTATGTTAGCAGGTGTTGTGCTTCATTTGTTTTTATCATTTGGTACTCTAATATGAACATACCTTGTACTCTTTTTCCTTGTTCAAAGTTTTCCCACAGGGTTTTTATTTGGCAAGGTTTTTTAACGAGACAAGGTTATTGGATGATTGAAGTCTTGATGATTCATCCTTTTCCTGTTCTGAGGTTCAAGCTTATGCTGATCTGGATGCTTTTTTTTGACCAAGTTATCTGGTGTTGTTATGATGAGATTCTGAGTTGGAGATTATATCTGTGACTTTGAGTTATGGTATACTCTTATTGTATCAGCTTCTTTCCTGTTATTAAGACTTAGTATTTATGCTTTCTATGACTGCTTGTGAATGATGATGTTTGGAGCTCTTTTGGTTGATTCCTTTGGAGTACCCCATGTATTCAGAGTTCACTAGTGGTCCTAGTTTTAAGCAATCTATATACTGAGTTTTGATATTCAGGGGTTGCTTTTGGTTTATGCAGTGTTGGTAGTTGATTTGTTCTCTTTGTTATCTTAGCATTGTTGTTATTAGTTGGAACATGTCCATTTCTGTTTTTGTTTTTCTGTTTCTAGGTAAGATGTGATGGGGTTAGGGGTTGTCCTTTCCTTGTCTATCTTGTGCTGTCCTATGTAGATAACTCTTTATTTTATTTAATATATTTTACCTTTTTGTAAAAAAAAACATTGAAGTACAAAGTGTGAGGGCGTATCCCTCACATCAGTCCCGAAGGACACTTACATGCAAAGCAACTAACAAAAACCTCGGTTTTTATGTGGCGACAGAAATTCTCTTCGACAATACATTGATCTTATTCTTCAATCACTTATAATTGATATATTAATCGTGTTTGTCGAGTAGTGCATGGTTATTCACTTTATCCCTACCTGATTGGTTGATGATTACTTTGCTACTCATGGGTCGGTGGTGAATATTTATTCATAGGTCGGTTAGTGCATGCACTTTTGTTATTATTTGGTGTTATTTATTCGATTTTACTTTCTACATCTGCTACCACTATGATTGGTCGATTTCTTGAGATGGGATAAAACCCTTTGTGGGATTCATTGCTTATCTAACTGGGCGTGTGTCTTCTGGTTCGTTTTAGGGTTTTTTTTTTCTTTGCTGTTTTTGTCGTCACATTAGGTTTTTTGTATTTTGATTTTACGCAAGCTGATTCTATTATGGAGAAGGATAAATCAAACAACACTAAGTCAAGTTTGCTTGGGGATGCACCAATTCTGAAGTCAATTCTTAGGAAGGCTGTTCGTAATGTACCAGCCAATATGTCTTCTTCGGCTACTGATCGCAACAAGTTAAGTACTGATTCTAATGTTGCTGGATTGAGTTATAACGATAATGATGTCCCAAGTTCTGCTGCTGCTGTTAGTAATCCTCTCGTGGGTGATGTGATGAATTCTTCTACTAGCCTTGGTGAGTAGGATTCTAGTCCAACGATGAACCCGAGTAGGAAGGATACGTTCTTGGATGCTAGTAAATCTGGTGTGGATGGTACGAGTAGTAACACTAATCAGGGAATGGACACTAATGAAAACATTGAGCATGTGGATTGTGTTACGGAAAATATGCCTCAAGGTGATGGAGTTCATGTAGCTTCTAGTTCTGGTCGATTTAAGCATGTTGATTCAAACGTCTATAACAAGGGCGAGACCAATACTAGTACGGATCATACAAATTTGAATGCTCATAAAGAGAACATTTCGCTTGCTTCAACAAGTGTTCCTTTCGTGCAATCTAGTGACATTAATACTCAACCTAAATCTTATGTAGCGGCTACAAGTGGTACGAATAAAGATAATACTAAAGTGAAACCTAACTTTCGTGCTCTTAAGGTGGATAATGTGTTTCAAGGTGTTGATGTCTCTATTCCTCGTAAGGTGGTTCAAAATATTAGTACTAAATTTGAGTTTACCCTCTATGGTTACTTTATTGGTAAACGTATTGCGTTCCCTGTGGTGGAATACTTTGTTCATAACAATTGGGCAAAGTATGGGTTAAAAAGAGTTATGATGAATGAAAATGGATTCTTCTTCTTTAAATTTGATTCTCAGGCTGGTTTGGAGGCTATATTAGAAGGAGGTCAATGGATGATTAAGAACAGCCCTATTATTCTCAAAAAGTGGACTATGAATACGAGCTTAAAGAAAGAGGAATTAACCAGTATTCCCGTATGGGTTAAGCTTCATGATGTTCCATTGCAGGTGTTTTCTGAAGATGGTATTAGTATTATTGCTACACATTTAGGTACTCCTATAATGCTTGATTCTTATACTAGTGCGATGTGTCTTGATTCATGGGGGAGAATGTCACACCCCCAAAATCGGGTCCAGCGGAAGCATACATGTAGCTGGGGTGTAACTCAATTGGTATTACAACACTAGTTCAAAAATAGTTTGCACTTGAATCATTTAGAATAAAATAGTTAAATCAAAATGTTGATTTTTACATTGTTAAAAGTAGTGCGGAAGTAGGCCATTAAAATAGTTAAAAACGGTCCCCAAATGATTAAATCAGAGTCTTCTATGACCATGCCCTGCCCTGCCAAAACCTCCAGTAGCGTGCCATTACTTAATACCTGAAAATACATGCTAAAGTGTCAACACAATGGTTGGTGAGTTCATAGAGTCTTGTGAAAAAGAATGTAATGCATTGAAATGAAGATTTCCCAGTAAAGGCATCGTAAATCCACTCAGTTCCAAGTCCCGCCATAAGAGACTTGTAACCTGTGTGTTTACAACCCACTGCCAAATGTAATATGTTTGTAATAAATCAGTCATAAGATTGATGCAAAGGCATCGTAATTCCGTAGTAATAGTGGTGGAAAAGTATCGTAATTCCATAAGTAATTTTCGTATGTACAATAGCCACAAGTATAAAGTGAACCGACATAAATGTCAAAAATGCTACATTGTCTCTTAAGCTCATGACCCCGAAGCTAGACTTTGTAATGGCCCCAACAGAGTGTCTACCAGGCACTCAATTTGATAAGACATGAAATGCATTCGTCCCGTTGGAGTAACCCAAACACGAATGGAGGCGTCACCCTCAATAGATCTATTCATTCACTCTCGCTTAGCACTAAAATTAACGGTCCATGATAATAAAGGGGACTTGTCGTGAAGTGGTAGTAAGGCAACTTAAGCAATGTATGGAATTTGTAATACTTGGGCATGTACAAAAATAGTTGTTGCAATGTATTCTCCCCCATGGGATTTGAAATCGTATAAAAGTATAACACGAGTATTTAAGCATGTATCTCCCCCAAAGAGTTTGTAAAGTAATTAAACCAGTAAAAGTGGGGCTATGACTCACCTGATATGATGGTACCATGAACATGTAATGAGCTGAAAAACAAGGCGCGCACACTAGCCGCAACCTAAGATGAATGATGAACGATCTACTTTAGATCATGAAATGATGTTATGAATGTCCATGCACATGTTTCCTATACCACTCTACTCTTTAAAAAATACTTGTGTTATCAAAATATATATTCCAAGACTTAGGAAAAATATGGCTATTAGAAAAATAAAGCTAGTTGCAATACATATGTACTTATATATATATCGTATGTTTCCATGTTAATGTTGAAATCCTTGGGTTGAAATCCTTGAAATAACGCCTTGTAGTGATGAAAATATACTTGTAATAACTAATACTTCATTAGTTATAAAATTTGGTACTTGGTTAATATTTCTAGAAAATCTAGAATTTAGTACGTAGTGTTATTATTATTTCTAAAAGCTGACAATTATAGAGGATTTTTGCCGATATTGAAACGTGAATATCTTTGTCGTTATAAGTCCATTTTACTTGTTCTTTATATCCACGGTTACGTCTTAGTATGTAGTAATATATTTTGGAAAACTTGTCTCCTCCGGGTTACGTCTAAAGTCTCTTTTTGCCCGTTGAAAAATGTCCAACAGCATGTATTTTTCCGGAAAATAGTTTTCGTCGTTAATAGTGAAAAATTCATATCTCCTTCGTTATAAACTCTTTTTAATCCGTTCTTTCGCCTACGGCTTCGTTTTTGAAAATATTTTCTAAAAATTTTGCCAAAGTTTGCTTTATGTTTACTGATTTTCCAAAATTTACCAAAATGGGACAGCATGTTTATAAACTTGTTAGAAATCCATTTCCAAGGTTCAAAACTAGTTTCTACTTCAACCAAATCTCTTGCAAACACCACAAAGCTATACTAATCCTACCATACACCTTCTTAGGGTGCCATGGGTTCCTAATGACAAGTAAACAAGTTAATTTAACAAAGGAACACCTAAAACCAAATCTAGGGTTTGTATGTTCAAAAAGTATTCAAAAATAAAGTGGTATAACTAGTTTGTGCATGAAATTAAGCATGAATACTATGAGATATAAGTGTTAATTAGATGAAAACATGAAAATAAATTTGAATACTCACTTTGAAATACTAGGTGATTAGATGATGAGAAACCTTGGATTACTTGTGTTTTTGTGTTATGATTCTTGATTAGGATGATGAAATGAACAACTTTGATGCTTTGTACTTTGAAAAATGATCACTTGATCATGTATATTGATATTGGGTCGTGGGTTTTGGTGTAGGGAGGAAGGAGATGAAAACTTTTTGATCTTATGAAAAGTGATGTTATGATTTTTGGAAAACTAGTTAAGTTTATGTTTTGAGGTTTATTGTATTATAAGTATACATTAATGCATGAGGTTAAATGGAAGCACATGGTGTCTAGGGGAGGGCATGTGGCCGGTTTTCAATGTGAAAGGAAGTAGCAAAATCGGTTTTGATCACTTAGAAAATGTAGTGTATTATTAGTTGTGGTTTTGTGTAAGTATTAGCTATAATCGGGTACCGGGTTTGATAGGAATAAATGTTAACAAAGTTAACCGGGACTTAATAAAGTCATAAAAATGTTAAAAATGTGTTGGGTACAATTACTGAGTGTTCGGGTGATTATTGTTTAGTTTTCACGAAAACCGTCGTAATATTCATAAGCTTACGTTATAAATAAAATAAATTTCCAAAATACTGGGTAAATGAATGTTATTACTTTTATGATGATAAAATGGATATAAAAATATGTCGGGACAATTGTGGAAATATTTAGATATATTCGTCGTGTTTATAAACCGGGTGTTAACGTTTATTTATAAATTATTATAAGGAAAACGTTAAATGTATCAAATATATAAATTTGAAAATCCTAAGAGTGGTATAACATGGAAATGCTGTTATGATGATATGCAGACTATCTCCAGTCCGTATGCAGTGTCCTTAA
Source organism: Artemisia argyi (assembly GCA_030686995.1). Taxonomy (NCBI): domain Eukaryota; kingdom Viridiplantae; phylum Streptophyta; class Magnoliopsida; order Asterales; family Asteraceae; genus Artemisia; species Artemisia argyi. The sequence continues at coordinate 107,110,469 of CM060689.1, read as the reverse complement.
CACTAATGAAATGAATTCGCACCCAAACCAATCCGGTTACGCGAATTTGAATACCCGTAAACTAAATTTACGATGAAATGTGTAATGCAAATGAATAGTGAAAACTTTTCCGGCAATAAATAGTGTTTAGTGAATAGTAAAATTCCTGAATGCTTCTCGGAATGTCAAACTGACACCAAAAATGATGAATAGTAAACTGATGAATAGTGTTTTGATGAATAGTGTTTTATGAATAGTGTTTTTCCAAAGTTCGGGAAATGACCTGAAATGGTGAGTTGTGACAGTCTAAAAGGAACTTCGTCCCGAAGTTCAGTTTATGTTGGTTTCTGAAAACATATTGGTGAAAAGGTGATGATATTCGAGAATTCCAGCGAACTCTAACGATAGGAATTCGACTCTGCTTCAACTGTTTGACCTAACTGTCCATGATTTCTACTTGTTCTCCTGCAAGGTTTATGTTTGACTTTGGGTTGGATTCCTTTCCAAATGGAATTATGAGTGACAATTCTGAAAAGCTGATAATACGTGGTTGTGTAATCCTGTTGCTGTTGTTCTCTAACAAGGCTCAAGTCTGATGGCCACTAGGCCTACTCTGTTTGAAATATTACATGGTCCAGTGTATATCTCGGGTTTAACTTTCCATGTTTTATGAATGATATCATGCCTTTCCTAGGCAGAACTTTCAACATAACTCTGCTTACCAACTTGAAGTTTTAATGGTTTACAACTTTATCGAACTTGTAACTGATTCTTGACTTGTAGGAAATTTCCGGTTATTTCATGAATGCCTACTAGACTAGTATGTTGGGCTTTTCCAAATTTCGTTCCGTCAATGGATATTGGCACTTCGACCATAGAGTGCTCCAAATGGTGTAGTCTCTAAGCTCGCGTGATAACTATAGTTGCAACTGAATTTGATTTATGGTAATTGGTTCGTCCAACCATTTCTTGAGTCAATCACTCATGCTCTGAGCATATCTCCCTATGTTTGAATCGTTCTCTAATTCTGACCATTGGTCTGCAGATGATAGGTGGTGTGATTCCAAAGAAATCTTAATGTAATCGCTAGGTGTTTGAGGTGAATTAAATTCCTCTATTAGAAATAATTGAAATGGATATCATGAATCTTGTAGAAAACTTACAAGGTTAAGTCCGTCAAAGGGGTGTTGTTGAAAATAATAGATTAGGATAAGGTTGTGATCCTCCGCAGGATGTCATAAATTGAGTCTCTCTCCACCTACGATGCTTAGTCTCCATTACTAAGATTTTCCCCAAGTTCTATGTCGTCAAATCACAAAATCCTAAATGTATAAGTGATGTAATATAGTGATTAATTTTCAAAGTTTGTTTTGAGATTGTGTTTTGTTCATAAACCTTCCCCGAATAAATGAGTCTACAAGTGTAAGCAAACGGCTTTCCAAGTAACATTTTTCTTGATGTTTCAAAATTTAATAGTTATGCAAGATAGGACAGTTTTCAATATAAGGTGGATAATATGGTTTACCAAAGATCGATGTTTAAGATTTCCTAACAATTCAATAGTTTTGTAAAGGATTAACCAAAAGGAATTTGCTTATCAAAATAAGTGCCTCAGAAAAGTATTTCTTACAAGATATATGTTTTGTATAACTGTAGTTTGGAGAAAAATCCATTTAAAAGTGAAAGTATTAAGAGGATAAAATAGCCATGTATGTATGTCTGCACAAATGCATAGGTGTCTAACATGTTTGAATAATATCTATTTGTGAGGACATGTTCAATCTATAGAATCGGTTAAGAGGTTGGATTTATCTATATGGTGTGGCTTAGTGAGCACTCGTATCGAAAATAATCCTGTAATTCAGTCAAGCCAATACTTTCTAGATGATGGAATTTTGGTGACCAGGCCAATGATAGTGGTTCGAATAGTTTGGTGATATCCTGGGAATTCTGTTGAGTTTTGAAATGGTCTTAATGTACCGAGAGATTCTCCTTATAGATGGTATGGAAAGTCTTTCCTAGGGAGGTCATTGATAATATCCACTTAACAATATTGGTGGTAGTGAGGGATGAGTGACATAGGAATCCATAAAGTGTCAGATAATTCCTTATATATATATATATATGGGGATGGGGAAAGGTAATGATAGTGATGGTGAGAAGGGAAGAGACTGTGACAACAGCGACAAAATGTTATTGTAATAAAAGAAAATACCGTGATGTAAGTGTATCATGCATAGACGTGAAGATTCATGGGATGTAATGACCAGTTGACGTGCTTCTAGGCGGCGGTTCACTAAGTGATGAAAAGTAAGAATATTCTGAAAATGAGGTTATACACACACATAAATGAAACAATTGGAAATTGAGTAAACGATTCAATCCAGACAGAATTTTATTATAACCATTCTCAGTGTTGCAAAATTCATTTCTGAGTCAGACATAGGTGGTCAGCCTATATCTCACTATCCCGGGTTGAATATAGATGACCAGTCTATATCCCACCGAGGTTCCATGAATTTTGAAATACTCAGCTCAGTCATACTAAGACTATGTCCTTCACAAATACCAAAACGTTCTGAAAGACTAAGGCAGGTGACCAAACTCGAGGTCAATGATGAAACTATGCAAGGAAAAACATAATGCGATGACATATATGATACGTGAACATGCTTATATGAAAGACAATTATAGTAATCAACTATAATAAATGAATATAATATATCAGATAATGAGATACAAATCTCATCACCAATGTCAGCAACTAACCACAAATGAGGCTTCAGCTTGGCAGGCAGGCACGTGACGGTCATAGGGTTAAGTTTTCTTGAAAGTAGCTATAGTCTAGGTTTTAAAAACACTTAGTTCGCTATAGCCAAAGCTCTGGTACCAATCTGTCACACCCCCAAAATCGGGTCCAGCGGAAGCATACATGTAGCGGGGGTGTAACTCAATTGGTATTACAACACTAGTTCAAAAATAGTTTGCACTTGAATCATTTAGAATAAAATAGTTAAATCAAAATGTTGATTTTTACATTGTTAAAAGTAGTGCGGAAGTAGGCCATTAAAATAGTTAAAAACGGTCCCCAAATGATTAAATCAGAGTCTTCTATGACCATGCCCTGCCCTGCCAAAACCTCCAGTAGCGTGCCATTACTTAATACCTGAAAATACATGCTAAAGTATCAACACAATGGTTGGTGAGTTCATAGAGTCTTGTGAAAAAGAATGTAATGCATTGAAATGAAGATTTCCCAACAAAGGCATCGTAAATCCACTCAGTTCCTAGTCCCGCCATAAGAGACTTGTAACCTGTGTGTTTACAACCCACTGCCAAATGTAATATGTTTGTAATAAATCAGTCATAAGATTGATGCAAAGGCATCGTAATTCCGTAGTAATAGTGGTGGAAAAGTATCGTAATTCCATAAGTAATTTTCGTATGTACAATAGCCACAAGTATAAAGTGAACCGACATAAATGTCAAAAATGCTACATTGTCTCTTAAGCTCATGACCCCGAAGCTAGACTTTGTAATGGCCCCAACAGAGTGTCTACCAGGCACTCAATTTGATAAGACATGAAATGCATTCGTCCCGTTGGAGTAACCCAAACACGAATGGAGGCGTCACCCTCAATAGATCTATTCATTCACTCTCGCTTAGCACTAAAATTAACGGTCCATGATAATAAAGGGGACTTGTCGTGAAGTGGTAGTAAGGCAACGTAAGCAATGTATGGAATTTGTAATACTTGGGCATGTACAAAAATAGTTGTTGCAATGTATTCTCCCCCATGGGATTTGAAATCGTATAAAAGTATAACACGAGTATTTAAGCATGTATCTCCCCCAAAGAGTTTGTAAAGTAATTAAACCAGTAAAAGTGGGGCTATGACTCACCTGATATGATGGTACCATGAACATGTAATGAGCTGAAAAACAAGGCGCGCACACTAGCCGCAACCTAAGATGAATGATGAACGATCTACTTTAGATCATAAAATGATGTTATGAATGTCCATGCACATGTTTCCTATACCACTCTACTCTTTAAAAAATACTTGTGTTATCAAAATATATATTCCAAGACTTAGGAAAAATATGGCTATTAGAAAAATAAAGCTAGTTGCAATGCATATGTACTTATATATATATCGTATGTTTCCATGTTAATGTTGAAATCCTTGGGTTGAAATCCTTGAAATAACGCCTTGTAGTGATGAAAATATACTTGTAATAACTAATACTTCATTAGTTATAAAATTTGGTACTTGGTTAATATTTCTAGAAAATCTAGAATTTAGTACGTAGTGTTATTATTATTTCTAAAAGCTGCCAATTATAGAGGATTTTTGCCGATATTGAAACGTGAATATCTTTGTCGTTATAAGTCCATTTTACTTGTTCTTTATATCCACGGTTACGTCTTAGTATGTAGTAATATATTTTGGAAAACTTGGCTCCTCCGGGTTACGTCTAAAGTCTCTTTTTGCCCGTTGAAAAACGTCCAACAGCATGTATTTTTCCGGAAAATAGTTTTCGTCGTTAATAGTGAAAAATTCATATCTCCTTCGTTATAAACTCTTTTTAATCCGTTCTTTCGCCTACGGCTTCGTTTTTGAAAATATTTTCTAAAAATTTTGCCAAAGTTTGCTTTATGTTTACTGATTTTCCAAAATTTACCAAAATGGGACAGCATGTTTATAAACTTGTTAGAAATCCATTTCCAAGGTTCAAAACTAGTTTCTACTTCAACCAAATCTCTTGCAAACACCACAAAGCTATACTAATCCTACCATACACCTTCTTAGGGTGCCATGGGTTCCTAATGACAAGTAAACAAGTTAATTTAACAAAGGAACACCTAAAACCAAATCTAGGGTTTGTATGTTCAAAAAGTATTCAAAAATAAAGTGGTATAACTAGTTTGTGCATGAAATTAAGCATGAATACTATGAGATATAAGTGTTAATTAGATGAAAACATGAAAATAAATTTGAATACTCACTTTGAAATACTAGGTGATTAGATGATGAGAAACCTTGGATTACTTGTGTTTTTGTGTTATGATTCTTGATTAGGATGATGAAATGAACAACTTTGATGCTTTGTACTTTGAAAAATGATCACTTGATCATGTATATTGATATTGGGTCGTGGGTTTTGGTGTAGGGAGGAAGGAGATGAAAACTTTTTGATCTTATGAAAAGTGATGTTATGATTTTTGGAAAACTAGTTAAGTTTATGTTTTGAGGTTTATTGTATTATAAGTATACATTAATGCATGAGGTTAAATGGAAGCACATGGTGTCTAGGGGAGGGCATGTGGCCGGTTTTCAATGTGAAAGGAAGTAGCAAAATCGGTTTTGATCACTTAGAAAATGTAGTGTATTATTAGTTGTGGTTTTGTGTAAGTATTAGCTATAATCGGGTACCGGGTTTGATAGGAATAAATGTTAACAAAGTTAACCGGGACTTAATAAAGTCATAAAAATGTTAAAAATGTGTTGGGTACAATTACCGAGTGTTCGGGTGATTATTGTTTAGTTTTCACGAAAACCGTCGTAATATTCATAAGCTTACGTTATAAATAAAATAAATTTCCAAAATACTGGGTAAATGAATGCTATTACTTTTATGATGATAAAATGGATATAAAAATATGTCGGGACCATTGTGGAAATATTTAGATATATTCGTCGTGTTTATAAACCGGGTGTTAACGTTTATTTATAAATAATTATAAGGAAAACGTTAAATGTATCAAATATATAAATTTGAAAATCCTAAGAGTGGTATAACATGGAAATGCTGTTATGATGATATGCAGACTATCTCCAGTCCGTATGCAGTGTCCTTAACACTAATGAAATGAATTCGCACCCAAACCAATCCGGTTACGCGAATTTGAATACCCGTAAACTAAATTTACGATGAAATGTGTAATGCAAATGAATAGTGAAAACTTTTCCGGCAATAAATAGTGTTTAGTGAATAGTAAAATTCCTGAATGCTTCTCGGAATGTCAAACTGACACCAAAAATGATGAATAGTAAACTGATGAATAGTGTTTTTATGAATAGTGTTTTATGAATAGTGTTTTTCCAAAGTTCGGGAAATGACCTGAAATGGTGAGTTGTGACAGTCTAAAAGGAACTTCGTCCCGAAGTTCAGTTTATGTTGGTTTCTGAAAACATATTGGTGAAAAGGTGATGATATTCGAGAATTCCAGCGAACTCTAACGATAGGAATTCGACTCTGCTTCAACTGTTTGACCTAACTGTCCATGATTTCTACTTGTTCTCCTGCAAGGTTTATGTTTGACTTTGGGTTGGATTCCTTTCCAAATGGAATTATGAGTGACAATTCTGAAAAGCTGATAATACGTGGTTGTGTAATCCTGTTGCTGTTGTTCTCTAACAAGGCTCAAGTCTGATGGCCACTAGGCCTACTCTGTTTGAAATATTACATGGTCCAGTGTATATCTCGGGTTTAACTTTCCATGTTTTATGAATGATATCATGCCTTTCCTAGGCAGAACTTTCAACATAACTCTGCTTACCAACTTGAAGTTTTAATGGTTTACAACTTTATCGAACTTGTAACTGATTCTTGACTTGTAGGAAATTTCCGGTTATTTCATGAATGCCTACTAGACTAGTATGTTGGGCTTTTCCAAATTTCGTTCCGTCAATGGATATTGGCACTTCGACCATAGAGTGCTCCAAATGGTGTAGTCTCTAAGCTCGCGTGATAACTATAGTTGCAACTGAATTTGATTTATGGTAATTGGTTCGTCCAACCATTTCTTGAGTCAATCACTCATGCTCTGAGCATATCTCCCTATGTTTGAATCGTTCTCTAATTCTGACCATTGGTCTGCAGATGATAGGTGGTGTGATTCCAAAGAAATCTTAATGTAATCGCTAGGTGTTTGAGGTGAATTAAATTCCTCTATTAGAAATAATTGAAATGGATATCATGAATCTTGTAGAAAACTTACAAGGTTAAGTCCGTCAAAGGGGTGTTGTTGAAAATAATAGATTAGGATAAGGTTGTGATCCTCCGCAGGATGTCATAAATTGAGTCTCTCTCCACCTACGATGCTTAGTCTCCATTACTAAGATTTTCCCCAAGTTCTATGTCGTCAAATCACAAAATCCTAAATGTATAAGTGATGTAATATAGTGATTAATTTTCAAAGTTTGTTTTGAGATTGTGTTTTGTTCATAAACCTTCCCCGAATAAATGAGTCTACAAGTTTAAGCAAACGGCTTTCCATGTAACATTTTTCTTGATGTTTCAAAATTTAATAGTTATGCAAGATAGGACAGTTTTCAATATAAGGTGGATAATATGGTTTACCAAAGATCGATGTTTAAGATTTCCTAACAATTCAATAGTTTTGTAAAGGATTAACCAAAAGGAATTTGCTTATCAAAATAAGTGCCTCAGAAAAGTATTTCTTACAAGATATATGTTTTGTATAACTGTAGTTTGGAGAAAAATCCATTTAAAAGTGAAAGTATTAAGAGGATAAAATAGCCATGTATGTATGTCTGCACAAATGCATAGGTGTCTAACATGTTTGAATAATATCTATTTGTGAGGACATGTTCAATCTATAGAATCGGTTAAGAGGTTGGATTTATCTATATGGTGTGGCTTAGTGAGCACTCGTATCGAAAATAATCCTGTAATTCAGTCAAGCCAATACTTTCTAGATGATGGAATTTTGGTGACCAGGCCAATGATAGTGGTTCGAATAGTTTGGTGATATCCTGGGAATTCTGTTGAGTTTTGAAATGGTCTTAATGTACCGAGAGATTCTCCTTATAGATGGTATGGAAAGTCTTTCCTAGGGAGGTCATTGATAATATCCACTTAACAATATTGGTGGTAGTGAGGGATGAGTGACATAGGAATCCATAAAGTGTCAGATAATTCCTTATATATATATATATATATGGGGATGGGGAAAGGTAATGATAGTGATGGTGAGAAGGGAAGAGACTGTGACAACAGCGACAAAATGTTATTGTAATAAAAGAAAATACCGTGATGTAAGTGTATCATGCATAGACGTGAAGATTCATGGGATGTAATGACCAGTTGACGTGCTTCTAGGCGGCGGTTCACTAAGTGATGAAAAGTAAGAATATTCTGAAAATGAGGTTATACACACACATAAATGAAACAATTGGAAATTGAGTAAACGATTCAATCCAGACAGAATTTTATTATAACCATTCTCAGTGTTGCAAAATTCATTTCTGAGTCAGACATAGGTGGTCAGCCTATATCTCACTATCCCGGGTTGAATATAGATGACCAGTCTATATCCCACCGAGGTTCCATGAATTTTGAAATACTCAGCTCAGTCATACTAAGACTATGTCCTTCACAAATACCAAAACGTTCTGAAAGACTAAGGCAGGTGACCAAACTCGAGGTCAATGATGAAACTATGCAAGGAAAAACATAATGCGATGACATATATGATACGTGAACATGCTTATATGAAAGACAATTATAGTAATCAACTATAATAAATGAATATAATATATCAGATAATGAGATACAAATCTCATCACCAATGTCAGCAACTAACCACAAATGAGGCTTCAGCTTGGCAGGCAGGCACGTGACGGTCATAGGGTTAAGTTTTCTTGAAAGTAGCTATAGTCTAGGTTTTAAAAACACTTAGTTCGCTATAGCCAAAGCTCTGGTACCAATCTGTCACACCCCCAAAATCGGGTCCAGCGGAAGCATACATGTAGCGGGGGTGTAACTCAATTGGTATTACAACACTAGTTCAAAAATAGTTTGCACTTGAATCATTTAGAATAAAATAGTTAAATCAAAATGTTGATTTTTACATTGTTAAAAGTAGTGCGGAAGTAGGCCATTAAAATAGTTAAAAACGGTCCCCAAATGATTAAATCAGAGTCTTCTATGACCATGCCCTGCCCTGCCAAAACCTCCAGTAGCGTGCCATTACTTAATACCTGAAAATACATGCTAAAGTATCAACACAATGGTTGGTGAGTTCATAGAGTCTTGTGAAAAAGAATGTAATGCATTGAAATGAAGATTTCCCAACAAAGGCATCGTAAATCCACTCAGTTCCTAGTCCCGCCATAAGAGACTTGTAACCTGTGTGTTTACAACCCACTGCCAAATGTAATATGTTTGTAATAAATCAGTCATAAGATTGATGCAAAGGCATCGTAATTCCGTAGTAATAGTGGTGGAAAAGTATCGTAATTCCATAAGTAATTTTCGTATGTACAATAGCCACAAGTATAAAGTGAACCGACATAAATGTCAAAAATGCTACATTGTCTCTTAAGCTCATGACCCCGAAGCTAGACTTTGTAATGGCCCCAACAGAGTGTCTACCAGGCACTCAATTTGATAAGACATGAAATGCATTCGTCCCGTTGGAGTAACCCAAACACGAATGGAGGCGTCACCCTCAATAGATCTATTCATTCACTCTCGCTTAGCACTAAAATTAACGGTCCATGATAATAAAGGGGACTTGTCGTGAAGTGGTAGTAAGGCAACGTAAGCAATGTATGGAATTTGTAATACTTGGGCATGTACAAAAATAGTTGTTGCAATGTATTCTCCCCCATGGGATTTGAAATCGTATAAAAGTATAACACGAGTATTTAAGCATGTATCTCCCCCAAAGAGTTTGTAAAGTAATTAAACCAGTAAAAGTGGGGCTATGACTCACCTGATATGATGGTACCATGAACATGTAATGAGCTGAAAAACAAGGCGCGCACACTAGCCGCAACCTAAGATGAATGATGAACGATCTACTTTAGATCATAAAATGATGTTATGAATGTCCATGCACATGTTTCCTATACCACTCTACTCTTTAAAAAATACTTGTGTTATCAAAATATATATTCCAAGACTTAGGAAAAATATGGCTATTAGAAAAATAAAGCTAGTTGCAATGCATATGTACTTATATATATATCGTATGTTTCCATGTTAATGTTGAAATCCTTGGGTTGAAATCCTTGAAATAACGCCTTGTAGTGATGAAAATATACTTGTAATAACTAATACTTCATTAGTTATAAAATTTGGTACTTGGTTAATATTTCTAGAAAATCTAGAATTTAGTACGTAGTGTTATTATTATTTCTAAAAGCTGCCAATTATAGAGGATTTTTGCCGATATTGAAACGTGAATATCTTTGTCGTTATAAGTCCATTTTACTTGTTCTTTATATCCACGGTTACGTCTTAGTATGTAGTAATATATTTTGGAAAACTTGGCTCCTCCGGGTTACGTCTAAAGTCTCTTTTTGCCCGTTGAAAAACGTCCAACAGCATGTATTTTTCCGGAAAATAGTTTTCGTCGTTAATAGTGAAAAATTCATATCTCCTTCGTTATAAACTCTTTTTAATCCGTTCTTTCGCCTACGGCTTCGTTTTTGAAAATATTTTCTAAAAATTTTGCCAAAGTTTGCTTTATGTTTACTGATTTTCCAAAATTTACCAAAATGGGACAGCATGTTTATAAACTTGTTAGAAATCCATTTCCAAGGTTCAAAACTAGTTTCTACTTCAACCAAATCTCTTGCAAACACCACAAAGCTATACTAATCCTACCATACACCTTCTTAGGGTGCCATGGGTTCCTAATGACAAGTAAACAAGTTAATTTAACAAAGGAACACCTAAAACCAAATCTAGGGTTTGTATGTTCAAAAAGTATTCAAAAATAAAGTGGTATAACTAGTTTGTGCATGAAATTAAGCATGAATACTATGAGATATAAGTGTTAATTAGATGAAAACATGAAAATAAATTTGAATACTCACTTTGAAATACTAGGTGATTAGATGATGAGAAACCTTGGATTACTTGTGTTTTTGTGTTATGATTCTTGATTAGGATGATGAAATGAACAACTTTGATGCTTTGTACTTTGAAAAATGATCACTTGATCATGTATATTGATATTGGGTCGTGGGTTTTGGTGTAGGGAGGAAGGAGATGAAAACTTTTTGATCTTATGAAAAGTGATGTTATGATTTTTGGAAAACTAGTTAAGTTTATGTTTTGAGGTTTATTGTATTATAAGTATACATTAATGCATGAGGTTAAATGGAAGCACATGGTGTCTAGGGGAGGGCATGTGGCCGGTTTTCAATGTGAAAGGAAGTAGCAAAATCGGTTTTGATCACTTAGAAAATGTAGTGTATTATTAGTTGTGGTTTTGTGTAAGTATTAGCTATAATCGGGTACCGGGTTTGATAGGAATAAATGTTAACAAAGTTAACCGGGACTTAATAAAGTCATAAAAATGTTAAAAATGTGTTGGGTACAATTACCGAGTGTTCGGGTGATTATTGTTTAGTTTTCACGAAAACCGTCGTAATATTCATAAGCTTACGTTATAAATAAAATAAATTTCCAAAATACTGGGTAAATGAATGCTATTACTTTTATGATGATAAAATGGATATAAAAATATGTCGGGACCATTGTGGAAATATTTAGATATATTCGTCGTGTTTATAAACCGGGTGTTAACGTTTATTTATAAATAATTATAAGGAAAACGTTAAATGTATCAAATATATAAATTTGAAAATCCTAAGAGTGGTATAACATGGAAATGCTGTTATGATGATATGCAGACTATCTCCAGTCCGTATGCAGTGTCCTTAACACTAATGAAATGAATTCGCACCCAAACCAATCCGGTTACGCGAATTTGAATACCCGTAAACTAAATTTACGATGAAATGTGTAATGCAAATGAATAGTGAAAACTTTTCCGGCAATAAATAGTGTTTAGTGAATAGTAAAATTCCTGAATGCTTCTCGGAATGTCAAACTGACACCAAAAATGATGAATAGTAAACTGATGAATAGTGTTTTTATGAATAGTGTTTTTCCAAAGTTCGGGAAATGACCTGAAATGGTGAGTTGTGATAGAGAAGCAGCTTTGCTAGGTGTTTAATTGAGATTGAATCTCAAGCTGCTTTTAAGGAGTCAATTACAGTTGGAGTACCTCTTGTGGATAGTCTTGGGTTCACGTCTGAAACAATCCGGGTCGAATATGAATGAAAACCACCTAGGTGTGATGTATGTTTGATTTTTGGTCATTCCAATGAAAGTTGTCCCAAGAATGTTGTGCCTACACCTGTTGTGGAGAAATCTAATGAGAATGATGGTTTTCAACAGGTTGGAAACAAGAAAAATAGGAAAAAGTGTAAATCTATGGATAATAATGTTGGTAATGTATCCAAGGGGTTCCCTATGGGTAAGAACATGTACTATAGACCAAAGGCTGCTGCAACTCCATCTCAACCACCATCAGGTGTAGCTAGTACTAGTTCTGGTCCTCCACCTGAAAAGGTGGATGTCGTTCATCTAGTAGTACTTTTAAGTCCAATGAGAGTATTAGTCCGTCTCATAATGAGGATGTAACAACAACCAACAAAAATCCCAAGGTAAGCTCATCTAAACAGAATGCTAATATTTCTACATCTAATCCTTTTGAGTCTTTGGCTTTGGATGAGGGTGTTCAGGATGAAACTAATTTGGAGGATGAGGAGGTTGTTAATGTTTTTGATGAATCTGGTAATTTGTTTGATCAATCGGGGGCAAGCACTTCCGTTCTCAATGTTCCCGATGTTTAGTATTGCTTCATGGAATATAAGGGGTCTGAACCGGTCCCCTAAACAAAAAGAGGTTCGTCAGGTTGTTAATGAGAATAACCTTAGTGTGTGTGCTGTTTTGGAGTCTCATGTGGATGCTTCGGGTGTGTATGATACATGTCGTAAGGTGTGTCGTCGTTGGAAATGGACGTCTAATGGTAATCTTTGTAATAAGGGTTCTCGGATCATTCTTGGCTGGAATGATGATATTGTAGATGTTATGGTTATGGCTTCTACTAACCAAGTTATGCATGTTCAGGTAAATATTCGTAATGAGAACAAAACCGTTTTTTGTTCCTTTGTTTATGCAGATAACTATTATGTTAATCGGAGAGCGCTTTGGAGCAACCTTGATAGCCATGCTAGATTCATGCGTGGTAGGCCTTGGGTGTTATTGGGAGATTTTAATGCTGCTCTTAATTTGGAGGATCATTCGTGTGGTGGTTATGCTCCTGATATTGCTATGCGTGAATTTAAAGAATGTGTTTTGAGTATGGAGGTGTCGGATGTTAATAGTACGGGGCTGCATTTTACATGGAATCAAAAACCAAGAGGCTCTAATGGAACGTTAAAGAAGATTGATAGAATTATGGGTAATTTAAAGTTTTGTGATGATTTCCCGGGTTCGTTTGCTATTTTCCAACCTTACCGTATTTCAGATCATTCTCCTTGTGTCCTTCGTATTCCCCAGGTGGCTAAACTCAAACCTAAACCTTTTAAGTTCTCTAATTTTCTGGTGCATAAAGAGGGCTTTATTGATACTGTTACTTCGGGGTGGAATCTTAGTGTAAATGGTTGTGCTATGTATCGTGTTGTTAAACGCTTGAAGGGGCTTAAATCTTCTTTTCGTAAGCTTTTGCATAACCAAGGTAATCTTCATGAGAGGGTTACTTGTCTTCGTAAGGAGTTAGATGAGGTCCAACGTGCTATTGATAAAGACCCGTTTAACTCAGCCTTTCGGGAAGATCATGCTCATTATCTTGTTGCTTTTAAGGAGGCAATATTAGATGAAGAGAGGTTCTTAAAGCAAAAATCTAAAGTTCAATGGCTTCATGCAGGTGATTCTAATACGGCTTACTTTCTTTTTTTTTTTTTGGGTAAAGGGGAGTAATCCTGCACCCTGGTAAAATACATTAACCAAAAAAACATTGAAGTACAACGGATGAGGGTGACATCCCTCATCTCAGTCCCTTAGGACACTTACAGACTCTCATATAAGAATGACACACCATTCTTATAACTTACAAAAATGAACCAACCAATATAAATGACAAAAAATAAATAAAAGATAACGATACTACTCAAGAAATGTACTTGAGCCTTCTAAATCACACTGGTGGTCCACTTACTTCCATGGAGAATTCTCCAACTTGCCCACATCATATACAATCACGAGACTTAAGAATAAATAGGACATGCAACACATCTGTGATTGTATGGTTGGGGTTTTGAACAAGAGCCCCCAAAACTTAACTTCCATCTACGACATGAATCCTCCTCGCTCATGGATCATCAAAAGTGAGTTCAGTTCACAAAGCGTAGGAAAGGAAACCATGCACGTAACTTTCAGCAGATAATAACATGGATGATCATCAAATGTGAGTGCAGTTCTCCAAGTCATAACATCACGATCATAGGGTGTAACGTAATAAGAAACCCTAACTTCCATAACATATAGCAACATCGATCAACAGCCCCAAGAAAATATCAAACACAAGCATGTCTTTGAACGATGAAACGTATTAAAAACCAAGAACCCACTTGACTTCCAGCAATAGCGATCAACAACAACTAAATAAAAGGGTTCAAGGAACCCAACCATGCACATAATCGACAACCCCATCAACTCAATCCCAATACAATCATAAAGCAAAAAAAATAATCGATAAACTGGGATTTCGATCATGTAAACAACAGCAGTATCACGCCTTTGCACTAATCTAGGGTTTTGAAACCCTAACGTACAGAAAATTATGGGTTAAGAAACCCTAACTCTCATCGACAACCACCTCCTTCCCTCTCTCAACCCACTTCCACGAATAACATCACAAACCAGAAGAGTAACCACGATCAACAGATCAACAATCATGATACGAATGGACAACAGTCCAACTTTCAACACAAAATAATTACGTTAACGCGCAACAGATCGCATCATGTAAAAACATGCTACGATCACCAACCCAACCAAAGCAGATCGCATATAACAATAAACCATAAGAGAATCATACGATCATACCATAATCGAATATGAATAAACCCTATATATATAGTCGATTAAAAAACCGACAACAGGAAAACGAATTAGGGTTTGTTGAATAAGTCGGCAGAAACCATAACATAAACGATAATGATTAAAGAGATTAGGGTATCGGCCAGGAAACAAGGAGAAATCCGTTTAGGTTAATAGAAAATGATGTATCCAACCACCCTTATAAGAATAAACTAACCCTAAATCGTATTGCATACCCTTTGAGGAGGATAGAGAGGACGATTAGGTGTAGTTTTTGGCCGGAAAGTAATGAAGGGTGGCGGCCGGATTTCTCCCAAGGGGAGAGAGAATTTTTTAGGGTCTTTTGCTTTCCTTTCTTGGTTAATGTTAATACGGCTTACTTTCATAATGTTGTTAAGAATAAATGTGCCCGTAATCGAATTGAAGTGGTTCGAGATGCGGCTAATGTTTTGTATGAAGGAAGTGCAGTTGCAGGGGCTTTTGTTTCTCATTATGAGCAGTTTCTGGGTATTGAAGGGGATGGTACCCCTCTTGATGATCATGCTATATTCTTCAATGTCCTTAATCCTCAAATGGCTGATTTTATGGTGAGAGATGTTACGGATTCTGAAATTAGGGAAGCTATATTCTCGATGGGGGATGATAAAGCTCCTGGGCCTGACGGGTATACTGCCGCTTTCTTTAAGAAAGCATGGAATGTTGTGGGAATTGATGTCACGTGTGCTATTCGGGATTTCTTTTCTAATGGTAAGCTTCTTAAGGAAATCAACCACACTATTATTGCATTGATTCCTAAAGTGTCTACCCCGTCTAAGATTACTGATTATAGGCCTATTTCTTGTTGCAATGTATTGTTTAAGTGCATTAGTAAAATTATTGCGAACCGTGTTAAAGACAGCCTTGGTCATTTGGTTAGTATTAACCAATCTGCGTTTGTTCCTGGGCGGCGTATTTCGGATAATATTTTGCTTACCCAAGAGCTTATGCGGAATTATCCTAGAGGGAGAGGTCCGCCTAGATGTGCTTTTAAAGTGGATATTCAAAAGGCGTATGATACGGTTAATTGGCCTTTTCTTAGGTCTATTCTGATTGGTTTTGGTTTCCATCATAAAATGGTCGATTGGATTATGGTTTGTGTTTCATCTACATCGTATTCCATATGTGTTAATGGGGATCTTCATGGCTGGTTCCAAGGTAAGCGAGGTCTTCGGCAGGGTGACCCGTTATCTCCTTACTTGTTTACTTTGGTTATGGAGGTTTTAACCCTTATTCTACAGAAAAAGGTGGCTAATACGGGGGAGTTTCAGTTTCATCATTTATGTGAGCAGCAGCGTATTATTAACCTTTGTTTTGCAGATGATCTTTTCTTATTCTCTAGAGGCCACCCTGATTCGGTTAATGTTATTATGCAAGCTTTGGAGGATTTCAAGAATGTATCGGGTCTTGTTCCGAGTATACCCAAGAGTACTGCTTTTTTCTGTAATGTGCCTAATGCTTTGAAAGCTATGATTCTCCAGTCTATGCCATTTGCAGAAGGTTCTCTTCCGGTTAGATATTTGGGCGTTCCTCTCATCTCGTCTCGACTTCTTTATAGGGATTGTAAGGTTCTTGTGGAGAAATTAGAAGGGCGTGTTAATGATTGGCGTAATAAGTTTCTGTCGTTGGCGGGGAGGCTTCAATTGATCAGGTCAGTATTGTCTTCGATGCATATTTATTAGGCGTCCGTTTTCATTCTTCCTGCTCGTATTATTCATGATTTGGAGCAGCTCATGAGGGGCTTTTTATGGTGTCAAGGGGAAATGAAAAGGGGTAAGGCTAAAGTTGCGTGGGAAACTGTTTGTAAGCCTCAATGTGAAGGAGGTCTTGGTATTCGTAGATTGGCTGATTTTAATATTGCTCTTATGACTACGCATATTTGGAGTATTTTAACCCATAAAGAGTCTTTATGGGTTAAATGGATTCATTCTTATAAACTTCGTGGTAGGAGTTTTTGGGATGTTCCTTGTTTGGGTGATGTTAGTTGGGGTTGGCGTAAGTTGCTTGCTATTAGACCTAAGGTACGTCCGTTTATTTGGCATATGATCAACAATGGTAAGTCTACTTCTGTTTGGTTTGACATGTGGTGTGATATTAGCCCTCTTCGTGATATGCTCACTCCTAGAGACATTAGTCGGGCGGGTATGACATTATCGGATTCTGTTTGTGATGTGATTGTTAATGGTACTTGGAGATGGCCTGCTGATTGGTATTCTAGATTTTCGGATTTAGTTAATCTCCCGGTTCCTAATTTAATTGATGATGCTGATGATGGTTTATTATGGCGTGATTTGGATGGCAACACTAGATCTTTTTCGGTTGCTTTTGCTTGGGAATCTCTTCGTGCAAGGGCTGTTAATGTTGATTGGTTTCAAATTCCGTGGTTTCCGCATTGTATTCCTAGGCATGCGGTGCACTTATGGCTTGTTATTAGGCAGAAGTTGAAAACTCAAGATAGACTTCGGGATTCGGATGTTGGGCCTGATGTTGATCTAAGTCTCCTTCGATGCCCGCTTTCTGAAACTGTTCCGGATTCTCACCCTCATTTGTTTTTTGAGTGTTCATTTTCTTTGCAGGTCTGGTTGAAAGTTCGGTCTTTATCCGGCATGGATGGGGTCTCTCCTTCATTGGAGGATATCATACTGTTCATTATTCCTATTGCTAAGGGGCGTTCTGTTGTTAGCATTCTTTCTCGGTTATTACTTGCGGCTACTACATATTACATTTGGATGGAACGTAATTCTAGACTTTTTAATCAAAAGAAGTCTACTGTTGATGAAGTGGTCCAAGTTATTGTCTCTACCATTCGGTTGAAGCTAGTTACCTTCAAGTTCAAGAAGTTAACCCCTCGGTCTCGTCTACTGCTGGATAAATGGAAGATTCCAAGTGTTTGTTATTTTCACGAAGGGAGTGCAAGGTAAGGGTTGTACTCTTTTTCCCTACTCCAAGGTTTTTCCCTATGGGCTTTTCTTGGAAAGGGTTTTTAAGGAGGCAAACTTCCTGGGTCGCCTTGCTCCCTTCGTGCTTATGGGTGGATGCGGGACGTTCGCTTGATTCAAGATTTTTCTTGTTTTTATACCTAGTTAGGTGCTTTGTTATATAGCTAGGTTTGTTGTGTTTATGGCATGTCATAAACACTAGTTTATCAAGCTTTTGCTTGAGGTTAATGTGGTACTTCAGCCACATTTCATTTGTACTTAATGATTTTTGGTTATATATTTACCGGGGTTAACCCCTTTACCAAAAAGACATGCCATTTTTATAACTTATAAAATAAACCAAACTACCTACGACGCGTATTCAAGTGAACATCAAATTGGTCACAAAATTCTTGCATTTGATCATTATAGCCATCGTAGTAATCTTCCAAATCATCCAGAAAACCTCCACCCGGTAAAATATCCGGCTCAAGAACTTCATCATCATCCGAGTCTTCTGAACATGATACAGGAGGTTTATTATCACTTGCAGAAGCATTATGATCTCTCGAAACCTGCTCCCACAAACTTCCACTTGAACTTGCATGATCATAGCCATTGTCCCTAAACGCTTGCTCACATGATGAGAGCAATTGCCCTTTACATGATGATAGCCGTTGTCCCAAATGCTTGCACATTTGATAGGAGTAATCGTCACTTGCATGATGAGATCCATTGTCCCTAAAGGCTAACTTTATGAGGGAAATTTGTCACTTACATGATAAGAGCCGTTGTCCATAAAGGCTCACTTGTTGAGAGAAATTGTACCATACTTTATAGGAGCCGTTGTCCCTAAATGCTTGCTCACTTGATGAGAGCAATTGCCCTTTACATGATGATAGCCGTTGTCCCTAATGCTTCCACACTTGATAAGAGGAATTGTCACTTACATGATGAATTCCGTTGTCTCTAAAGGCTAACTTTATAAGGGCAATTTGCCCCTTCCACGGTAAGAGCCATTGTCCCTAAAGGCTCACTTGTTGTGAGCAATTGTACCTTACTTTATGGGAGCCGTTGCCCTAAACGCTTGCTCACTTGATGAGAGCAATTGCCCTTTACATGATGATAGCCGTTGTCCCTAATGCTTCCACACCTTATACGAGCAATTGTCACTTACATTATGATATCCGTTGTCTCTAAAGGCTACCTGTATTAGGGCAATTTGTCCTTTAGATGATAAGAGTCGTTGTCTCTAAAGGCTCACTTGTTGAGAGCAATTGTACCTTACTCTATGGGAACTTTTTTTTTTTTTTTTTTTTTTTTGGGTAAAAGGGTTAATTTACCCCGGTAAAATACATTACACCAAAAAACATTGAAGTACAAAGGATAAGGGTGACTTCCCTTATCTCGGTCCCTTAGGACACTTACAGACTCTCATATAAGAATGACAAACCATTCCTATAACTTATTAATAACCCCTATAAGAGTGACAAACCACTCCTGTAACTAATACATGAACATAAAATTACAACGACTATAATATTACTAATTAAAACCTCAAGTAAATACTTGAATCTTCTCATGTCCTCATAAAAGTCCATAACCTTCAACGATGTAGCCGAAACCATGATAGGACAGAACAAGTACCAATCCACACCATTGATCCAAACAACTACATCGATCCACATTGATCCAAACAGGACCAAACCACACTACAACTCGATCCATTACCTCATCTACTACAAGTTTCAAAGTGGTGAAACTCGAGCTAAGAATGAATACCATTGTATCATGATCAACCACAGACGAAAATAGGGTTCCCTAACTTACAACATATAAACATGTTAACTTCCATACTCATAAATCATCAAATGTGAATTCAGTTCAAAGAGTACGAAGAAACCCATGCACTTACACAATCGTAACTACTATCCATCCTAAATAGTCATGCAAGAACTAATCCATATGAATAGATGCACACCAGCAATAGGGTTTCGACCCTAACTTCAATTAACAAAGATCACATGACAGCAGGTATGCGACACGAACCAATTGCTAGGGATTTAGAGACAAACTCTACACCAACCCTAGCTTAATTGTAACATCGATCAACCGCAGCACTAGAAACAAACCCACCATACACGTGATCATCAGGTACCCAGGTAATAATCATACTACCCATTTATAACATAATCATCATCACACACCAGGTCAAACAAAGCATAATAATAGGGTTATGAAGCCCTAACTTACACCATACGCGTGTATCACGATCCTCAGAATTAAAGCAGCAACAGATTCCAGCAACATCACAAGGACCAGTGAATCAAAATAGGGTTGCATAAACCCTAACATTCATTATCATGACCAACAACTCTCCCCAAAACCCACAAATCAAAGGCTAATATCTGAAAAAGAACTTGCCATCAACAAATCAAACCCTAAGAAAGGTTATACGTTCAGCATCATGAGCAGATCTTAAAAATCACAGCAAATATAGATAAAACGAAACCCTAAAATAAGGGTATCATTCACACATTGAAAGCATATCCAAAGAACCAGATCGTACCCATCAGTTAATTTAGTTTTAATACCACAAGGATACTTCAAACCGACATATGAAACCCATGGATCAAATTACGATCAAATCAGCCAACATACACGAAACCCTAAAAAAAAGGATCCCCATAACCATCCAATCATAGAGTGATTAAAGAAACTAACACAAATAATAAGTAATTAGGGTTTCAGCCAATAAAATAACCAGAAGAGATCCGAACAAATAATATTAGAAAAAACGTAACCCACCACCCTCAAAAGAATATTTATGCCCTAATCGTATTGCATATCCTTCAAAGAAGGATAGAGAGGACGGATTAGGTATAATTTTTGGCCGAAAGAAGCATGAGGGTGGCAGCCTGATTTCTCCTCAAGGGAGAGAGAATTTTAGGGTTGTAGAATGATTATTTTGATTGTTTGTCCCTAAATGCTTGCTTAATTAATGAGAGCAATTGCCCTTAAAATGATGATAGCCGTTGTCTCTAATGCTTGAACACTTGATAAGAGTAATTGTCACTTATATGATGAGATCCGTTGTCCCTAAAGGCTAACTTTATGAGGGCAATTTGTCTATTACATGATAAGGGCCGTTGTCCCTAAAGGCTCACTTGTTGAGAGCAATTGTACCTTACTTTATGGGAGCCGTTGTCCCTAAACACTTGCTCACTTGATGAGAGCAATTACCTTTACATGATGAGAGGCGTTGTCCCTAATGCTTCCACACTTGATATGAGCAATTTTCACTAACATGATGAGATCCGTTATCTCTAAAGGCTACCTTTATAAGGGCAATTTGTCCCTTCCATGATAAGAGCCGTTGTCCCTAAAGGCTCACTTGTTGAGAGCAATTGTACCTAACTTTATGTGAGTCGTTGTCCCTAAACGCTTGCTCACTTGATGAGAGCAATAGCCCTTTACATGATGATAGCCGTTGTCCCTAATGCTTCCACACTTGATAAGAGGAATTGTTACTTAAATGATGAGATTCGTTGTCCCTAAAGGCTAACTTTATTAGGGCGATTTGTCCCTTCCATGATAAGAGCCATTGTCCCTAAAGGCTCACTTTGTTGAGAGCAATTGTACCTTACTTCATGGGAATCGTTGTCTCTAAACGCTTGCTCACTTGATGAGAGTTATTGCCCTTTACATGATGATAGCTGTTGTCCCTAATGCTTGCACACTTGATAGGAGCAATTTTCACTTAAATGATGAGATCCGTTGTCCCTAAAGGCTAACTTTATTAGGGCGATTTGTCCCTTACATGATAAGAGTCGTTGTCCCTAAAGGCTCACTTTGTTGAAAGCAATTATACCTCACTTTTTGGGAGCCGTTGTCCGTAAACGCTTGCTCACTTGATGAGAGCAATTGCCCTTTACATGATGATAGGCATTGTCCCTAATGCTTCCACACTTGATATGAGCAATTGTCACTTACATGATGAGATCCGTTGTCTCTAAAGGTTACCTTCATAAGGGCAATTTGTCCCTTCCATGATAAGAGTCGTTGTCCCTAAAGGCTCCATTGTTGAGAGCAATTGTACCTTACTTTAAACGCTTGCTCACTTGATGAGAGCAATTGCCCTTTACATGATGATAGCCGTTGTCCCTAATGGTTGCACACTTGATAGGAGCAATTGTCACTTAAATGATGAGATCCGTTCTCCCTAAAGGCTAACTTTATTAGGGCGATTTGTCCCTTACATGATAAGAGTTGTTGTCCCTAAAGGCTCACTTGTTGAGAGCAATTGTACCTTACTTTGTGGGAGTCGTTGTCCCTAAACAATTGCTCACTTGATGAGAGCAATTGCCCTTTACATGATGATAGGCGTTGTACCTAATGCTTCCACACTTGATATGAGCAATTGTCACTTACATGATGAGATCCGTTGTCTCTAAAGGCTACATTTATAAGGGTAATTTGTCCCTTCCGTGATAAGAGCCGTTGTCCCTAAAGGCTCACTTATTAAGAGCAATTGTACCTTACTTTATGGGAGCCGTTGTCCCTAAATGCTTGCTCACTTGATGAGAGCAATTACCCTTTACATGATGATAGGCATTGTCCCTAATGCTTGCACACTTGATAGGAGTAATTGTCACTTGCATGATGAGATCCATTGTCCCTAAAGACTAAATTTATGAGGGCAATTTGTCCTTTACATGATAAGAGTCGTTGTCCCTAAAGGCTCCATTGTTGAGAGCAATTGTACCTTACTTTATGGGAGTCGTTGTCCCTAATCGCTTGCTCACTTGATTAGAGTTATTGCCCATTACATGATGATAGCCGTTGTCCCTAATGCTTGCACACTTGATAGGAGAAATTGTCACTTAAATGATGAGATCCGTTGTCCCTAAAGGCTAACTTTATTAGGGCGATTTGTCCCTTACATGATAAGAGCCGTTGTCCCTAAAGGCTCACTTTGTTGAGAGCAATTATAGCTGGTGTGGTTTTCTCATCGGATTCCGAGGCATGCCTTTCACTTGTGGTTAGTTATAAAGAGGCGGTTGCGGACTCAAGATATGTTAAGGCGTCATTCAGACGAGGATCCGTTGTTGTGTCCTCTTTGTAAGACGCAATCTGATTCTCATGATCACCTTTTCTTTGCGTGTTCGTATTCTATGCAGATTTGGAATTCGTTGAATATGTTTATTGGTTTTAGCTCCTTGCCTTTGTTCGTTGGATGCTATTGTTAGTGCTCTTATTGTGTCGGCAAAGTCAAGGTCTGTTCGGAGTGTTGTTTCTAAGCTCTTGTTTGCTGCCACGACGTACTTTATATGGCAAGAAAGAAACAACCGGCTTTTTAAGAAGCAAATTAGATCAGAAGCTCAAGTTGTTGATTTAATCAAGTCCACGGTTCGGTTGAAGCTTCTCACCTGCAGGTTTAAGAAGACGGCGAATGTGATTGATCTCATTCGTGTGTGGAAGGTGCCCTATTCTCTTATGCATACATGATGTCGATTTTTTCTATTGAGGGGTGTATGGTCATCAATTCACCATGGTTTTTTCCTTATTGGATTCCAAAGAATTCGCTAGCCCACAAGTATATGGATTATGGTAAAGGCAGTGGAATTCCATATTTGGTTCTCAGTTCACCAAAGGTGATTTTTTCACCTAAAGAATTGGCTAGTCCTGAGCAAACGGCTACAGGTAAAGACATATCAAATCCGTTTATAGTTTCTGATTTGCTAATAAATCAGATGGTTCTCAAGTGTACCATAGTTTTCGAGCTTAAACATTTGGCTAGTCCTGAGCAAACGGCTACAGGTAAAGACAAATCAAATCCGTTTATAGTTTCTGATTTGCTAATAAATCAGATGGTTATCAAGTGTACCATAGTTCTCGAACTTAAACATTTGGCTACTCCAGTAGTGATGGCTATTGGTAAAGAGACATCAAATCCATTATTTTCAATGATTCACCTCTCACAGGAGTTTACACACCTGGAAGTGATGAGGATAGTTTGTAACGAATATGATTTGATGTACTCTTGGTCTTTTGTTGCTGCAAAGAAATGGTGCTCTTCTAGGCGGTGCCATTCATGGAGTTTGGCTGTTTGGTTTTTTGATGTTGCTGGTTGGAAGTGGGACGCTTTCTGGATTCAAGAGTCTTCTTGGTTTTATTCCTAGTTGCTTGTGATGTTTAGCTAGGGTTGTTGTGCTTATGGCCTGTCATAAGCACTAGGTTTTTCAAGTTTTTGCTTGAGGTTAATGTGGCATTTTAGCCACATTCCATTTGTACTTAACTTATTTTTTTGGTTATATATATTTGCCGGGGTAATCCCCTTTACCCAAAAAAAATTATACCTTACTTTATGGGAGTCGTTGTCCCTAAACGCTTGCTCACTTGATGAGAGCAATTGCCCTTTACATGATGACAGGCATTGTCCCTAATGCTTGCACACTTGATAGGAGAAATTATCACTTAAATGATGAGATCCGTTGTCTCTAAAGGCTAACTTTATTAGGGCAATTTGTCCCTTACATGATAAGAGTCGTTGTCCCTAAAGGCTCACTTGTTGAGAGCAATTGTACCTTACTTTATGGGAGCCGTTATCCCTAAACGCTTGCTCACTTGATGAGAGCAATTGCCCTTTACATGATGATAGGCATTGTCCCTAATGCTTCCACACTAGATATGAGCAATTGTCACTTACATGATGAGATCCGTTGTCTCTAAAGGCTACCTTTATAAGGGCAATTTGTCCCTTACATGATAAGAGCCGTTGTCCATAAAGGCTCATTGGTTGAGAGCAATTGTACATTACTTTATGGGAGCCATTGTCCCTAAACGCTTGCTCACTTGATGAGAGTTATTGCCCATTACATGATGATAGTCGTTGTCCCTAATGCTTGCACACTTGATAGGAGAAATTGTCACTTAAATGATGAGATCCGTTGTCCCTAAAGGCTAACTTTATTAGGGCGATTTGTCCCTTACATGATAAGAGTCGTTGTCCCTAAAGGCTTACTTGATGAGAGCAATTTCCCTTTACATGATGATAGGCATTGTCCATAATGCTTCCACACTTGATATGAGCAATTGTCACTTACATGATGAGATCCGTTGTCTCTAAAGGCTACCTTTATAAGGGCAATTTGTCCCTTCGATGATAAGAGCCGTTGTCCCTAAAGGCTCACTTGTTAAGAGCAATTGTACCATACTTTATAGGAGCCGTTGTCCCTAAACGCTTGCTCACTTGATGAGAGCAATTGCCCTTTACATGATGATAGCCGTTGTCCCTAATTGTCACTTTAATGATGAGATCCGTTGTCCCAAAGGCTAACTTTATGAGGGAGATTTATCACTTACATGATAAGAGCCGTTGTCCCTAAAGGCTCACTTGTTGAGAGCAATTGTACCTTACTTTATGGGAGCCATTGTCCTTAAACGCTTGCTCACTTGATGAGAGCAATTGCCCTTTACATGATGATAGGCATTGTCCCAAATGCTTCCACACTTGATATGAGCAATTGTCACTTACGTGATGAGATCCGTTGTCTCTAAAGGCTACCTTTATAAGGGCAATTTATCCCTTCCATGATAAGAGCCGTTGTCCCTAAAGGCTCCCTTGTTGAGAGCAATCGTACCTTACTTTATGGGAGCCGTTGTCCCTAAACGCTTGCTCACTTGATGAGAGTTATTGCCCTTTACATGATGATAGCATTAGGGATAAAAACTATCAACATGTAGAGGGAAATTGCTCTCATTAAGTGAGCAAGTATTTAGGGACAATGGATTCCATAAAGTAAGGTACAATTCCTTTCAACAACTTTAGGGACAACGGCTCTTATGATGTAAGGGAAAAATTGCCCTAAAAAACTTAGCCTTTAGGGACAATGGATCTCATCATGTAAGTGACAATTGCTCTTATCGAGAGTGTAAGCATTAGGGACAATGGCTATCATCTTGTAAAGGGCAATTGCTCTTATCAAGTGAGGAAGCATTTAAAGACAACGGATCACATAAACTAAGGTACAATTGCTCTCAACAAGTGAGCCTTTAGGGACAACGACTCTTATTATGTGAGGGATAAATTGCCCTCATAATGATAGCCTTTAGGGACAACGGATCTCATCATGTAAGTGACAATTGCTCTTATCGAGTGTGTAAGCATTAGGGATAATGGCTATCATCATGTAAAGGGCAATTGCTATGATCAAGTGAGCAAGTGTTTAGGGACAACGGATCCCATAAAATAAGGTACAATTGCTCTCAACAAGTGACATTTTAGGGACAATGGCTCTTATTATGTAAGTGACAAATTACCCTCATAAAGTTAGCATTTAGGGATAATGGATCTCATCATGTAAGTGACAATTGCTCTTATCAAGTGTGTAAGCATTGGGGAAAGCAGTTATCATCATGTAAAGGGCAATTGCTCTCATCAAGTGAGTAGGGACAATGGATTCCAGAAAGTAAGTTAGAATTGCTCTCAATAAGTGAGCCTTTAAGAACAACGGCTCTTATTATGTAAGGGACAAATTGCCCTCATAAAGTTAGCCTTTAGGGACAACGGATCTCATCATGTAAGTGGCAATTGCTCTTATCGAGTGAGCAAGCATTAGGGACAATGACTATCATCATGTAAAGGGCAATTGCTCTCATCATGTGAGAATGCGTTTAGGGACAACGAATCCCATAAACTAAGGTACAATTGCTCTCAACAAGTGAGGCTTTAGGGACAACGACTCTTATTATTTAAGGGATAAATTGCCCTAATAAAGTTAGCCTTTAGGGACAACGGATCTCATCATGTAAGTGACTATTGCTCTTATCGAGTGTGTAAGCATTAGGGACAATGGCTATCATCATGTTAAGGGCAATTGCTCTCATCAAGTTAGGAAGAGTTTAAGGACAACGGATCCCATAAAGTAAGGTACAATTGATCTCAACAAGTGAGCCTTTTGGGATAACGGATCTTAATATGTAAGGGTCAAATTGCCCTCATAAAGTTAGCCTTTAGGGACAACGGATCTCATCATGTAAGTGACAATTGCTCTTATCAAGTGTGCAAGCATTAGGGACAACGACTATCATCATGTAAAAGGCCATTGCTTTCATCAATTGAGAATGCGTTTAGGGACAATAGATCACATAAACTAAGGTACAATTGCTCTCAACAAGTGAGCCTTTAGGGAAAATGGCTCTTATTATGTAAGGTACAAATTGCCCTCATAAAGTTAGCCTTTAGGGACAACGGATGTCATCACGTAAGTGACAATTGCTCTTATCGAGTGTGTAAGCATTAGGGACAATGGCTATCATCATGTAAAGGGCAGTTACTCTCATCAAGTGAGCAAGTGTTTAGGGAAAACGGATTCCATAAACTAAGGTACATGTAACAATTCGCAATTTCAGGTTAATTACCATTCCCGGAAAATTTCACTATTCACTTTTACTATTCATTTTTTTTCCGAAACTTTCCCGAAAGTTGATTTTTATTTGATTTTATCGAGTGATAAATCATTTCCATGGCAAATTAAAAGTTTAACTTTCATAAGCTCATTTTCGTGAAAGTTATTAAGGAATTACACGGAATTACACGTTTTAGGGTAAAACGTCAATCAGAAATTCTATGCACAACGAAATTCCACCCCGTCAGGTGACCCCACATCAGAAAAATGTTTGACACACTCATGATTTATTTGAGAATTAATTGTGACTAAGAAAAACATGACCAAACTTCCCAGCAGGTCACCCAAACCTGTACTAATCTCGCACGAGCACGCTTAACCGAATGGGCGATTAACCGTTAGACCACGAAACGCGTTTCTAAGACTTTTTGAGTTTTCAACTTATTAGAAAAAGTCAACATATTCTTTCCCTCCTCCATTGACCAAAAATGATCCCTTGATGTTATAAGTCATTTCGTGATTTTTAAGCTTACGGTTTGATGTCTAAAAGACATTTAATACCAACCGACACTAGACTGAGCCCAGTCTAGACATTATAAGTCATTTTAAATCATTTTTATAACATTAGAAAAGTAACATTTTACTTTTCTCAATTTTACGCAATATTCAGCGTTTTACGCGAATTACGCGTTTTAGACCCGTGTTTCCAGTTTTTAGCAGGGTTTTGGCACCCGATAGATCCTACCACTCATTTTATATTTTATTATGGACTATATGGACATGTTTAACAATACTTTCAAGTTCCATAATTTTACGACACCCGGTTTTACGTTTTGAGGCTTAATCATTTACGGTTAGCTTTTTACGGAGTCAAAATGCACAAACTATGCAAGATAACACCAAGACTCATCATCTAGTCATCTTATCCATGCCAAACCGCCATTTAGGGGGGGGAGTCACCTTGGTGTGGCTTGATCTTGTCCATTGATTCTTTAGATCATTACAAGTGTCTAAATTAACCATGGTTAAACTCTAACCCAATATATGGTTAACTATTTTTCCTACCCTATAAATACCAAGCTAAACACATGATATTTCTTGCACCACACCTTCTTATAACCTTCAAGTCCTAAAACCTAAGGCACTTTTCTTATATTTTGTAAGAAAGTTAACTAGTTTTTGAAAGAAAACTAGTGTTTGATCTTTATTCTTGGAAATTTTCTAAGAAAAGTTGTTATAACTTTAAAGTCTCCAAAAAGACGTCGTTATAATCTTCAAATAGCTTTGGACTTCAAGAAGGCGTCGTTATAATCTTCAAATAACCTCGGTTTATCATAGATTGCAAAGGGTGAAGCTAAAAGTCTATCAATGTCCTATCCTTACATGTTAACTTCCTTTCATCTTTGAAAGCCAAAAGTTGTTGCTTGTAGAAACCTTCGCGATTCAACCGTTACATTCATTACTTGCTATCTTACTTAAGGTGAGTTCATAGCCCCACTTTACATTACTTCAATGTTTTACAAACCCTTGGGGGGGAATACATGCTATTATTTTTCTACTCGAACACAATGCTTTCTACTGTATGCTATTCGACTATGTTTTATTATCACTAAGTAACATCCTTGCCAAACCAAAATCCCTTATTATGAACCATTTAATCACTTGCGAGGGTTACTTACAAGTGAGCGCGAATATTGTGAATAGGCCTATTGGGATTGACGAATCCCATTTGTTTTGATTAGTTCAAACAAATGCATTAATATTTGAGACATTAGGTATGACGGCAAAGTACCTACCGGGATAAATCTGCCAATCGATATTGGTACACGTTAACGTTTTGGTTTCATAAGCTTAGTGTATAATACATTTTATGGGCGTATAATAACGTAGCCTACCTGTTTTGTTTTCCAAACATTGGTGTGAGTCTACAGCTCACACTACGATTATTGTGTTCAAACAATTTACCTACAAACACTACGATTATGGTGTTCAAACGATTTACCTACAAACACTACGATTATGGTGTTCAAACGATTTAACAAACTCTATGAATATCACTCAACCTTTGTGTTGACCTCTCAAGCATGTATTTCAGGTTCATGACGATCAAGGATGGCACGGAAGGACACGGATACTCAAGAGGGCTATAAATTTTATTATCATTCAAAACTCATTTATTATACATTGTAAACATGGAACCAATTGGGACCTCATTTTGAAATCTCTGATATTTATATAATTTGAATGATACATCTTTTAAAACGACTCAATTGGAGTTCGTTTTCTATTATTGTGACTATTGTGCCGTCGAGTAACACCCAGTTCGAATTCCGCTGCAACCATGAATTGGGGGTGTTACAGATTGGTACCAGAGCCATGGTTATAGAGAAACGGGTCTAAGTGAGACCTAAACTATAACTACAATCACAAACAAAAACATTTTATAGCCTTCCGCTCTCCGTGTCTTCCATCCTCCAGACGATTATGGACTTAGTAAGCATGTTATGTTAGACAAACATATTAGTATATCCATATATACCCCTTTTGAGCATTTCCCCGAAGACATTTTTATGCTACACAAACATAATTGCATATTGATATATGTACCCTAAACATAATTCAGCATTTCCCCGTAGGCATTTTATGCTACATGAACACATATAAGTATATTGATATATACACACTAGGCATTTTATGCTACATGAACACATATAAGTATATTGATATATACTAGGCATTTTATGCTACATGAACACATATTTGTATATTGATATATACACACTAGGCATTTTATGCTACATGAACATATTCGTATATTGATATATAAACTCGGTTTATTTTCAATCATTTATCTAAACAATGGACTAAACATATCTGTGTATGCCTATTCTAAGGCATTTCGGCACAGCCACACTCTCCCAATCATGTTCCTACTTCAACATTATATGTCCAAGACATTGTAACTGATTACAATGGTCTCATTCATTTTCCAAGGCATTGTGAGATACAATGGTCTCATTCATTTTCCAAGACATTGTGAGATACAATGGTCTCATTCATTTTCCAAGACATTGTGAGATACAATGGTCTCATTCATTTTCCAAGACATTGTATTATACAATGGTCTTAACCATTTCTCAAATGTTTTGAGTCACACAATGGTTTAACCTACTTCCGAGACATTGTGTTTTGTGCAAATGGTCTCTAGAATTATTCCATCACATCATCAATATCATTTCTTATGATATCAAAAACCTGTTACAATCTATCGATTTCAAAACAAGAAATATGAGATTTCTAAAAGACAAACTAATCCATCATCGACAAAAGCTGAACTTTCTCTACATTCATCAAAGTTTTCTTATGAAAACTTCATTATTAAAAGTTCGTGATCCTGGCCAAGTATGTTCTATTTTAGAAATACTTAAAACTTCCTTTCCATACGTATCTACCCTTACTACCTTCTATGCAATGGAATATGAAAACATACGTTACAAGTCTTGTATGGACGGGACTTGCAACTTAAGGGTTTGACATCGCCTTTGTTTAGTGGACTGTTTCCCAAAAGCAACGGACATATCAAAAGTATACCTAGTTTAGGTATTTGAAAATTTTATCGAACCTCGGCTAAATATAGACTAGTCACCTATATTTAACCTAGGGACAGTGGAATATAGTCTGACTAACTATATTCGACTTAGAATTTTCAAATACTGAGAGTAGTTGTACTAGGGTTATGTTTAGGTTGATTTCCTACATGAACTCGATAAACCACCAGAATACATTAAAACAATCTAGAGACACGATAATGTCTTACCACTCAGCGAAATCTTAACACCTTAATTGTGTTACCTAATTTCATTCTTGAAATTTTTCATTTATGAGATAATCCGAACTACTATCTTGGGATAGTTATCAATTATTCTCTTCATCCTGTAGAAGTACCATCCTGTTTAGGATACCATTCCATCATAAACTTTTAAAATCTCTTAAGATTTTCAAAACAAACTCAACATCTATACCTAAGAGTATTAATGTTAAGCATACACTACACACTTTTGTTCATCAACATATCATAACATTATCTTCACAACCGTTGGAACCACAAGCTCATTAACAGATCTTGATGCACTTTTAAAGCTCAAATCATCCTTAGTTACACCACAAGCACCCTCATCAGCTTTACAAGTTTGAATATTCATCTTGTACTTTTGGAACACCAGTATCATCTCGTAATACACTACCTTGTAACTCACCGGCTAAGTATGAATGTTGTGTCGGGAATTCTTGAGTAGGATGATTTATAATGTCCTTATTTGAATGGATTGGGATGCCTTTTTATTTAAATAAAGAAATTATAAATCATCGAACCATACGTTTATATTCCTTTAGTTACATTGTTTGGGATGCCTCTCTATGTAAATAAAGAATTATAAACAAGTGGGCTTATTTGTATCCGAAATAACATAAGTATGAAGTCAACTTACATTACATTGCTCGGGTATGGCTTGATACCTACATTACATTGCTCGGGTATGGCTTGATACCTACATTACATTGCTCGGGTATGGCATGATACCTACATTTTATTCGCCACAAGAAATCCTATCTTTTCACCGACATCGCTTCAAACCATGACATAAACACTAGGTACAACAACCGATTACCTACTAGGCTATGATTGCAACGACTATCCCAATTTCCATTTGTACGAGGTTTACATTTTGGTTTTCATAATGATAGTGCAATAACAAACAAACTCATTACGGGGCCATGTAACCATACGCATGCGCAGTCGTACCAAACTCATTGCGAAGCCATGTAGCCATATGCATGGGCAGCCGTACAATTCAAAACAAGACTTGGTCCAACCACATGTTCAACGCTTATTCCATGATTCGATTCTTATATCAATTGTTATTGATACTTGACAACTATATCAAGTTCTATTTGATATTCAACTACTATATTAATTCCTATTAATATCCAACTGCTATATCAATTTCCTTTGATATTCGACTATTACCATACCTTTCCTACATAAAAGGAAGCCTCATCCTACACCATACACCGAAATGACAAATCAAATTACATCACTGGTAATTCCAGACTCTAGTCCTCATAAGTAACCACACATCTTTATCGATACCACTCCAACATATGACACACATAGAACTTCGGGACGAAGTTCCCCGTAAGGGGTAGAGACTGTAACAATTCGCAATTTCAGGTTAATTACCATTCCCGGAAAATTTCACTATTCACTTTTACTATTCATTTTTTTTCCGAAACTTTCCCGAAAGTTGATTTTTATTTGATTTTATCGAGTGATAAATCATTTCCATGGCAAATTAAAAGTTTAACTTTCATAAGCTCATTTTCGTGAAAGTTATTAAGGAATTACACGGAATTACACGTTTTAGGGTAAAACGTCAATCAGAAATTCTATGCACAACGAAATTCCACCCCGTCAGGTGACCCCACATCAGAAAAATGTTTGACACACTCATGATTTATTTGAGAATTAATCGTGACTAAGAAAAACATGACCAAACTTCCCAGCAGGTCACCCAAACCTGTACTAATCTCGCACGAGCACGCTTAACCGAATGGGCGATTAACCGTTAGACCACGAAACGCGTTTCTAAGACTTTTTGAGTTTTCAACTTATTAGAAAAAGTCAACATATTCTTTCCCTCCTCCATTGACCAAAAATGATCCCTTGATGTTATAAGTCATTTCGTGATTTTTAGGCTTACGGTTTGATGTCTAAAAGACATTTAATACCAACCGACACTAGACTGAGCCCAGTCTAGACATTATAAGTCATTTTAAATCATTTTTATAACATTAGAAAAGTAACATTTTACTTTTCTCAATTTTACGCAATATTCAGCGTTTTACGCGAATTACGCGTTTTAGACCCGTGTTTCCAGTTTTTAGCAGGGTTTTGGCACCCGATAGATCCTACCACTCATTTTATATTTTATTATGGACTATATGGACATGTTTAACAATACTTTCAAGTTCCATAATTTTACGACACCCGGTTTTACGTTTTGAGGCTTAATCATTTACGGTTAGCTTTTTACGGAGTCAAAATGCACAAACTATGCAAGATAACACCAAGACTCATCATCTAGTCATCTTATCCATGCCAAACCGCCATTTAGGGGGGGGAGTCACCTTGGTGTGGCTTGATCTTGTCCATTGATTCTTTAGATCATTACAAGTGTCTAAATTAACCATGGTTAAACTCTAACCCAATATATGGTTAACTATTTTTCCTACCCTATAAATACCAAGCTAAACACATGATATTTCTTGCACCACACCTTCTTATAACCTTCAAGTCCTAAAACCTAAGGCACTTTTCTTATATTTTGTAAGAAAGTTAACTAGTTTTTGAAAGAAAACTAGTGTTTGATCTTTATTCTTGGAAATTTTCTAAGAAAAGTTGTTATAACTTTAAAGTCTCCAAAAAGACGTCGTTATAATCTTCAAATAGCTTTGGACTTCAAGAAGGCGTCGTTATAATCTTCAAATAACCTCGGTTTATCATAGATTGCAAAGGGTGAAGCTAAAAGTCTATCAATGTCCTATCCTTACATGTTAACTTCCTTTCATCTTTGAAAGCCAAAAGTTGTTGCTTGTAGAAACCTTCGCGATTCAACCGTTACATTCATTACTTGCTATCTTACTTAAGGTGAGTTCATAGCCCCACTTTACATTACTTCAATGTTTTACAAACCCTTGGGGGGGAATACATGCTATTATTTTTCTACTCGAACACAATGCTTTCTACTGTATGCTATTCGACTATGTTTTATTATCACTAAGTAACATCCTTGCCAAACCAAAATCCCTTATTATGAACCATTTAATCACTTGCGAGGGTTACTTACAAGTGAGCGCGAATATTGTGAATAGGCCTATTGGGATTGACGAATCCCATTTGTTTTGATTAGTTCAAACAAATGCATTAATATTTGAGACATTAGGTATGACGGCAAAGTACCTACCGGGATAAATCTGCCAATCGATATTGGTACACGTTAACGTTTTGGTTTCATAAGCTTAGTGTATAATACATTTTATGGGCGTATAATAACGTAGCCTACCTGTTTTGTTTTCCAAACATTGGTGTGAGTCTACAGCTCACACTACGATTATTGTGTTCAAACAATTTACCTACAAACACTACGATTATGGTGTTCAAACGATTTACCTACAAACACTACGATTATGGTGTTCAAACGATTTAACAAACTCTATGAATATCACTCAACCTTTGTGTTGACCTCTCAAGCATGTATTTCAGGTTCATGACGATCAAGGATGGCACGGAAGGACACGGATACTCAAGAGGGCTATAAATTTTATTATCATTCAAAACTCATTTATTATACATTGTAAACATGGAACCAATTGGGACCTCATTTTGAAATCTCTGATATTTATATAATTTGAATGATACATCTTTTAAAACGACTCAATTGGAGTTCGTTTTCTATTATTGTGACTATTGTGCCGTCGAGTAACACCCAGTTCGAATTCCGCTGCAACCATGAATTGGGGGTGTTACAGTACAATTGCTCTCAACAAGTGAGCATTTAGGGACAACGGCTCTTATTATGTAAGGGACAAATTTCCCTCATAATGTTAGCCTTAAGGGACAACGGATCTCATCATGTAAGTGACAAATGCTCTTATCAAGTGTGCAAGTATTAGTGACAACGGCTATGATCACGTAAAGGGCAATTCCTCTCATCATGTGAGCAATGGTTTAGGGAAAACGGGTCCCATAAACTAAGGTACAATTACTCTCAACAAGTGAGCCTTTAGGGACAACGGCTCTTCTTATGTAAGGGACAAATTACCCTCATAAAGTTAGCCTTTAGGGACAGCGGATCTCATCATGTAAGTGACAATTGCTCTTATCTAGTTTGTAAGCATTTGTGGCAATGGCTATCATCATGTAAAGGGCAATTGCTCTCATCAAGTGAGCAAGTGTTTAGGGACAATGGATCCCATAAAGTAAGGTACAATTGCTCTCAACAAGTGAGCCTTTTGGGATAACGGCTCTTAACATGTAAGGGTCAAATTGCCCTCATAAAGATAGCCTTTAGGGTCAACGGATCTCATTATGTAAGTGACAATTGCTCTTATCAAGTGTGCAAGCATTAGGGACAATGACTATCATCATGTAAAGGGCAATTGCTCTCATAACGTGAGAATGCGTTTAGGGACATTGGATCCCATAGACTAAGGTACAATTCCTCTCAACAAGTGAGGCTTTAGGGACAACGACTCGTATTATGTAAGGGACAAATTGCCCTCATAAAGTTAGCCTTTAGGGACAACGGATCTCATCATGTAAGTGACAATTGCTCCTATCGAATGTGTAAGCATTAGGGACAATGGCTATGATCATGTAAAAGGCAATTGCTCTCATCAAGTGAGGAAGAGTTTAAGGACAATGGATCCCATAATCTAAGGTGAAATTGCTCTCAACAAGTGAGCCTTTTGGGACAACGGCTCTTATTATGTGAGGGACAAATTGCCCTTATAAAGTTAGCCTTTAGGGATAACGGACCTCATCATGTAAGTGACAATTGCTCTTATCGAGTGTGCAAGCATTAGGGACAACGACTATCATCATGTAAAGGGCAATTGCTCTCATCAAATGAGCAAGTGTTTAGGGACAGTGGATCATATAAAGTAAGGTACAATTGCTCTCAACAAGTGAGCCTTTTGGTATAATGGCTCTTAATATATAAGAGTTAAATTTTCCTCATAAAGTTAGCCTTTAGGGACAACGGTCTCATCATGTAAGTGATAATTGCTCTTATCGAGTGTGTAAGCATTAGGGACAATGGCTATCATCATGTAAAGGGCAATTGCTCTTATCAAGTGAGGAAGCGTTTAGGGAAAACGGATCCCATAAACTAATGTACAATTGCTCTCAACAAGTGAGCCTTTAGGACAACAGCTCTTATTATGTGAGGGACAAATTGCCCTCATAAACTTAGCATTTAGGGACAACGGATCTCATCATGTCCATGACAATTGCTCTTATCGAGTGTGCAAGCATTAGGGACAACGAGTATCATCATGTAGAGGGCAATTGCTCTAATCAAGTGAGCAAGTGTTTAGGGACAATGGATTCTAGAAAATAAGGTACAATTGCTCTCAATAAATGAGCCTTTAAGAACATCGGCTCTAATTATGTAACGGAAAAATTGCCCTCATAAAGTTAGCCTATAGGGACAACGGATCTCATCATGTACGTGACAATTGCTCTCAACAAGTGAGCCTTTAGGGGCAATGGCTCTTATTATGTAAGGGACAAATTGCCCTAATAAAGTTAGCCATTAGGGACAACGGATCTCAGCATGTAAGTGACAAATTTTCTTATCGAGTATGTAAGCATTAGGGACAATGGCTATCATCATGTAAAAGGCAATTGCTCTCATCAAGTGAGCAAGTATTTAGGGACAATGGATCCCATAAAGTAAGGTACAATTTCTCTCAATAAGTGAGCCTTTAGGGGCAATGGCTCTTATTATGTAAGGAACAAATTGCCCTAATAAAGTTAGCCACTAGGGACAACGGATCTCAGCATGTAAGTGACAATTTCTCTTATCGAGTTTGTAAGCATTAGGGATAATGGCTATCATCATGTAAAGGGCAATCGCTCTCATCAAGTGACCCTTTTGGGATAACGGCTATTAATATGTAAGGGTCAAATTGCCCTCATAAAGTTGGCCTTTAGGGACAACGGATCTCATCATGTAAGTGACAATTGCACTTATAAAGAGTGCAAGCATTAGGTACAACGACTATCATCATGTAAAGGGCAATTGCTCTCATCAAGTGAGAATGCGTTTAGGGACAACGGATCCCATAAACTAAGGTACAATTGCTCTCAACAAATGATCCTTTAGGGACAACGGCTCTTAATATGTAAGGGACAAATTGCCCTCATAAAGTTAGCCTTTAGGGACAACGGATCTCATCGTTTAAGTGACAATTGCTCTTATCGAGTGTGTAAGCATTAGGGACAATGGCTATATAATGTAAAGGGCAATTGCTCTCATGTAAGGTACAATTGCTCTCAACAAGTGACAGTTTAAGGACAACGGCTCTTATTATGTAAGGTAACAATTGCCCTCATAAAGTTAGCCTTCAGGTACAACGGATCTCATCATGTAAGTGAAAATTGCTCTTATCAAGTGTGCAAGCATTAGGGACAATGGCTACCATCATGTAAAGGGCAATCCCTCTCATCAAGTAGGCAATGGTTTAGGGAAAACGGATCCCATAGACAAAGGTACAGTTGCTCTCAACAAGTGAGCCTTTAGGGACAACGGCTCTTATTATATAAGGGACAAATAGCCCTCATAAAGTTAGCCTTTAGGGACGACGGATCTCATCAAGTCAGTGACAATTTCTCTTATCATCATGTGAGCAAGTGTTTAGGGAAAACGGATCCCATAAACCAAAGTACAATTGCTCTCAACAAGTGAGCCTTTAAAGGAAATTTGTCCCTTCCATGATAAGAGCTGTTGTCCCTAAAGCCTCACTTGTTGAGAGAAATTGTACCTTACTTTATGGGAGCCATTGTCCCTAAACGCTTGCTCACTTGATGAGAGCTATTGCCCTTTACATGATGATAGCCGTTGTCCCTAATGCTTGCACACTTGATAGGAGCAATTGTCACTTAAATGATGAGATCCGTTGTCCCTAAAGGCTAACTTTATGAGGGCGATTTGTCCCTTACATGATAAGAGCCGTTGTCCCTAAAGGCTCACTTGTTGAGAGCAATTGTACCTTAGTTTATGGGAGTCATTGTCCTTAAACGCTTGCACACTTGATGAGAGCAATTGCCCTTTACATGTTGATAGGCATTGTCCCTAATGCTTCCACACTTGATATGAGCAATTGTCACTTACATGATGAGATCCGTTGTCTCTAAAGGCTACCTTTATAAGGGCAATTTGTCCCTTCCATGATAAGAGCCGTTGTCCCTAAAGGCTCACTTGTTGAGAGGAATTGTACCTTAATTTATGGGAGCTGTTGTCCTTAAAGGCTATCTTTATTAGGGCGATTTGTCCCTTACATGATAAGAGTTGTTGTCTTTTTTTTGGGTAAAAGGGATAAGACACCCTGGTAAAATACATTACACCAAAAGCGTTGAAGTACAAAGGATGAGGGCTCACACCCCTCATCTCAGTCCCTTAGGACACTTACAGACTCAAATATAAGAATGACAAACCATTCTTATAACTTACCTATAACACCTATAAGAGAAACCACTCTTATAACAAATACATGAACATAAAACTACAACGACTATAAGATTTAAAAATAAAAACATCAAGTAAAAACTTGAATCTTTCCATGTCGTCATAGAAGTTCATGACCATCAACGATGCAGCCGAAACCATGGTAGAATAGACAGTCGCCAATCCACACAAAAGATCCACCAAGTACACCGATCTTCATTGATCCAACCAGGACCAAACCAACACTACAACTCGATCCAATACCGCATCTACTACAAGTTTCAAAGGAAACTCAAGCTAAGAATGAAACACAATGTATCTTGATCAGTTGTAGACGAAAATAGGGCTAGACAACCCTAACTTACATCAAAGAGAGCATCATCGATCACATGATCAAATAAATCAATGCCATGTCCATGAACGATGATAAAAAGGTTTTGAATAAGACCCTTAAACTTAACTTACATCACCAATTCGAGCAGCAGCAGATACCATAAAAGTTACAATGAACTTATATAAAGATCAATCCAATAGAAAACACGAACAGCAAACAACCCATTGAACAACCAAAGCTCGTACCAAAACATTACCACCTAGCATCAGACGTACCATATTAACAACATACCACCAAGTCAACAAGACCATAGTTCTGAACAGCAAGGACCATACAATGCATGCACGAGCAGAAAATAGGGCTAAATAAACCCTAACATACCGATACATCAACATATCAACTGTTTGTAGTCTCAAAGAACACCACAAACAAACTTCCCATTTAACACCATGTCAAATGACAAGGACTTCAATCATTAGAGAAGGTCATAAATCAACAGCCCAAGAATGACAATTATAACCAGCTGCAAACAACCAACTTAACTAATGAACAAACATATGGTTGTAGAAACCCTAACAACCATGCAGCAAACAACGAATTTGCAACAACTAGCACATGATCACCCCGTAAAACAGCCCCATACGTTATAGTACACGTACAGGAACAAAACATAACCAAGAGTTTTTGAATAAGAACTCTTAAACTTAACTTCCAAACATAGAACAAGACC
This sequence comes from Artemisia argyi, assembly GCA_030686995.1. Classification (NCBI taxonomy): domain Eukaryota; kingdom Viridiplantae; phylum Streptophyta; class Magnoliopsida; order Asterales; family Asteraceae; genus Artemisia; species Artemisia argyi. The sequence continues at coordinate 107,070,837 of CM060689.1, read as the reverse complement.
AGTAGAATTAAAACAAAGAACACCATTAGCAGCAGGTCTTGGCCACGACATCACAACTAGACTTACATCTAGACCTTCATCTCTCTCATAACCCACGAACATTATAACAAACATCATCTTTGAACTTGCAGAAAAACAATCGACTTCCAGAATAAAACCCACGATCAATAAATCGACTTACATGAATGAATGGATTAATGAATCCAACTTGCAAACCTCAAAAAGATATTCAGGAACGATCAGCACACCAAACCGCATAATGAATCAAAACCCGAATTATACAAATCCCTAAAAAAGGATTCGTTCATGGATAAGTTTTGATTTGATCAGATTGCACATATTTATATGATAACAGCCGACATAGGAAAAATAGGTGCGACCCATACAAGAACCCCAAAAGGCGGTTATGAATAATAAGAATGACATTACAAATCCTAACCCTAAATCAAAAACGATTTAAGGATTAAGAAACCGCCCAGAACCGAAACCCTAAAACAGCACACTAAAAGTCGAAACCCTAACAAGGATAACGAATTGAATGATACACTAAACCATAAGAATGATTAAAAAAGTGCTTTAAAGGGTAGATCGATCAAGATATATGTATAGTCGGTTAAGAAAACCGACTTATGAGTCATAATACAAAGATCGATAAAAGAACCCTAACAAAAGAGAAATCATTAATGAAGAGATAAACCAAAGAAGATCTGATCAGCCGCCCCAACCATGAATTAATCAACCCTAAAACATGTATTGCATACCTAAAGAACAATAACAATCATTCCAAGGTAGAGAGGATACGAATTAGAGTGGATTTTGGCCGGAAAAGGAGAAGGGGAGGGGCGGCCGGATTTCTCCTAGAGAGAGAAGTTTTACTTTAGAATAGTTGATAAGAGCTGTTGTCCGTAAAGGCTCATTTGTTGAGAGCAATTGTACCTTACTTTATGGGAGTCATTGTCCCTAAACCATTGCTCACTTGATGAGAGCAATTGCCTTTTACATAATGATAGGTGTTGTCCCTAATGCTTCCACACTTGATATGAGCAATTGTCACTTACATGATGAGATCCGTTGTCTCTATAGGCTACCTTTATAAGGGTAATTTGTCCCTTCCATGATAAGAGCCATTGTCCCTAAAGGCTCACTTGTTGAGAGCAATTGTACCAAACTTTATGGGAGCCGTTGTCCCTAAACGCTTGCTCACATGACGAGAGCAATTGCCCCTTACATGATGATAGCCATTGTCCCTAATACTTGCACACTTGATAGGAGCAATTGTCACTTAAATGATGAGATCCGCTTTCCATAAAGGCTAACTTTATGAGGGCGATTTATCCCTTACATGATAAGAGCCGTTGTCCCTAAAGGATCACTTGTTGAGAGCAATTATACCTAACTTTATGGGAGTCGTTGTTCCTAAACGCTTGCTCACTTGATGAGAGCAATTGCTCTTTACATGATGATAGGCGTTGTCCCTAAAGCTTCCACACTTGATAGGAGCAATTGTCACTTAAATGATGAGATCCGTTGTCCCTAAAGGCTACCTTTATAAGGGCAATTTGTCCCTTCCATGATAAGATTCGTTGTCTCTAAAGGCTCAATTGTTGAGAGCAATTGTACATTACTTTATGGGAGCCATTGTCCCTAAATGCTTGCTCACTTGATGAGTGCAATTGCCCTTTACATGATGATAGCCATTGTCCCAAATGCTTGCACACTTTATAGGAGCAATTGTCACTTAAATGACGAGATCCGTTGTCCCTAAAGGCTAACTTTATTAGGGCGATTTGTCCTTTACATGATAAGAGCTGTTGTCCCTAAAGGCTCACTTGTTGAGAGCAATTGTACCTTACTTTATGGGATTCGTTGTCCCTAAACAATTGCTCACTTGATGAGAGCAATTGCCCTTTACATGATGATAGGCGTTGTCCCTAATGCTTCCACACTTGATATGAGCAATTGTCACTTACATGATGAGATCCGTTGTCTCTAAAGGCTACCTTTATAAGGGTGATTTGTCCCTTCCATGATAAGAGCCGTTGTCCCTAAAGGAACACTTGTTGAGAGCAATTGTACCTAACTTTTTGGGAGCCGTTGTCCCTAAACGCTTGCTCACATGATGAGAGCAATTGCCCTTTACATGATGATAGTCGTTGTCCCTAATGCTTACACACTTGATAGGAGTAATTGTCACTTGCATGATGAGATCCATTGTCCCTTCCATGATAAGAGCCGTTGTCCATAAAGGCTCACTGGTTGAGAGCAATTGTACCTTACTTTATGGGAGCCGTTGTCCCTAAACGCTTGCTCACTTGATGAGAGCAATTTCCCTTTACATGATGATAGGCTTTGTCCCTAATGCTTCCACACTTGATATGAGCAATTGTCACTTGTGGAGATTTTCGGCCGCCACCCTCCTTAATTTTCCGGCCAAATTTTAACCCTAACTCGTCCTCTCTAATCTTCTTTGAAGGTTATGCAATACTATTAGGTTGTTAATATTCTATGGAGGGTGGTTGGTATTGATTTTCACTCTTATATATCGGATTTCTCCTTACCTTGGAGTTTTCTTAACCCTTATTCAATCAGTTTTCAGTTCTTGGGAATCGTTGTTAAGGTTTTTAAACCACCAAGTGTTTGTAATCGCACCCTTTATTCTCTGATTCATATGTCGGTTCTCCAAAATCGATTATACTTTTATAAGGGTCGATCTTATGGCTTGTGATCTAAACTCTATCATTGTTTCTATAGTCGGTTTTTAATCGAATCTGTACATAGGGTTTAGTTTCATTGATTCATTTTTATTAATCCTTAACAATTATTATTCTTTCTCATTATTGGGTGATCGTTTGTGGATTAACCCTAAACGATTACTTTTAACTTTTTATAATCGGGTTTAGGGTTTCACCAGTTTGGTTCGATCGTAGTTTACATGGGATTATCTTTGTTCGATCTTCTTGCTGGTGTATTGTGGATTGTTGGTTGGATATGTCCTTAACGATTATAAAACTTGTTTGGTTTTTACATTCGATGGGTTTGGGTGCTTTAAGGCTGAATGGAACCCTAATCTTTGTTAGGGTTTCGTTTCATTATTGCTGCTGGAAGTATACTCTTTTCAGGGTATTGATTTTATGATGGTACTCCTTTTGTTTGTTCATAAGTTCTTCGTATGATGGTTGTAATTGATCGTTTGAGGTTCTTATCAATAGGTTTTATACATGAACGTGGGTTTTGGAGAGATGGAAGTTAAGTTTGTCGGGATCTTATTTTTTTTTTGGTAAAGGGGAAATGTAGGGATCTTATTCATAAACCCTATTATTGGTCTGATTGATCCTATTGCTATTGCATATCATGTTGTGGATCGTTTATGGTTATGTTAGGATTTAGTTCCTATTTTTGGTTCGAATTCTGGGTTTGTGTTATGGTGATGCTGTTGATCAATGTACGATTATGCTAGGTTTTTAATCCCAGCAATTGGATCGTTTCACACACCTGTTTTCGTGTATGTTTGTTAATGGAAGTTAGGTTCGTAACCCTATTATTGGCGCTTCTATTCAGCTGGATCAGTTCTTACATGTCAATTGAAGATGGATATAAGCTGCGATATGGTATGCTAGGGTTTTTAAACCCTATTGGTTGTTTATGGGTATTCTTGCTTGTGTTTCAGTCCGTGGTTTATGTTACAAGGATGCTGCCATAATGTTTCGAGGGTTTTGTTGGTTGAAGATCGCATGGATGTTACACGTGGATTCTTCATGGAAGGTAAGATGGACGCCATAGTGATTTAGAAGGCTCAAGTCTTTTCTTGAGTATTATTCATGTTTTTATGTACTTTTGTCATTATTGGTTGGTTCATTTTATTATAAGTTATAGGAATGGTGTGTCATTCTTATATTCGAGTCTGTAAGTGTCCTAAGGGACTGAGATGAGGGATATCACCCTCATCCTATACCTCAACGTTTTTTGGAGTAATGCATTTTACTGGGGTGAATTAACCCTTTTACCAAAAAAAGCAATTGTCACTAACATGATGAGATCCGTTATCTCTAAAGGCTACCTTTATAAGGGCAATTTGTCCCTTCCATGATAAGAGCCGTTGTCCCTAAAGGCTCACTTGTTGAGAGCAACTGTAGCTTACTTTATGGGAGCCGTTGTCCCTAAACGCTTGCTCACTTGATGATAGCAATTGCCCTTTACATGATGATAGCCGTTATCCCTAATGCTTGCACACTTGATAGGAGCAATTGTCACTTAAATGATGAGATTCATTGTCCCTAAAGGCTAACTTTATGAGGGCGATTTGTCCCTTACATGATAAGAGCCGTTATCCCTACAGGCTCACTTGTTGAGAGCAACTGTACCTTACTTTATGGGAGTCGTTGTCCCTAAACGCTTGCTCACTTGATGAGAGCAATTGCCCTTTACATGATGATAGGCGTTGTCCCTAAAGCTTCCACACTTGATATGATCAATTGTTACTTACATGATGAAATCCGTTGTCTCTAAAGGCTACCTTTATAAGGGCAATTTGTCCCTTCAATGATAAGAGCCGTTGTCCCTAAAGGCTCACTTGTTGAGAGCGATTGTACCTTACCTTATGGTAGCCGTTTTCCCTAAACGCTTGCTCACTTGATGAGAGTTATTACCCTTTACATGATGATAGCCGTTGTCCCTAATGCTTGCACACTTGATAGGAGCAATTTTCACCTAAATGATGAGATCTGTAGTCCCTAAAGGCTAACTTTATTAGGGCGATTTGTCCCTTACATGATAAGAGTAGTTGTCCCTAAAGGCTCACTTGTTGAGAGCAATTGTACCTTACTTTATGGGAACCGTTGTCCCTAAACGCTTGTTCACTTGATGAGAGAAATTGCCCTTTACATGATGATAGGCATTGTCCCTAATGCTTCCACACTTGATATGAGCAATTGTCACTTACATGATGAGATCCATTGTCTCTAAAGGCTACCTTTATAAGGGCAATTTGTCCCTTCCATGATAAGAGCCGTTGTCCCTAAAGGGTCACTTGTTGAGAGCAATTGTACCTTACTTTATGGGAGCCGTTTGTCCCTAAACGCTTGCTCACTTGATGAGAGTTATTGCCCTTTACATGAAGATAGCTGTTGTCCCTAATTCTTGCACACTTGATAGGAGCAATTTTCACTTAAATGATGAGATCCGTTGTCCCTAAAGGCTAACTTTATTAGGGCGATTTGTCCCTTACATGATCAGAGTCGTTGTCCCTAAAGGCTCACTTGTTGAGAGCAATTGTACCTTACTTTATGGGAGCCGTTGTCCCTAAACGCTTGCTCACTTGATGAGAGCAATTGCCCTTTACATGATGATAGCCATTGTCCCTAATGCTTGCACACTAGATAGGAGCAATTGTCACTTAAATGATGTGATCCGTTGTCCCTAAAGGCTACCTTTATAAGGGCAATTTGTCCCTTCCATGATAAGAGTCATTGTCCCTAAAGGCTCAATTGTTGAGAGCAATCGTTCCTTACTTTATGGGAGCCGTTGTCCCTAAATGCTTGCTCACTTGATGAGAGCAATTGCCCTTTACATGATGATAGCCATTGTCTCTAATGCTTGCACACTTGATAGGAGCAATTATTAAATGATGAGATCCGTTGTCCCTAAAGGCTAACTTTATTAGGGCGATTTCTCCCTTACACGATAAGAGCTGTTGTCCCTAATGGCTCACTTGTTGAGAGCAATTGTTCCTTACTTTATGAGAGTCGTTGTCCCTAAATAATTGCTAACTTGATGAGAGCAATTGCCCTTTACTTGATGATGGGCGTTGTCCCTAATGCTTCCACACTTGATGATGGGCGTTGTCACTTACATGATGAGATCCGTTGTCTCTAAAGGCTACCTTTATAAGGGCAATTTGTCCCTTCCATGATATGAGACGTTGTCCCTAACGGCTCACTTGTTGAGAGCAATTGTACCTAACTTTATGGGAGCCGTTGTCCCTAAACGCTTGCTCACATGGTGAGAGCAATTGCCCTTTACATGATGATAGTCGTTGTCCCTTATGCTTGCACACTTGATAGGAGTAATTGTCACTTGCATGATTAGATCCATTGTCCCTAAAGGCTAACTTTATGAGGGCAATTTGTCCCTTACATGATAAGAGCCGTTGTCCATAAAGGCTCACTGGTTGCGATCAACTGTACATTACTTTATGGGAGTCGTTGTCCCTAAATGCTTGCTCACTTGATGAGAGTTATTGCCCATTACATGATGATAGCCGTTGTCCCTAATGCTTGCACACTTGATAGGAGAAATTGTCACTTGAATGATGAGATCTGTTGTCCCTAAAGGCTAACTTTATGAGGGCAATTTGTCCCTTACATGATAAGAGCAGTTGTCCCTAAAGGCTCACTTGTTGAGAGCAATTGTATCTTACTTTATGGGAGCCGTTGTCCCTAAATGCTTGCTCACTTGATGAGAGCAATTGCCCTTTACATGATGATAGGCGTTGTCCCTAATGCTTCCACATTTGATATGAGCAATTGTCACTTGTATAGATTTCCGGCCGCCACCCTCCTTAATTTTTCGGCCAAATTTTAACCCTAACTCGTCCTCTCTAATCTTCTTTGAGGGTTATGCAATACGATTAGGTTGTTAATATTCTATGGAGGGTGGTTGGTATTGATTTTCACTCTTATATATCGGGTTTCTCCTTACCTTGGAGTTTTCTTAACCCTTATTCAATCAGTTTTCAGTTCTTGGGAATCGTTGTTAGGGTTTTTAAACCACCAAGTGTTTGTAATCGCACCCTTTATTCTCTGATTCATATGTCGGTTCTCCAAAATCGATTATACTTTTATAAGGGTCGATCTTATGGCTTGTGATCTAAACTCTATCATTCTTTCTATAGTCTGTTTTTAAGCGAATCTGTACGTAGGGTTTAGTTTCACTGATTCGTTTTTATTAATCCTTAACAATTATTATTCTTTCTCATTATTGGGTGATCGTTTGTGGATTAACCCTAAACGATTACTTTTAACTTTTTATAATCGGGTTTAGGGTTTCACCAGTTTGGTTCGATCGTAGTTTACATGGGATTATCTTTGTTCGATCTTCTTGCTGGTGTATTGTGGATTGTTGGTTTGATATGTTCTTAACGATTATAAAACCTGTTTGGTTTTTACATTCGATGGGTTTAGGTGATTTAAGGCTGAATGGAACCCTAATCATTGTTAGGGTTTTGTTTCATTATTGTTGCTGGAAGTATACTCTTTTCAGGGTATTGATTTTATGATGGTACTCCTTTTGTTTGTTCATATGTTCTTCTTATGATGGCTGTAATTGATCGTTTGAGGTTCTTATCAAGAGGTTTTGTACATAAACGTGGGTTTTGGAGAGATGGAAGTTAAGTTTGTAGGGATCTTATTCATAAACCCTATTATTGGTCTGATTGATCCTATTGCTATTGCATATCATGTTGTGGATCATTTATGGTTATGTTAGGATTTAGTTCCTATTTTTGGTTCGAATCCTGGGTTTGTGTTATGGTGATGCTGTTGATCAATGTACGATTATGCTAGGTTTTTAATCCCAGTAATTGGATCGTTTCACACACGTGTTTTCGTGTATGTTTGTTAATGGAAGTTAGGGTCGTAACCCTATTATTGGCGCTTCTATTCAGCTGGATCAGTTCTTGCATGTCAATTGAAGATGGATATTAGCTGCGATATGGTATGCTAGGGTTTTTAAACCCTATTGGTTCTTTATGGGTATTCTTGTTTGTGTTTCAGTTCGTGGTTTATGTTACAAGGATGCTGCCATAATGTTTTGAGGGTTTTGTTGGTTGAAGATCGCATGCATGTTACACGTGGATTCTTCACGGAAGTTAAGATGGACGACATAGTGATTTAGAAGGCTCAAGTATTTTCTTGAGTATTATTCATGTTTTTATGTACTTTTGTCATTATTTGTTGGTTCATTTTATTATAAGTTATAGGAATGGTGTGTCATTCTTATATTCGAGTCTGTAGGTGTCCTAAGGGACTGAGATGAGGGATATCACCCTCATCCTATGTACCTCAACGTTTTTTGGAGTAATGCATTTTACCGGGGTGAATTAACCCTTTTACCCAAAAAAGAAATTGTCACTAACATGATGAGATCCGTTATCTCTAAAGGCTACCTTTATAAGGGCAATTTGTCCCTTCCAGGATAAGAGCCGTTGTTCCTATAGGCTCACTTGTTGAGAGCAATTGTACCTTACTTTATGGGAGCCATTTTCCCTAAACACTTGCTCACTTGATCAGAGCAATTGCCTATTACATGATAATAGCCGTTATCCCTAATGCTTGCACACTTGATAGGAGCAATTGTCACTTAAATGATGAGATTCGTTGTCCCTAAAGGCTAACTTTATGAGGGCGATTTGTCCATTACATGATAAGAGCCATTGTCCCTAAAAGCTCACTTGTTGAGAGCAATTGTACCTTACTTTATGGGAGTCGTTGTCCCTAAACGCTTGCTCACTGGATGAGAGCAATTGCCCTTTACATGATGATAGGCATTGTCCCTAAAGCTTCCACACTTGATATGATCAATTGTCACTTACATGATGAGATCCGTTGTCTCTAAAGGCTACCTTTATAAGGGCAATTTGTCCCTTCCATGATAAGAGCCGTTGTCCCTAAAGGCTGACTTGTTGAGAGCAATTGTACCTTACTTTATGGGAGCCATTTTCCCTAAACGCTTGCTCACTTGATGAGAGTTATTGCCCTTTACATGATGATAGCCGTTGTCCCTAATGCTTGCACACTTGATAGGAGCAATTTTCACTTAAATGATGAGATCCGTTATCCCTAAAGGCTAACTTTATTAGGGCGATTTGTCCCTTACATGATAAGAGTCGTTGTCCCTAAAGGCTCACTTGTTGATAGCAATAGTACCTTACTTTATGGGAGCCGTTGTCCCTAAACGCTTGCTCACTTGATGAGAGCAATTGCCCTTTACATGATGATTGGCATTGTCCCTAATGCTTCCACACTTGATATGAGCAATTGTCACTTACATGATGAGATCCATTGTTTCTAAAGGCTACCTTTATAAGGGCAATTTGTCCCTTCCCTGATAAGAGTCATTGTCCCTAAAGGCTCAATTGTTGAGAGCAATTGTACCTTACTTTATGGGAGCTGTTGTCCCTAAACGCTTGCTCACTTGATGAGAGCAATTGCCCTTTACATGATGATAGCCGTTGTCCCTAATGCTTGCACACTTGATAGGAGCAATTGTCACTTAAATGATGAGATCCGTTGTCCCTACAGGCTAACTTTATTAGGGCGATTTGTCCCTTATATGATAAGAGCTGTTGTCCTTAAAGGCTCACTTGTTGAGAGCAATTGTACCATACTTTATGGGAGTCGTTGTCCCTAAACATTATGATAGCCGTTGTCCCTAATGCTTGCACACTTGATAAGAGCAATTGTCACTTGCATGATGAGATCCATTGTCCCTAAAGGCTAAATTTATAAGGGCAATTTGTCCCTTACATGATAAGAGCCGTTGTCCTAAAGGCTCACTTGTTGAGAGCAATTGTACCTTACTTTATGGGAGCCGTTGTCCCTAAATGCTTGCTCACTTGATGAAAGCAATTGCCCTTCACATGATGATAGCCATTGTCCCCAATGCTTCCACACTTAATATGAGGAATTGTCACTTACATGATGAGATCCGTTGTCTCTAAAGGTTACCTTTATAAGGGCAATTTGTCCCTTCTAAGAGTCGTTGTCCCTAAAGGCTCACTTGTTGAGAGCAATTGTACCTTACTTTATAAAAGCCGTTGTCCCTAAACGCTTGCTTTCTTAATGAGAGCAATTGCCCTTTGATGATAATACTCGTTGTCCCTAATGCTTGCACACTTGATAGGAGTAATTGTCACTTGCATGATTAGATCCATTGTCCCTAAAGGCTAACTTTATGAGGGCAATTTGTCCCTTACATGATAAGAGCCGTTGTCCATAAAGGCTCACTGGTTGCGATCAACTGTACATTACTTTATGGGAGTCGTTGTCCCTATATGCTTGCTCACTTGATGAGAGTTATTGCCCATTACATGATGATAGCCGTTGTCCCTAATGCTTGCACACTTGATAGGAGAAATTGTCACTTGAATGATGAGATCTGTTGTCCCTAAAGGCTAACTTTATGAGGGCAATTTGTCCCTTACATGATAAGAGCAGTTGTCCCTAAAGGCTCACTTGTTGAGAGCAATTGTATCTTACTTTATGGGAGCCGTTGTCCCTAAATGCTTGCTCACTTGATGAGAGCAATTGCCCTTTACATGATGATAGGCGTTGTCCCTAATGCTTCCACATTTGATATGAGCAATTGTCACTTGTATAGATTTCCGGCCGCCACCCTCCTTAATTTTTCGGCCAAATTTTAACCCTAACTCGTCCTCTCTAATCTTCTTTGAGGGTTATGCAATACGATTAGGTTGTTAATATTCTATGGAGGGTGGTTGGTATTGATTTTCACTCTTATATATCGGATTTCTCCTTACCTTGGAGTTTTCTTAACCCTTATTCAATCAGTTTTCAGTTCTTGGGAATCGTTGTTAGGGTTTTTAAACCACCAAGTGTTTGTAATCGCACCCTTTATTCTCTGATTCATATGTCGGTTCTCCAAAATCGATTATACTTTTATAAGGGTCGATCTTATGGCTTGTGATCTAAACTCTATCATTCTTTCTATAGTCTGTTTTTAAGCGAATCTGTACGTAGGGTTTAGTTTCACTGATTCGTTTTTATTAATCCTTAACAATTATTATTCTTTCTCATTATTGGGTGATCGTTTGTGGATTAACCCTAAACGATTACTTTTAACTTTTTATAATTGGGTTTAGGGTTTCACCAGTTTGGTTCGATCGTAGTTTACATGGGATTATCTTTGTTCGATCTTCTTGCTGGTGTATTGTGGATTGTTGGTTTGATATGTTCTTAACGATTATAAAACCTGTTTGGTTTTTACATTCGATGGGTTTAGGTGATTTAAGGCTGAATGGAACCCTAATCATTGTTAGGGTTTTGTTTCATTATTGTTGCTGGAAGTATACTCTTTTCAGGGTATTGATTTTATGATGGTACTCCTTTTGTTTGTTCATATGTTCTTCTTATGATGGCTGTAATTGATCGTTTGAGGTTCTTATCAAGAGGTTTTGTACATAAACGTGGGTTTTGGAGAGATGGAAGTTAAGTTTGTAGGGATCTTATTCATAAACCCTATTATTGGTCTGATTGATCCTATTGCTATTGCATATCATGTTGTGGATCATTTATGGTTATGTTAGGATTTAGTTCCTATTTTTGGTTCGAATCCTGGGTTTGTGTTATGGTGATGCTGTTGATCAATGTACGATTATGCTAGGTTTTTAATCCCAGTAATTGGATCGTTTCACACACGTGTTTTCGTGTATGTTTGTTAATGGAAGTTAGGGTCGTAACCCTATTATTGGCGCTTCTATTCAGCTGGATCAGTTCTTGCATGTCAATTGAAGATGGATATTAGCTGCGATATGGTATGCTAGGGTTTTTAAACCCTATTGGTTCTTTATGGGTATTCTTGTTTGTGTTTCAGTTCGTGGTTTATGTTACAAGGATGCTGCCATAATGTTTTGAGGGTTTTGTTGGTTGAAGATCGCATGCATGTTACACGTGGATTCTTCACGGAAGTTAAGATGGACGACATAGTGATTTAGAAGGCTCAAGTATTTTCTTGAGTATTATTCATGTTTTTATGTACTTTTGTCATTATTTGTTGGTTCATTTTATTATAAGTTATAGGAATGGTGTGTCATTCTTATATTCGAGTCTGTAGGTGTCCTAAGGGACTGAGATGAGGGATATCACCCTCATCCTATGTACCTCAACGTTTTTTGGAGTAATTCATTTTACCGGGGTGAATTAACCCTTTTACCCAAAAAAGAAATTGTCACTAACATGATGAGATCCGTTATCTCTAAAGGCTACCTTTATAAGGGCAATTTGTCCCTTCCAGGATAAGAGCCGTTGTCCCTATAGGCTCACTTGTTGAGAGCAATTGTACCTTACTTTATGGGAGCCATTTTCCCTAAACACTTGCTCACTTGATCAGAGCAATTGCCTATTACATGATGATAGCCGTTATCCCTAATGCTTGCACACTTGATAGGAGCAATTGTCACTTAAATGATGAGATTCGTTGTCCCTAAAGGCTAACTTTATGAGGGCGATTTGTCCATTACATGATAAGAGCCATTGTCCCTAAAAGCTCACTTGTTGAGAGCAATTGTACCTTACTTTATGGGAGTCGTTGTCCCTAAACGCTTGCTCACTGGATGAGAGCAATTGCCCTTTACATGATGATAGGCGTTGTCCCTAAAGCTTCCACACTTGATATGATCAATTGTCACTTACATGATGAGATCCGTTGTCTCTAAAGGCTACCTTTATAAGGGCAATTTGTCCCTTCCATGATAAGAGCCGTTGTCCCTAAAGGCTGACTTGTTGAGAGCAATTGTACCTTACTTTATGGGAGCCATTTTCCCTAAACGCTTGCTCACTTGATGAGAGTTATTGCCCTTTACATGATGATAGCCGTTGTCCCTAATGCTTGCACACTTGATAGGAGCAATTTTCACTTAAATGATGAGATCCGTTGTCCCTAAAGGCTAACTTTATTAGGGCGATTTGTCCCTTACATGATAAGAGTCGTTGTCCCTAAAGGCTCACTTGTTGATAGCAATAGTACCTTACTTTATGGGAGCCGTTGTCCCTAAACGCTTGCTCACTTGATGAGAGCAATTGCCCTTTACATGATGATTGGCATTGTCCCTAATGCTTCCACACTTGATATGAGCAATTGTCACTTACATGATGAGATCCATTGTTTCTAAAGGCTACCTTTATAAGGGCAATTTGTCCCTTCCCTGATAAGAGTCATTGTCCCTAAAGGCTCAATTGTTGAGAGCAATTGTACCTTACTTTATGGGAGCTGTTGTCCCTAAACGCTTGCTCACTTGATGAGAGCAATTGCCCTTTACATGATGATAGCCGTTGTCCCTAATGCTTGCACACTTGATAGGAGCAATTGTCACTTAAATGATGAGATCCGTTGTCCCTACAGGCTAACTTTATTAGGGCGATTTGTCCCTTATATGATAAGAGCTGTTGTCCTTAAAGGCTCACTTGTTGAGAGCAATTGTACCATACTTTATGGGAGTCGTTGTCCCTAAACATTATGATAGCCGTTGTCCCTAATGCTTGCACACTTGATAAGAGCAATTGTCACTTGCATGATGAGATCCGTTGTCCCTAAAGGCTAAATTTATAAGGGCAATTTGTCCCTTACATGATAAGAGCCGTTGTCCTAAAGGCTCACTTGTTGAGAGCAATTGTACCTTACTTTATGGGAGCCGTTGTCCCTAAATGCTTGCTCACTTGATGAAAGCAATTGCCCTTCACATGATGATAGCCATTGTCCCCAATGCTTCCACACTTAATATGAGGAATTGTCACTTACATGATGAGATCCGTTGTCTCTAAAGGTTACCTTTATAAGGGCAATTTGTCCCTTCTAAGAGTCGTTGTCCCTAAAGGCTCACTTGTTGAGAGCAATTGTACCTTACTTTATAAAAGCCGTTGTCCCTAAACGCTTGCTTTCTTAATGAGAGCAATTGCCCTTTGATGATAATACTCGTTGTCCCTAATGCTTGCACACTTGATAGGAGTAATTGTCACTTGCATGATTAGATCCATTGTCCCTAAAGGCTAACTTTATGAGGGCAATTTGTCCCTTACATGATAAGAGCCGTTGTCCATAAAGGCTCACTGGTTGCGATCAACTGTACATTACTTTATGGGAGTCGTTGTCCCTAAATGCTTGCTCACTTGATGAGAGTTATTGCCCATTACATGATGATAGCCGTTGTCCCTAATGCTTGCACACTTGATAGGAGAAATTGTCACTTGAATGATGAGATCTGTTGTCCCTAAAGGCTAACTTTATGAGGGCAATTTGTCCCTTACATGATAAGAGCAGTTGTCCCTAAAGGCTCACTTGTTGAGAGCAATTGTATCTTACTTTATGGGAGCCGTTGTCCCTAAATGCTTGCTCACTTGATGAGAGCAATTGCCCTTTACATGATGATAGGCGTTGTCCCTAATGCTTCCACATTTGATATGAGCAATTGTCACTTGTATAGATTTCCGGCCGCCACCCTCCTTAATTTTTCGGCCAAATTTTAACCCTAACTCGTCCTCTCTAATCTTCTTTGAGGGTTATGCAATACGATTAGGTTGTTAATATTCTATGGAGGGTGGTTGGTATTGATTTTCACTCTTATATATCGGGTTTCTCCTTACCTTGGAGTTTTCTTAACCCTTATTCAATCAGTTTTCAGTTCTTGGGAATCGTTGTTAGGGTTTTTAAACCACCAAGTGTTTGTAATCGCACCCTTTATTCTCTGATTCATATGTCGGTTCTCCAAAATCGATTATACTTTTATAAGGGTCGATCTTATGGCTTGTGATCTAAACTCTATCATTCTTTCTATAGTCTGTTTTTAAGCGAATCTGTACGTAGGGTTTAGTTTCACTGATTCGTTTTTATTAATCCTTAACAATTATTATTCTTTCTCATTATTGGGTGATCGTTTGTGGATTAACCCTAAACGATTACTTTTAACTTTTTATAATCGGGTTTAGGGTTTCACCAGTTTGGTTCGATCGTAGTTTACATGGGATTATCTTTGTTCGATCTTCTTGCTGGTGTATTGTGGATTGTTGGTTTGATATGTTCTTAACGATTATAAAACCTGTTTGGTTTTTACATTCGATGGGTTTAGGTGATTTAAGGCTGAATGGAACCCTAATCATTGTTAGGGTTTTGTTTCATTATTGTTGCTGGAAGTATACTCTTTTCAGGGTATTGATTTTATGATGGTACTCCTTTTGTTTGTTCATATGTTCTTCTTATGATGGCTGTAATTGATCGTTTGAGGTTCTTATCAAGAGGTTTTGTACATAAACGTGGGTTTTGGAGAGATGGAAGTTAAGTTTGTAGGGATCTTATTCATAAACCCTATTATTGGTCTGATTGATCCTATTGCTATTGCATATCATGTTGTGGATCATTTATGGTTATGTTAGGATTTAGTTCCTATTTTTGGTTCGAATCCTGGGTTTGTGTTATGGTGATGCTGTTGATCAATGTACGATTATGCTAGGTTTTTAATCCCAGTAATTGGATCGTTTCACACACGTGTTTTCGTGTATGTTTGTTAATGGAAGTTAGGGTCGTAACCCTATTATTGGCGCTTCTATTCAGCTGGATCAGTTCTTGCATGTCAATTGAAGATGGATATTAGCTGCGATATGGTATGCTAGGGTTTTTAAACCCTATTGGTTCTTTATGGGTATTCTTGTTTGTGTTTCAGTTCGTGGTTTATGTTACAAGGATGCTGCCATAATGTTTTGAGGGTTTTGTTGGTTGAAGATCGCATGCATGTTACACGTGGATTCTTCACGGAAGTTAAGATGGACGACATAGTGATTTAGAAGGCTCAAGTATTTTCTTGAGTATTATTCATGTTTTTATGTACTTTTGTCATTATTTGTTGGTTCATTTTATTATAAGTTATAGGAATGGTGTGTCATTCTTATATTCGAGTCTGTAGGTGTCCTAAGGGACTGAGATGAGGGATATCACCCTCATCCTATGTACCTCAACGTTTTTTGGAGTAATGCATTTTACCGGGGTGAATTAACCCTTTTACCCAAAAAAGAAATTGTCACTAACATGATGAGATCCGTTATCTCTAAAGGCTACCTTTATAAGGGCAATTTGTCCCTTCCAGGATAAGAGCCGTTGTCCCTATAGGCTCACTTGTTGAGAGCAATTGTACCTTACTTTATGGGAGCCATTTTCCCTAAACACTTGCTCACTTGATCAGAGCAATTGCCTATTACATGATGATAGCCGTTATCCCTAATGCTTGCACACTTGATAGGAGCAATTGTCACTTAAATGATGAGATTCGTTGTCCCTAAAGGCTAACTTTATGAGGGCGATTTGTCCATTACATGATAAGAGCCATTGTCCCTAAAAGCTCACTTGTTGAGAGCAATTGTACCTTACTTTATGGGAGTCGTTGTCCCTAAACGCTTGCTCACTGGATGAGAGCAATTGCCCTTTACATGATGATAGGCGTTGTCCCTAAAGCTTCCACACTTGATATGATCAATTGTCACTTACATGATGAGATCCGTTGTCTCTAAAGGCTACCTTTATAAGGGCAATTTGTCCCTTCCATGATAAGAGCCGTTGTCCCTAAAGGCTGACTTGTTGAGAGCAATTGTACCTTACTTTATGGGAGCCATTTTCCCTAAACGCTTGCTCACTTGATGAGAGTTATTGCCCTTTACATGATGATAGCCGTTGTCCCTAATGCTTGCACACTTGATAGGAGCAATTTTCACTTAAATGATGAGATCCGTTGTCCCTAAAGGCTAACTTTATTAGGGCGATTTGTCCCTTACATGATAAGAGTCGTTGTCCCTAAAGGCTCACTTGTTGATAGCAATAGTACCTTACTTTATGGGAGCCGTTGTCCCTAAACGCTTGCTCACTTGATGAGAGCAATTGCCCTTTACATGATGATTGGCATTGTCCCTAATGCTTCCACACTTGATATGAGCAATTGTCACTTACATGATGAGATCCATTGTTTCTAAAGGCTACCTTTATAAGGGCAATTTGTCCCTTCCCTGATAAGAGTCATTGTCCCTAAAGGCTCAATTGTTGAGAGCAATTGTACCTTACTTTATGGGAGCTGTTGTCCCTAAACGCTTGCTCACTTGATGAGAGCAATTGCCCTTTACATGATGATAGCCGTTGTCCCTAATGCTTGCACACTTGATAGGAGCAATTGTCACTTAAATGATGAGATCCGTTGTCCCTACAGGCTAACTTTATTAGGGCGATTTGTCCCTTATATGATAAGAGCTGTTGTCCTTAAAGGCTCACTTGTTGAGAGCAATTGTACCATACTTTATGGGAGTCGTTGTCCCTAAACATTATGATAGCCGTTGTCCCTAATGCTTGCACACTTGATAAGAGCAATTGTCACTTGCATGATGAGATCCGTTGTCCCTAAAGGCTAAATTTATAAGGGCAATTTGTCCCTTACATGATAAGAGCCGTTGTCCTAAAGGCTCACTTGTTGAGAGCAATTGTACCTTACTTTATGGGAGCCGTTGTCCCTAAATGCTTGCTCACTTGATGAAAGCAATTGCCCTTCACATGATGATAGCCATTGTCCCC
Source organism: Artemisia argyi (assembly GCA_030686995.1). Taxonomy (NCBI): domain Eukaryota; kingdom Viridiplantae; phylum Streptophyta; class Magnoliopsida; order Asterales; family Asteraceae; genus Artemisia; species Artemisia argyi. The sequence continues at coordinate 107,053,506 of CM060689.1, read as the reverse complement.
AATGCTTCCACACTTAATATGAGGAATTGTCACTTACATGATGAGATCCGTTGTCTCTAAAGGTTACCTTTATAAGGGCAATTTGTCCCTTCTAAGAGTCGTTGTCCCTAAAGGCTCACTTGTTGAGAGCAATTGTACCTTACTTTATAAAAGCCGTTGTCCCTAAACGCTTGCTTTCTTAATGAGAGCAATTGCCCTTTGATGATAATACTCGTTGTCCCTAATGCTTGCACACTTGATAGGAGCAATTATCACTTACATGATGAGATCAGTTGTCCCTAAAGGCTAACTTTATGAGGGCGATTTGTCCCTTACATGATAAGAACCGTTTTCCCTAAAGGTTCACTTGTTGAGAGCAATTGTACCTTACTTTATGGGAGCCATTGTCCCTAAATGCTTGCTCACTTGATGAGAGCAATTGCCCTTTATATGATGATAGCCGTTGTCCCTAAGCACACTTAATAGGAGCAATTGTCAATTACAAGATGAGATCCATGTCGTCATAGAAGTTCATGACCATCAACGATGCAGCCGAAACCATGGTAGAATAGACAGTCGCCAATCCACACAAAAGATCCACCAAGTACACCGATCTTCATTGATCCAACCAGGACCAAACCAACACTACAACTCGATCCAATACCGCATCTACTACAAGTTTCAAAGGAAACTCAAGCTAAGAATGAAACACAATGTATCTTGATCAGTTGTAGACGAAAATAGGGCTAGACAACCCTAACTTACATCAAAGAGAGCATCATCGATCACATGATCAAATAAATCAATGCCATGTCCATGAACGATGATAAAAAGGTTTTGAATAAGACCCTTAAATTTAACTTACATCACCAATTCGAGCAGCAGCAGATACCATAAAAGTTACAATGAACTTATATAAAGATCAATCCACTAGAAAACACGAACAGCAAACAACCCATTGAACAACCAAAGCTCGTACCAAAACATTACCACCTAGCATCAGACGTACCATATTAACAACATACCACCAAGTCAACAAGACCATAGTTCTGAACAGCAAGGACCATACAATGCATGCACGAGCAGAAAATAGTGCTAAATAAACCCTAACATACCGATACCATCACGTAGCCCTCTCCCTTAACCCACGTACAAATACCTTCATCTATACAGAACGCACCACCAACATTCAAACCCTTAGAAGGGCTACCATGAAAAATAACATGCCGATAATCATCACAAACCCAATAGAATGTCGAAACCCTAATCAGGTTTCATAAACATGAAAGCGTAGCAGCAACCCAATCAATCAGATCCATATAAACGAAACCCTAAAAAGGATTCCATTATGTCGTTTAAGCATCAACACCGAACCAACAATAACGAATCATTAGCAGAATTTAAAAAACTTCTGTTATAGCATTAACGCATCAAGCAGCACCCCCAAACCCTAAGTCGACAAAAGATATAGAATGATTATCACAGCCGACTTAGAGAAGAAACCATAGGATCGTGATAAATAACCAAATTGATCCAAAACCGACTTGAACAATAACGCTCAGATCCAATAATAAAACGAAACCCTAAAAACCCTAAAGAATGATTCGGTTAAAACCAAGTAGAAATGATTAGGGTTTAGAGTACAAGCAAGGATATCGACCCTTTTAATGTATAGTCGATCAAAAAGAACCGACATATGAATCAGGTGTTAAAGGGTACGATAACAAACACATGGTGATTAACCAACACTAAAAATAATGTTAGGGTTTAAAAATCACCAAGATAGGGAGAGATCCGAATAAATAAAGAGTGAAAATCAATACCAACCTCCCTCAAAAGACTGTTAATCACCTAATCGTATTGCATAACCTTCAAAGAAGATTAGAGAGGACGGATTAGGGATTAATTATGGCCGGAATAGTTAGGAGGGTGGCGGCCGGAAATCTCCACAAGGGAGAGAGAAAACTTACTTTATGGGAGCCGGTGTCCCTAAATGCTTGCTCACTTTTTGAGAGCAATAGCCCTCAACATTATGATAGCCGTTGTCCCTAATGCCTGCACACTTGATAAGAGCAATTATCACTTGCATGATGAGATCCGTTGTCCCTAAATGCTAAATTTATAAGGGCAATTTGTCCCTTACATGATAAGAGCCGTTGTCCTAAAGGCTCACTTGTTGAGAGCAATTGTACCTTACTTTATGGGAGCCGTTGTCCCTAAATGCTTGCTGACTTGATGAGAGCAATTGCCCTTCACATGATGATAGCCATTGTCCCCAATGCTTCCACACTTAATATGAGGAATTGTCACTTACATGATGAGATCTGTTGTCTCTAAAGGTTACCTTTATAAGGGCAATTTGTCCCTTCTAAGAGTCGTTGTCCCTAAAGGCTCACTTGTTGAGAGCAATTGTACCTTACTATATGGAAGCCGTTGTCCCTAAACGCTTGCTTTCTTAATGAGAGCAATTGCCCTTTGATGATGATAGTCGTTGTCCCTAATGCTTGCACACTTGATAGGAACAATGGTCACTTACATGATGAGATCAGTTGTCCCTAAAGGCTAACTTTATGAGGGCGATTTGTCCCTTACATGATAAGAGCCGTTGTCCCTAAAGGCTCACTTGTTGAGAGCAATTGTACCTTACTTTATGGGAACAGTTGTCCCTAAACGCTTGCTCACTTGATGAGAGCAATTGCCCTTTACATGATGATAGCCGTTGTCCCTAATGCTTGCACACTTAATAGGAGCAATTGTCAATTACATGATGAGATCCATTGTCCCTAAAGGCTAACTTTATGGGGGGGGGGATTTGTCCCTTACATGATAAGAGCCATTGTCACTAAAGGCTTACATGTTGAGAGCAATTGTACCTTACTTTATGGGAGCCGTTGTCCCTAAATGCTTGCTCACTTGATGAGAGTAATTGCTCTTTACATGATAATTGCCGTTGTCCCTAATGCTTCCACACTTGATAAGAAGAACTGTCACTTACATGATGAGATCCGTTGTATCTAAAGGCTACGTTTATGAGGGCAATTTGTCCATTACATGACAAGAGCCGTTGTCCCTAAAGGCACACTTGTTGAGAGAGCAATTGTACTTTACTTTATGGGAGTCATTGTCCCTAAACGCTTGCTCATTTGATGAGAGCAATTGCCCTTCACATGATGATAGCCATTGTCCCTAATGCTTCTACACTTGATATGAGGAATTGTCACTTACATGATGAGATCCGTTGTCTCTAAAGGTTACCTTTATAAAGGCAATTTGTCCCTTCCATGATAAGACTCGTTGTCCCTAAAAGGTCACTTGTTGAGAGCAATTGTACCTTACTTTATGGAAGCCGTTGTCCCTGAACGCTTGCTTTCTTAATGGGAGCAATTGCCCTTTGATGATGTTAGTCGTTGTCCCAAATGCATGCACTCTTGATAGGAGCAATTGTCACTTACCTGATGAGATCAATTGTCCCTGAAGGCTAACTTTGTGGGGGGGATTTGTCCCTTACATGATAAGAGCCGTTGTCCCTAAAGGCTTACATGTTGAGAGCAATTGTACCTTACTTTATGGGAGCCGTTGTCTCTATAGGCTTGCTCACTTGATGAGAGCAATTGCCCTTTACATGATGATAGCCGTTGTCCCTAATGCTTCCACACTAGATAAGAGGAATTGTCACTTACATGATGAGATCCGTTGTCTCTAAAGGCTAACTTTATGAGGGCAATTTGTCCCTTACATGATAAGAGCCGTTGTCCCTAAAGGTCACTTGTTGAGAGCAATTGTACCTTACTTTATGGGAGCCGGTGTCCATAAACGCTTGCTCACTTTTTGAGTGCAATTGCCCTCAACATTATAATAGCCGTTGTCCCTAATGCTTGCACACTTGATAAGAGCAATTATCACTTGCATGATGAGATCCATTGTCCCTAAAGGCTAAATTTATAAGGGCAATTTGTCCCTTACATGATAAGAGCCGTTGTCTAAAAGGCTCACTTGTTGAGAGCAATTGTACCTTACTTTATGGGAGCCGTTGCCCCTAAATGCTTGCTCACTTGATGAGAGCAATTGCCCTTTACAAGACGATAGCTGTTTATCCCTAATGCTTGCACACTTGATAAGAGTAATTGTCACTTATATGATGAGATCCGTTGTCCCTAAAGGCTAACTTTATGAGGGCAATTTGACCCTTACATGATAAGAGCCATTGTCCCTAAAGGCTCACTTGTTGATAGAAATTGTACCTTACTTTATGGGAGCCGGTGTCCCAAAATGCTTGCTCACTTTTTGGGTGCAATTGCCCTCAACATTATGATAGCCGTTGTCCCTAATGCTTGCACACTTGATAAGAGCAATTGTCACTTGCATGATGAGATCCGTTGTCCATAATGGCTAAATTTATAAGGGCAATTTGTCTCTTACTTGATAAGAGCTGTTGTCCTAAAGGCTCACTTGTTGAGAGCAATTGTACCTTACTTTATGGGAGCCATTGTCCCTAAATGCTTGCTCACTTGATGAGAGCAATTGCACTTTACATGATGATAGTCGTTGTCCCTAATGCTTCCACACTTGATATGAGCAATTGTCACTTACATGATGAGATCCATTGTCTCTAAAGGCTACCTTTTTATAAGGGAAATTTGTCCCTTCCATGATAAGATCCGTTTTCCCTAAAGGCTCACTTGTTGAGAGCAATTGTACCTTACTTTATGGGAGCCGTTGTCCCTAAACCCTTGCTCACTTGAAGAGAGTTATTGCCCTTTACATGATGATAGCCGTTGTCCCTAATGCTTGCACACTTGATAGGAGCAATTGTTACTTAAAGGCTAACTTTATGAGGGCGATTTGTCCCTTACATGATAAGAGTTATCGTCCCTAAATGCATGCTCACTTGATGAGAGCAATTGCCTTTACATGATGATAGCCGTTGTCCCTAATGCTTGCACACTTGATAAGAGTAATTGTCACTTATATGATGAGATTCGATGTCCCTAAAGGCTAACTTTATAGGGGAAATTTGTCCCTTACATGATAAGAGTCGTTGTCCCTAAAGCTCACTTGTTAAGTGCAATTGTACCTTACTTTATGGGATCCGGTGTCCCTAAACGCTTGCTCACTTTTTGAGTGCAATTGCCCTCAACATTATGATAGCCGTTGTCCCAAACGCTTGCACACTTGATAAGAGCAATTGTCACTTGCATGATGAGATCCGTTGTCCCTAAAGACTAAATTTATAAGGGCAATTTGTCCCTTACATGATAAGAGCCGTTGTCCTAAAGGCTCACTTGTTGAGAGCAATTGTACCTTACTTTATGGGAGCCGTTGTCCCTAAACACTTGCTCACTTGATGAGAGCAATTGCTCTTTACATGATGATAGACGTTGTCCCTAATGCTTCCACACTTGATATGAGCAATTGTCACTTACATGATTTGATCCGTTGTCTCTAAAGGCAACCACTATAAGGGCAATTTGTCCCTTCCATGAAAAGAGCCGTTGCCCCTAAAGTCTCACTTGTTGTGAGCAATTGTACCTTACATTATTGGAGCCATTGTCCCTAAACGCTTGCTCACCTGATGAGAGTAATTGCCCTTTACATGATGATTGTCGTTGTCACTAATGCTTCCACACTTGATATGAGCAATTTTAACTTGCATGATGAGATCCATTGTCTCTAAAGGCTACCTTTTTATAAGGGAAATTTGTCCCTTACATGATAAGATCCATTTTCCCTAAAGGCTCACTTGTTGAGAGTAATTGTACCTTACTTTATGGCAGCCGTTGTCCCTAAACCCTTGCTCACATGAAGAGAGCTATTGCCCTTTACATGATGATAGCCGTTGTCCTTAATGCTTGCACACTTGATAGGAGCAATTGTTACTTAAAGGCTAACTTTATTAGGGCGATTTGTCCCTTACATGATAAGAGTCGTCGTCCCTAAATGCTTGCTCACTTGATGAGAGCAATTGCCTTTACATGATGATAGCCGTTGTCCCTAATGCTTGCACACTTGATAAGAGTAATTGTCACTTATATGATGAGATTCGTTGTACCTAAAGGCTAACTTTATAAGGGAAATTTGTCCCTTACGTGATAAGAGTCATTGTCCCTAAAGGCTCACTTGTTAAGAGCAATTGTACCTTACTTTATGGGAGCCGGTGTCCCTAAACGCTTGCTCACTTTTTGCGTGCAATTGCCCTCAACATTATGATAGCCGTTGTCCCTAACGCTTGCACACATGATAAGAGCAATTGTCACTTGCATGATGAGATCCGTTGTCCCTAAAGGCTAAATTTATAAGGGCAATTTGTCCCTTACCTGATAAGAGCCGTTGTCCTAAAGGCTCACTTGTTGAGAGCAATTGTACCTTACTTTATGGGAGCCATTGTCCTTAAACGCTTGCTCACTTCATTAGAGCAATTGCTCTTTACATGATGATAGACGTTGTCCCTAATGCTTCCACACTTGATATGTGCAATTGTCACTTACATGATGAGATCCATTGTCTCTAAAGGCTACGTTTATAAGGGAAATTTGTCCCTTCCATGATAACAGCCGTTGTCCCTAAAGGCTCACTTGTTGAGAGCAATTGTACCTTACTTTATGGGAGCCGTTGTCCCCAAACGCTTGCTCACTTGATGAGAGCTAGTGCCCTTTACATGATGATAGCCGTTGTCCCTAATGCTTGCACACTTGATAGGAGCAATTGTTACTTAAATGATGAGATCCGTTGTCCCTAAAGGCTAACTTTATGAGGGCAATTTGTCCCTTACATGATAAGAGCTGTCATCCCTAAATGCTTGCTCACTGGTTGAGAGCAATTGTACCTTACTTTATGCGAGCCGTTGTCCCTAAATGCTTGCTCACTTGATGAGAGCAATTGCTCTTTACATGATGATAGCCGTTGTCCCTAATGCTTCCACACTTGATATGAGCAATTCTCACTTACAAGATTAGATCCGTTGTCTCTAAAGGCTATCTTTATAAGGGCAATTTGTCCCTTCCATGAAAAGAGCCGTTGCCCTTAAAGGCTCACTTGTTGTGAGCAATTGTACCTTACATTATGGGAGCCATTGTCCCTAAACGCTTGCTCACCTGATGAGAGCAATTGCCCTTTACATGATGATTGTCGTTGTCACTAATGCTTGCACACTTGATAGGAGTATTTGTCACTTGCATGATGAGATCCATTTTCCCTAAAGGCTAACTTTATGAGGGCAATTTGTCCATTACAAGATAAGAGTCGTTGTCCCTAAAGGGTCACTTGTTGAGAGCAATTGCCCTTTAAATAACGATAGCCGTTGTCCCTAATGCTTGCACACTTGATAGGAGTAATTGTCACTTGCATGATGAGATCCTTTGTCCCTAAAGGCTCACTTGTTGAGAGCAATTGTACATTACTTTATTGGGGCCGTTGTCCCTAAACGCTTGCTCACTTGATGAGAGCAATTGCCCTTTACATGATGATAGCCATTGTCCCTGATGCTTCCACACTTGATAAGAGGAATTGTCACGTACATGATGAGATCCGTTGTCTCTAAAGGCTAACTTTAAAAGGGCAATTTGATCCTTCCATGATAAGAGCTGTTCCCCCTAAAGACTCACATGTTGAGAGCAATTGTACCTTACTTTATAGGAGCCGTTGTCCCTAAACGCTTGCTCACTTGATGAGAGCGCTTGCTCACTTGATGAGAGCAATTTCCCTTTACATAATGATAGCCGTTGTCCCTATTCCTTGCACGAGTGATAGGAGTAATTGTCACTTGCATGATGAGATCCATTTTCCCTAAAGGCTAAGTTTATGAGGGGAATTTTGTCCTTTACATGATAAGAGCCGTTGTCCCTAAAGGCTCACCTGTTGAGAGCAATTTTACCTTACTTTATGGGAGTCGTTGTCCCTAAACGCTTGCTCACTTGATGAGAGCAATTACCCTTTACATGATGATAGTCGTTGTCCCTAATGCTTCCACACTTGATAAGAGGAATTGTCACTTACATGATGAGATCCATTGTCTCTAAAGGCTAACTTTATAAGGGCAATTTGTCCCTTCCATGATAAGAGCCGTTGTCCCTAAACGCTTGCTCACTTGATGAGAGAAATTGCCCTTTACATGATGATAGCCGTTGTCCCTAATGCTTCCACACTTTATATGAGCAATTGTCACTTACATGATGAGGTCCGTTGTCTCTAAAGGCTACCTTATGGGTGCCGTTGTTGCTAAAGGCTACCTTTATAAGGGCAATTTGTCCCTTGCATGATAAGAGCCGTTGTCCCTAAAGGCTCACTTGTTGAGGGCAATTGTACCTTACTTTATGGGAGCCGTTGTCCCTAAATGCTTGCTCACTTTTTTTTTTGGGTAAAGGGCATTCCACCCAGTAAAATATATTACACCAAAAAAACGTTTAAGTACAATGGAATGTGGCTAAAGTACCACATTAACCTCAAGCAGCGCTTGAACAACCTCAATCAACTAAACGCTTGTGACATGCCACAAAGCGAACAAACCTAATACCATACAGTTACAATAGCACCAATAGGAAACCACCAACGAAAATAACAAGAATCACCACAATTGTCCACGCGCCTCTTCGAAGGAGATTGATGAATCAACTGAGACTGCCTCCTTAAAAACCTTTCCAAGAAAAAACCCATAGGGAAAACCTTGAAGAAGGGAAAAAAGAGTACAGCTCTCAATTGAATCTCCAATGAACAATCCACCATGCCCCATGCAACATCCAAAGAAACAACATCAACTTGCAAAGGCCAACGATCCATAAAAGAAACCAACATCATGAATGAATAAGCGAAGTTGGCAACTTCCACACGCGAACAAGATCAATAACGTTCGTCGTCTTCTTAAACCTGCACGTAAGCAGCTTCAACCTAACCGTAGACTTGGTGAAATCAACAACCTGAGCTTCTGATCTTGATTGCTTCTTGAAAATCCGGTTGTTTCGTTCTTGCCATATAACATAAGCCGCGGCAGGAAACAAGAGCTTAGAAATAACACTCCGAACAGACCTTGACTTCGCCGACACAATAAGAACATTAACAATAGCATCCAAAGAGGAAGGCAACACGGAAAGACCAGCAAAAATCTTAAACGAGTCCCAAACCTGCATAGAATAAGAACAAGCAAAGAAAAGGTTATCATGAGAATCTGGTTGCATTTTACAAAGAGGACACAACAACGGGTCCATATTTGCAGCATCATGATGCCTTAACATATCTTGAGTTTGAAGCCTCCTTTTCATCACTAACCACAAGTGAAAAGCATATTTCGGAATCCGATGAGGGAACCACACAAGATGATACCAATCAACACTAATGTCCCGATGCCTAATGCAATCCCAAACTAAAGAAACCGAAAACGGCCTTAAAACCCCATCATTCGAATGCCAACATAAAGAATCCTCCATATGATCCACCAACAGCGGAACAGAAAGAGAACCAAGAGTGGGATAACGAACCAGCCATTCATTAGGCCACGCCCAACCATTAGAAGTGACGATCTCCCAAACAGTAGTATTAGAATTAAAACCAGCACGATGAATGTCACGAGAAGAAACAATAAAAGCGATAGGACTAATCGAGCACCAAGAGTCAAACCAAGCTGAAACCTTTGAACCATCCCCTAATTTATACCATATAAAGTTGCGGATAATAGCCCTAAGTTGAAGAATCTTGCGCCAACTCCAAGACATATTACCACGACACGGGATATCCCAAAAGTTACGCCCCCTAAGCTTATACGCATGAATCCATCTAACCCAAAGAGACTCCTTACCAGTAATAATACTCCAAATATGGGTGGTAATCAAGGCACTATTAAAAGTATCAAGCCTCCGAATCCCAAGACCTCCTTCCTGTTTAGGAAGACAAACAACCTCCCATGCAACTTTGGATTTACCCTTAAGCCCCGTACCATTACCCCACAAAAAACTCCGCATAAGCTGTTCCAAGTCATAAATAATACGAGATGGAAGGATAAAAACTGACGCCCAATTAATGTGCATAGAAGATAGAACCGATTGAATAAGTTGAAGCCTACCAGCAAACGAGAGAGATTTATTCTTCCAATCCTTAATACGATTGGACAACTTTTCAACTAACTCCTTGCAATCTCTAAATATCAGCCTAGTCGTAACCAAAGGAACATCCAAATACTTAACCGGAAGGCTACCCGCAACAAACGAAATGACCTGTAAAATAGCATGCTTAACATGATTACGAACGTTACAAAAATAAGCAGTGCTCTTAGGAAGACTCGGGGTAAGAACAGAAATTTGCTTAAACTCATCCAAAGCCTCCATAATAACTCTAGCCGACTCCACATCACCATGAGCAAAAAGAAATAGGTCATCAGCAAAACATAAATTAATAATGTTAAGGTTAGAACAATGATGATGAAATGTAAACAACTCAGAATTGCGCACACGCCTTCGAAGCATAAGAGTAAATAGATATGGTGATAACGGATCACCTTGACGAAGACCCCTCTTACCTTTAAAATAACCATGCATAGATCCGTTAACACTAATAGAAAATGAAGTCGAAGTCACACATTCCATAATCCAACCAATCATACGGTTATGAAAACCAAAACCAATCAGAATTTGCCTCAAAAAATTCCAGTCAACCGTATCATACGCTTTCTGAATATCCACTTTAAAAGCACATCTAGCCGGGCCCCGATCTACATGATAGTTGTGCATAATCTCCTGAGTAAGCAAAATATTATCCGAGATCCTCCTACCCGGAACAAACGCTGATTGATTCAAACTAACTAAGGAAGTTAAACAAGACTTAATACGGTTAGCAATAATCTTGCTAATACATTTAAATAAAACATTGCAGCAAGATATAGGCCAAAAGTCATTAATCCGAGACGGAGAAGGAACCTTAGGAAGAAGGGCAATAATAGTATGGTTCAATTCTTTCAATAGGTTACCGTTAATGAAAAATTCTTGAACCGCCTTAGTAACATCAGACGTTACAATATCCCAAGCACCCTTAAAGAAAGCTGCCGTGAACCCATCCGGACCAGGAGATTTGTCATCTCCCATAGAAAATAAAGCATCCTTAACTTCTTGAGTTGAAACAGCCCGAACCATATCATCAGCAACAATAGGATCCAAGGTAGACATAAAAAGATCATTGCCATCCAACGGAACCGTATACCCCTCTTGACCAATGAAGGAAGCATAATGACTTACGAATGCGTTAGGCACCGCCTCCCCATCAAACCGCACCCCTTCACTATTGCTGATCACATCTATTCAACTTCTAGCTTTCCGGCTCTTCACCACCTTATGAAAATAGGCCGAGTTAGAGTCCCCTACCCTCAGCCATTCAACCTTCGCTTTTTGTTTAAGAAACTGCTCCTCCACAATGATAGCATCATTATATGCATTAAAATAACAAGCCTCCTCCTCCCGCAAAGTAATATTAAAAGGATCCACATCAAGGGCACGTTGGACCGTATCTAATTCGTTACGAAGTCTAATGACTTTCTCATGAATATTACCTTCATTAAAGAGCATCTTTCGAAGAGGCTTCTTCAGCGATTTAAGCTTGCAAACCACTTGGTACATGTAAAACCCACTCTTAACCACGTTCCAACACTCCTTAACCTGTTCTTTAAACCGAGAATTCTCAACCAGAATATTAGAAAACTTGAAAGGCCTTGGTTTAAACTTATGCGGAGTAGGAATAGTTAGGATAGCCGGAGAATGGTCAGAAATACGATAAGGCTGAAATACAGCATGAGCGCCAACAAAACCATCCGTGCATTCAAGATTAGCCATAATTCGATCAATCTTTTTAAGAGTACCATCCATCCCTCTAGGTTTTTGGTTCCACGTATATTGCAAACCGGAACGATTAACATCAAAAACCTCAATCTCCTCCACACATTCCTTAAACTCTCTCATAGCAATATCAATAACGGAAGAACCTTCCACTTTATCCTCTAAATTAAGGGCAGAATTAAAATCACCAAGAAGACACCAAGCACGGTTTCTAACATATTGCTTATGCACCATTAAATTCTGCCAAAGAGGCCGTCTATGAATATAACGGTTATGAGCATATATAAATGAGCAGAACAACTCTTTCTTATCTATTTTAAACCGAATACAAGTGTGTATAACTTGATCATCCATAGCAACCACGGTTAAATCAACATCAGCTTGATTCCATCCTAAAACAATACGTGATCCTTTAGAACACAAATGCCCATTAGAAGTCCAATCCCAACTCCGAAAAACCTTTTTACAAAGCACCTCCAACCGAGAACAAGCTATATGAGATTCAAGAATGGCACAAACAGAAAGTTTATTCTGACAAATAACTCGACGAACCTCATTTTGTTTAGGGGATTGGTTCATACCCCTTATATTCCAAGAAGCGATACTATACATGAGGAACTTCACTGGAGGAAGTGCTTGCTTCCTTACGATTACTTGTATCCGATCTAGGTTTGCCAAGCTCAATATACTCGTCTATCTCATTATCACTATCTCCATCCACATCATGAACCCTTTTATCCACCTTAGACGAGTCCTCCTCCGACACAAATTCAGAATTAAAAACATCATCACTAAGAGCTCCAAAAGGATTCTTCGTAACAATATCACTTAAATCATCATGAATATACTTAGACAGGGCTGGAACTTGACGATTACCCTGATTTTCCAAAGAATTAGGACCAGCATCCACATTCGTATCACTCGATCCCTTAGTTGTACCATGCTCCACACCCTCCTTATGTAAATTGGGCTCCATATAAGTATTATTACCCTTAGTTGAACCATTTCCTCTAGAAGAAGACGCTCCATCAGCTCCCACTTTATTCTTCGAAACCGGCTGCCAACGATAGTTAAATGTGACCTTAGGTTTAGCAAAACGAACTCCATCAATCACCTTTTCATGAGTTTGTGCCTTACCCTTACCCTTACGCTTAGTAGCTTCAACAAAGCCCTCCTCATCAACATTAGACATAACACTTGCTTGTTTTACCTTCTTGGGACATGCATCATCATTATGGTCAAAAATTTTGCACAAAGCACACCTAGGAGGCTGCCATTCGTACTCAATATCAATACGAACCAAAGAGTGACCAGATTCATTAGGATACGGAATAGCAACAATCACATGATCCATTAGCTCATTTAGAGAGGACACTTCAACAAGAGCATGCGCATATGAATTCCTACCCCACGACTTAACACACATAGAACTAGTATATGAATCCAACATAATAGGCTTACCAATTTGAGTCGTAATCAAACTTAAACCAACCTCCGTATAAGCAACAATTGGAACGTTATGAAGCTTCAACCATATAGGAGCAGAAGTAATCTCTTCCTTAGTAAGCGTAGTATTTGGGGTCCAGACGTTCAAAAAGATAGGAACTGATCGAATTAACCAGGGACCAGCTTCTAACACTTGATCCATACCGTCCTTTGTGGAAAATTGAAATAAAAAGAACCCGTTATTCAACATAACACGTTCTAACCCAAACTTAGCCCAAGGATTCTTCACATAGTTCTCCACAATAGCAAAGGCAAGACGTTTTCCTATGAAATACCCGTAGAGAGTATTAGCAAATCTAGCCGACACATCCTTAATCTCCTTTAACGGAATTGCAACATGAGCCCCTTCAACACGATCATCATTACGTAGTTCGAAATGTTAACTGATTTAAACGCATTCTTAGACTTGAACATTGAAGCATATGAAAGTTTAGGGGCTGATTGTGAGTCAGCCTCACTAGCCATTCGTTCATTATTAGTCGTACCACTTACCACAGAATCAGAATTAGGAGTCTTAGTTGCATGAGAATCCATACCCTCCACGTTCTTAGTCACCTCATAATCAGCTTGAGTCTTACCATGAGCTTGTGTAGAATTAGATGTCTTTTTTTTTGGGTAAAGGGGAGTAATCCTGCACCCTGGTAAAATTCATTATCCAAAAATGTTGAAGTATTTCATACGTATTTCCTGTTCATCAATACTTCCTTAAATCCATTTTATTTTTAATACAATCTTATAATATCATCCGGTTACTGTAGATTTGTGTACTGTTCTTCATTAATTCATCTCTTATACACAATCCGCCCTTTTTCAATTCATTTTTCCGTTATAATAAACCACTTTTACTGTTCATCGTTTTTAATGCATTTGTTTCATTAATTTCCATGGATTCTAACCCTGATCCTAATACTAATCCGTCCTCTCATAGGACGGATTCAGCTCTTAAACCCAAAAAAACTACTCGTACCATGAATCCTATGAGTAAATCTGCTATGAAACATACTAATATGTTATCTAAGGTTCCTAGGAATCTATATTCTAAGAAGACTAGATCTGCTTCTCGGGGTAATAATGAAGCAATGGATATGGATGATTTGGAATCTGATGATGGGGCTTCTGAGTCTGTGGAGGGTAGTGAGGATTTTGGAGGCTCATGCTCTGGTATTGATGATGGGGGTAGTGTTGGTGATGGTTCTGAGGCTGGTAAGGTGAATTCTGGTAAGGATAATAATATTTCATTTGATTGTGATGTTAGTAACAAAGACATTATTGATAAAATTGCTAAAAGTTTGAATAATGAGTCTATTGCTGCTAGTGCTAAGTCTGTTGGTGATGTGGGTAATCTTAATAGTGGGTCTAGGGATGTTAATGGTTTGCCTGCTAGTGATTTAGGTCAGGGGAATGTTAAGTGTAGCAAAGATAATGGTCCTGATGTGTCTAAACCTAGTGTGGAGAGTTCTAATTTGAAGCAAAATGTGGGTTCTGATAAACCTAGGAGCCCTACTAAAGTAAGTTTTGGTGATGTTAGGGTTCCGGGTTTGTTTAAGGTTAATGTGATTGTTAGTGATATTGGTAAGGGTGTTAGCGAGGTGAGTAATTTTGCTGTGGGTGAGTCTAGTGGTGTTAAGGATACGGTTATGACAGATAGTGTGTATGAAAAGAATAGTAGGTCCTTTCGTGAGGCTGTATCAAATAGTTATGGTGGGAATGGTAATAATAAGTTGCATTATGTTCCTCCGTCTATTATTGGTGATAATAGGAAAGTTGCTAAGATGGATCCGATTTTGGAAGAAGGGTGTAAGAGGTGGGGTAATACAGTGGTTGGTTTTTTTGTTGGATTTCGTATGAATTATGCTGATTTGGTTTACCATTTGAAACGTATGTGGAGGTTGTATCAGTTGGACAATGTTATTATGAACCAGAATGGAATGTGTTTTTTGACTTTAAGTCTAATGATGGGATGGAGTTGGTTATTGAGAAAGGCCCTTGGTTAGTGAATAATAGGCCTTTGTTTGTGAAAAAATGGGAACCAGGGCTGTGCATGTCTAGACCTGAGGTTAAGAAGGTTCCGGTTTGGGCTAAAATTCATGACATTCCTTTGGAAGCTTGGAATGTTGAGGGTATCAGTAGGATAGTTAGCCAAATTGGTAGCCCAATTATTATGGACCGGATGACTACTTCCATTTGTGAAAAGCCATATGGCAGGGCTACGTTTGCTAGGGTGTTAGTTGAGATTGATTCTGAAAAGCCGTTTGTTAACTTTGTTGAATTGTGGTATGAGAAGTTGGGTAAGGTTTTGAAGCTGAGGGTTGAACATGATTGGGTTCCGCCAAGATGTGAGGAGTGCAAGGTTTTTGGACACTACTTGAGTGATTGTAAAAATAAAGTGAATGTGGCTAGGAAAGTGAATAAGGACGGTGAGAATGTGAAGCCTAATGATGTGAATGGTGGTGATAATAATAATAGTTCGGGTAATGTTAATGTGGATGAAGGTTGGAATGTTGCTGGTTTTAGAAGGAATAGGGGTGTTGGTAATAATGGACGACAAGGGAATATTGGTGGGCATCAGGTTAGAAGAGGTACTTTTGTTAACACGGCTAGTGGTAACAACACTAGTAAGGTAAATACGGGGAATGTGGGTGATAAGCAGACTAGTAATAAGTCTGAACCAGTGAAAAGTGGTAATGTAGGTAAGGTTGATGAGGGTGTTGTTGTGAATGATAATGGGAAGACTATTAACAAAGGTAAAGATAAAGTTGATGTGGGTAGTGGTGGTAGTAACAGTAATCAGACTAATACTTCAGTTGGTAACAAAAAGAATGTGCAGAAGAAGAATTCGGGTATCAATTCAGGGAACAAAAATGGTAATAACAGCAAGAATGGAGATGGTCGTAAGCTGAATGATGGTGTAGGATCAAAGAATGTTAGTACAAGTAATAGGTTTGATGTTTTGGGTAGTGATCAGATTAGTGATAATTCTGATGTTTGGAATGCAGTGAAGGATGCAGTGGAAAAGGCGTGTGATTCTGGTATTCCTATTTTAGAAAGTGTTGTTAAGAGTTGGAATGAAGACATGGTTAAATACTATACGGAAAAGTGGAATAATAGAATCATGAGTAATGGATCTCATGAACAACAATTAGAATTTAGAATCAAAAATCTGTCTGATCGTATTGTGTTACTTAATCAGAATATCAATTCTAATGCTAAACGTAATGCTGATATGATGATGAAGAAGACTGTTTTGACTACGCAAGATAGTAGTGATGTTTCTCTCAGACAAGGTTATGATGAAGCTTATCGTGCGGAGTTAGCAAAGATAGATAGTTTGTAGAAGGAGCGTGATTTGCTGCAGGTTGACTTGTTTATTTTATCTAAAAAGCCGTTTGATAAGATTTGTAAAGAGACCTGGACTGATGAGATGTTGGAATACTATTCGAATAGACGTGATGATATAAGAAGTGATAAGATTAATGGGCATTTATCTGATATGAATGGATCTCATTCCTTGGATGAAGTAGAGGAGGATAAGTCTGGTTCAGCTTCCTTTATGACACAGAATGAAGTCTTTAATGATGTGGATACGTCTATGGTTCAAGAGGGTGGTGTGCCTGCACCTTTTGATTCCAATCTTAAATGAGTTACAAAATTGGTGTTTGGAATGTCCGGGGTCTGTCTCAGACTACTAGACAAGACGAAGTTATATCGCTGATTAGAGATGAAGGGTTGTGTATGTGTGCTGTGGTTGAGACTCATCTTAGGAAGAAGTCGGTTAAGAGTGTTGGTGACAGTTTGTTTCGTAATTGGTCATGGGTTTCTAATATGGATGATTGTAGAAGTGTATGTAGAATGTTAGTTGGGTGGGATAACAATGTTGTTGGAGCCAATCTTGTTTCTCATTCTGACCAAGCTATGCACTTTGAAATTAATTTTATTCATGATTGCAGGAAGCATTTTGTTTCTTTTATCTATGCCAAGAACAAAGGTGTTGAAAAACGGGTGTTATGGAAGGACTTAGCTTTTCACAGTGATCTTGTTAAAGGTGAACCGTGGGTTTTGCTGGGTGATTTTAACGTTGCCCTGAATATTAGTGATTGTTCTGATGTCACTGCAGCTAAAGATAATGATATGGAGGATTTTAGGAATTGTGTTGAGTCATTGGAGCTTGATGATATTGCTTCCAAAGGTATGTTTTACACTTGGATTCAAAAACGCCTTGATCCGGAATCTGGTATTCTCAAGAAATTAGATAGAGTGTTGGGTAATAGTAGTTTCATTTCTTGTTATGATAGCTGCTTTGCTGAATTTTTGCCTTATCTTTCATCGGATCATTGCCCTGTTATTTTGAATTATTCTTTGGCCAAGCCTGTTAAGACTAGATCTTTTAGGTTTGCTAACTTTTTGGCGGAGAAGGATTCTTTTATTCCTACGGTTAGAGATAACAGGGGTATTGAGGTCTTTGGGTTTCGTATGTTTGTTTTGGCTAAACGTCTTAAAAATATGAAGAGACATTTGAGGAATATGAATAGGGTTAATGGGAATGTTTTTAATAAGGTTAAGACTTTGAAGGCTGAGCTTAAGAGAGTGCAACTAAGTTTAGACAAAGATCCCAATAATAGTAGTCTTAGAGAAGAAGAATATGTCTACTGTAATGCGTATCAGAAAGCGGTGAGGGATGAGGCTAACCTTCTTAGGCAGAAAACCAAGATTCAGTGGTTGAAGGATGGTGATCAAAATACGTCGTATTTCCATAATTGTCTTAAGAATAGGGTGAACAAGGGTAGGATTCATGTGGTGTGTGATGAGCAGGGTAATAAGTTCTATGGTGATGATGTGCCGGGGTGTTTTGTTAACCATTTTCAAAAGTTTTTGGGGGTGGAAGATGAGGTCATTCCGTTAGAAGACTGTGAGGATCTTTTTGCCAAGAAACTTGTTCCTTCTATTGCATTGAATATGGTTAGACCTGTTTCGGATACCGAAATCAAAGAAGCGATGTTTAGTATTGATGATGACAAAGCGGCTGGCCCAGACGGTTTTACTTCAAAGTTTTTTAAAGCGGCGTGGAGTGTTGTTAGTGTTGATGTCTGTGCTGCGGTTAAAGAGTTTTTCAGTTCTGGTAAACTTCTTGGTGAGTTTAATGCTAATGTCATCTCGCTTATTCCTAAGTTGCAGGTTCCTTTGAAGGTGTCTGATTATCGTCCTATTGCTTGTGGTAATGTCATATACAAGTGCATCAGTAAAGTCATTACGAATAGGATTAAAGATGGTCTTTGTAGCTTGATTGATTGTAACCAGAGTGCTTTCATCCCGGGTAGGCAGATCAGTGACAACATTTTGCTTGCTCAGGAGTTTGTTAAGAGATATAATTGGACGCGTGATGTTAGCAAATGCTCGTTCAAAGTGGACATTCAGAAGGCTTACGATACGGTCAATTGGGATTTTTTGAAGAAGTGTCTTGTTCATTTTGGCTTCCACAGCTCCATGATTCACTGGATTATGGTATGTTTAACTTCTGCCTCCTTTTCTTTATGTGTAAATGGTGATTGCATGGATTTTTCAAAAGTAAACGGGGTCTTAGGCAGGGTGACCCGATCTCGCCTTATTTGTTCACTATTGTTATGGAAGCATTTAATATGATGGTTAAGAGACAGATTAGAAGGGATGGTCGGTTTAGGTATCATTGGGGTTGTGAGAAATTTCAATTGACCCACTTATGTTTTGCGGACGACCTGCTTTTATTATGTCATGGTGATTTAATCTCTGCTAGTATTCTTAGAAGAGCGTTGGATGAGTTTGCTATGTGCTCTGGTCTTTTCCCTAGTATAGCTAAGAGTGTTGCTTTCTTTGGGAGTGTGCCTGATACGGTTAGGGATAATATTTTGCTTGTCATGCCGTTTAGAATTGGTGTTCTGCCATTAAAATACTTGGGTATCCCTCTGTTCGGTAAAAGAATTGTGAATGAGGATTGTAGAAGCTTGATTCAGAAGGTTAAGAATCGCATTAATGATTTTTTTGGGTAAAGGGGAGTAATCCTGCACCCTGGTAAATTACATTATCCAAAAACGTTGAAGTACACAATGACGAGGGTAATATCCCTCGCCCCCAGTCCCTAAGGACACTTACAAGACACCTATCTAAGAATGACAAACCATTCTTAAAACTAACATGCACACCATGTGCAACTGACCAAACAAGCATGCTAACCAAAGCAACTTACAATAAAATGAACATACCAATAATGACAAGAGTAAATAAAATTACAATACTACTCAAGAAAGGTACTTGAGCCTTCTAGTCACTTCGGTTGTCCATCTTAACGTCCATGAAGAATCCCCGAATAAACATCCAAGCGATCTTCAACATATCATCTGTTTGTAGTAGCAAAGAACACCACAAACCACATACCACACATTCAAGAAGGAAACCAAGCCATGCATCCGTTACAATACCATGCAGCAACCTGAATCTGAATACATCAAAAGCCATTAACCAAACTTGAATGATAACCAACAGCACCACCATGAATAGAACCATCATAGATCGAATCTTGGATAAAATCCAATTTTCAGCCATACACACAAAGCATGATGATCCACCAAGCATAGGACCTTCCAAATACGTATACCCAGACCAAACATGGGACTAACATAGGGTCCAATCCCTAACATCCATCAAAACGAAGCAGCATCAATCCAACGCATCAAATAAAACCATAATATGTAAATTGAACCACCCCTAAACGATCCATAGAAATTAAGAGACATTCCTAGTGATCGAATCTAGGATTTTTGAATAAGTTACCCTAGAAACTTAACTTGCAAATACCATCAATTTGATCCGCAACAACAGCAGAATCATATTGAACCACCAGTAGGTAAAAACGAACCCCTACACCTCCGCGACATAATCCCAGAAGTTGTCCAAAAATAAACCTTAAGTGATAAGGTTTAACGACCAGCAGTAATACAACTTCAAAAGTACCATGTGAAAGCGAATAAACACGATCAAACCCAAGCTAAATAAATAACAAATTGTTCCAGCAAGGGTTTACCATTATCACTCCAACGAGCAGGTACAACTTCCAATCAACCACCTACAGCAGATCATATTAACAACCAAACCATGCCGCACAAAGTATGGCACAATCATAGCATCTGATGTACAAACACGAATCTGCCATAAAAACGACCAACAGGGTTTAAACAAACCCTAACATGCATACTACTACACCAATCACAAACCGGAGATCATTAACAGTAGCAGCAACATCAAGCATACACGTAACAGATAGGATTCAGAAAACCCTAACATTCATAGGGTACACACATGAACCCTAACTAGCATGATGTCTGAATGCAAACCAAGTATAATCCATCAGTCCTAACATCCAAACACTCCATTCAGCACGATCATTATGGCATTAATCGATGCATCACCAGCAGAAAAGAACAATACTCACCGATTAGAACATGCCAAAGCCGAGCAATAGGGTTAAAACCCTAACTTACATAATATCAATCAACAGCCGCACCATTACAATCCGCAAAGTCAGATTACGAATGGCACAAACCTCATCAATCGCAATTGGAAACAATAAAGTTGCAGCGAACATACAGCAACACGATATAATAGGGTATCCAGACACCCTAACTTCCAAATCTTCAAATGAACTTCAGCCCAGAAAATCAAAAAGACCAGCGATTAGTATGAAACTAACCCCCAAGACCACTTCGATCACAGATCCAGGCCACCATTCAACTTACCCATGGTGAAACAAAACCCAAACATGCAAACGATTTGTCTCCAGAACCGAAGAACAAACCAGGATAGATACATCACGAACTAGGGTTTTGTTTTAATACCCATGAACATACACCTCTCTCTTAACCCACATAGCATAATCAGCACTCCAACAGGAACGTACAAGAAAACATATAACCCTAAAGATGGTAACATGAAATCGATTATAAAACAAAACCCTAAAAGGGATTCGTATAATTAAGGACCAAACAACACACATACCCAATAATATACGACCCATGAAAGACAAATCTTAACCCTAAAAAGAATTAGGAATAAGAATCAGATTTCAAAGAAAAGGAGTCGATCTATCAAGAAAAGATAGAAAAACAAGAAAACTCCAGCCGCCACCCATATGAATGCACAACCTACAAAACGATTGCATACCATTAAACAAACAAAGGTTTAAAGGTAGAGAGGCGCTTTGAAAGGTTGATTTTGGCCGGATTTAGGATGATAGGGTGGCGGCTAGATCGCCCATAGAGAGAGAGAGTTTTAGCAATCAGAGAAATAATTTTCAGGGTTAAATCGCATTAATGATTGGAGAAACAAAACTCTATCTTTTGCGGGTAGACTTCAGTTAATCTCATCTGTTCTTACTTCGCTTCATGTTTATTGGGCTTCGATGTTTCTTCTTCCTAATCATGTCTGTGATAGTATTGATAAGCTGTGTAAAAAAATTTTATGGTCCAGTGGGGGTGAGGGTAGTGGTATTGCTAGTATATCGTGGAAAGATATTTGTAAGCCTAAAAATCAGGGGGGGCTTGGTCTTAAACCTCTTAGACTTATGAATGAGGCTTTAATCGCTAAACACCTTTGGAATGTTATTAGTAAGAAAGACTCGCTATGGGTTAGATGGGTTCATGCTTATAGGATCAAAGATAGAAATATTTGGTTTGATATTAAACCTGAACATGGCACTTCGGGTTGGAATCATATTCTTGGTCTTAGGGATAAAATTCGATCTTTTGTGGTTTATAGATTGGGTAATGGTAAACAATGCTCTATGTGGTTTGATAAATGGCACACTAATGGCCCGTTGTGTAAGGTTATTACTCATAGTTTCCTTACTGAGCAAGGGTTGGATACTAGTGATAAGGTTGCTGATTGGATTGACAGTAATGGATGGAAATGGCCCAATGAATGGAATAGTCTTTTTGGTGATGTTTTAAATGTGCCTGTTCCCGTTTTATTTGATGAATTTGAGGACAAGGTTTTATGGATCAATAAGGATAGCAAGGATGTTGAATTTAGTGTCAAAGAAGCTTGGAAAGCGTTAAGGATTGATAGTCCTAAAGTTATGTGGTATAAGCATGTTTGGTTCTCCCAATGTATTCCTAGACACGCGTTTGTGCTTTGGATTGCTATGCGGGGTAGACTTAAAACTTCGGATCGTATTTCTAGATGGTTCAACATTTCTAGTACTGTTTGCCCTTTATGTAATGCTGTTGATGAATCTCATGCCCATTTGTTCTTTTCTTGCAAATTTTCTAAGGCTGTTTGGGATAATTTAAAACTTTTGTGTAAGCTGGATGATATTTCGTATACGTGGGCTGAAGTTGTTTCTGGAATCTCTATTAGAACTGCTAATAATTCTATATGGAGTGTGATTCAGCGTTTAGTGTTTGGAGCTGCGGTCTATTACATTTGGCAAGAGCGAAATTTTAGATTGTTTCAAAAGAATTTTAGAAGTGAGGAGACTATTTTTAAGATTATTATTGATATAGTTAGACATAAGCTGTTAAGTCTGAAGATTAAGTATTCTGTGGAATCTGTGAAGGCTGCACATATTTGGAAAATCCCGTTGAGGAGTTATAGTTGCTGTGACAATGGTATTAATGGTGTTACTTGACTCTTTGGTGACTGTGAGTTGGCACAAATTCTTATTGAATTTGGGGCTTTGGGTTGGTAATGTTTCTGCTAATCAGTATTCTAACGGTGATTTTGTGATGGTTTGTAATTTCAACAGATCTTGTAACTGTTGGGTTTGTTGGTGTTTCTTGGGCACTGGTTTCTGGAATTGTAATTATGTTTTTGATCCAGGTGTTTGTGATTTTTGCAAGTTATTATGCACTACAGATGAGAGGATAGCTTCCTGCGCTGGTCATCAGTTTGTAGTATGGAGGTATGGATGGCTATGCACTACAGGAACCGATTCTTTTTTCTGCGCTGATAACTTGTATTGGTTGACATGGTCTCAAATGAGTTTAATGAGTAATGAGACAGAGTTTGTGATAGCTTTCAGGTTTATTACTATTCTGTTCAGTACTTGGAGATCTTATTATTCTTATGATGGTTGGGTTTGTTGGTGTTTCTTGGGTACTGGTTTCTGGAAATGTAACCTCGTTTTTTATCCGGGTGATTGTGGCTCTAGCAAGTTACTATGCACTACAGATGAGAGGATAGCTTCCTGCGCTGGTCATCATTTTGTAGTACGGAGTTATGGATGGCTATGCACTACAGGAACCGATTCTTTTTTCTGCGCTGGTAAATTGTATTGGAGGATATGGTTTCATATGAGTAGTATGAATAAGGTGACTGTGGTTGTGATTGATACCAGGTTTAGTCCTAATCTGATTATTATTTGGAGGTATAATGGGTGCAATATTAGTACTGTTACATTAATCTTTGAGGTTTGCTTTGTTAATTGGTGGGGGTATAAGGTGGTTTGTGTTAGCAGGTATTGTGCTTCTTTTGTTTTTATCTTTTGGTACTCTAACGTGAACATACCTTGTACTCTTTTTCCTTGCTCAAAGTTTTCCCACAGGGTTTTTATTTGGCAAGGTTTTTTAACGAGACAAGGTTATTGGATGATTGATGTCTTGATGATTCATCCTTTTCCTGATCTGAGGTTCAAGCTTATGCTGATCTGGATGCTTTCCTTTGACCAAGTTCCTGGTGTTGTTATGCTGAGATTCTGAGTTGGTGATTTTATATGTGGCTTAGTGATTTGTTACACTGTTATTGTATCAGCTTCTTCCTGTTATTATGTCTTCAGTATTTATGCTTGCTATGACTACTTGTGAATGGTGATGTTTGGAGCTCTTTTGGTTGATTCCTTTTGAGTACCCCATGTATTCAGAGTTCTCAAGTGGTCTTAGTTCAAAGCTGTCTTTATACTGAGGTTTAATGTTCAGGGGTTGCTTTTGGTTTATGCAGTATTGGTTGTTTTATTTGTTCTGTTTTGTTATCTTAGCTTTGTTGGTTATCAGTTTGAGCTTGTCTCTTCTGCTTTGCTTTTCTGTTTCTAGGCAAGTTGTGTTTGGGTTAGGGGTTGTCCTTTCCTGATCCATCTTGTGCTATCTTATGTATATAACCTTTATTTTATTTAATATATTTTACCTTTTTGTAAAAAAAACGTTGAAGTATAACCTAGGGTTTCATACGTATTTTCCTGTTCATCTATACATCTTTAATCCATTTTATTTTAATTCCAATCTTATAATAATACTTCTGCTACTGTAGATCTTTGTTTGTTCTTCATTAATTCACCTCATAGTTTCATTCCGCCTTTTTTCATTTCATTTTTCCGTTACAATCAACCATCTTCACTGTTCATCGTTTTAATGATTTTGTTCCTTTAATCTTCATGGATTCTAACCCTGATCCTAAACCTAATCCGTCCTCTCATAGGACGGATTCATCTCTTAAACCCAAAAAAACAACTCGAACCATGAATCCTATGAGTAAATCTGCTTTGAAACATTCTAATATGTTATCTAATGTTCCTAGGAATCTATACTCTAAGAAGACTAGATCTGCTTCTCGGGGTAATAATGAAGCAATGGATATGGATGATTTGGAATGTGATGATGGGGCTTCTGAGTCTGTGGAGGGTAGTGAGGATTTTGGAGGCTCATGCTCTGGTATTGATGATGGGGGTAGTGTTGGTGATGGGTCTGAGGCTGGTAAGGTGAGTTCTGGTAATGTTACTAATATTTCATTTGACTGTGAGGTTAGTAATAAAGACATTATAGATGAAATTGCAAAAAGTCTAAATGAGGAGCTTATTTCTGCTAATGTTAAGAGTGTTGGTAATGAGGGCAGTCTTAATAGTGGGTCTGGGGTTGTTAATGGTTTGCCTGCTAGTGTTTTAGGTCAGGGGAATGTATCGTGTAATATGGGTAATGCTCCTGATGTGTCTAAACCTAGTGTGGAGAGTACTAATTTGAAGCACAATGTGGGTTCTGATAAGCCTAGGAGCCCTACTAAAGTCAGTTTTGTTGATGTTAGGGTTCCGGGTTTGTTTAAGGTTAATGGGAATGTTAGTGAAACTGGTAAGGGTGTTAGCGAAGTGAGTAATTTTGCTGTGGGTGAGTCTAGTGGTGTTAAGGATACGGTAATGACAGATAGCGTGTATGAAAAGAATAGTAGGTCCTTTCGTGAGGCTGTATCAAATAGTTATGGTGGGAATGGGAATAATAAGTTGCATTATGTTCCTCCGTCTATTATTGGTGATAATAGGAAAGTTGCTAAGATGGATCCGATTTTGGAAGAAGGGTGTAAGAGGTGGGGTAATACAGTGGTTGGTTTTTTTGTTGGGTTTCGTATGAATTATGCTGATTTGGTTTATCATTTGAAACGTATGTGGAGGTTGTATCAGTTGGATAATGTTATTATGAATCAGAATGGAATGTGTTTTTTTTACTTTAAGTCTAATGATGGGATGGAGTTGGTTATTGAGAAAGGCCCTTGGCTTGTGAATAATAGGCCTTTGTTTGTGAAAAAATGGGAACCGGGGCTGTGCATGTCTAGACCTGAGGTTAAGAAGGTTCCGGTTTGGGCTAAAATTCATGACATTCCCTTGGAAGCTTGGAATGTTGAGGGTATCAGTAGGATTGTTAGCCAAATTGGTAGCCCTATTATTATGGACCGGATGACTACTTCCATTTGTGAAAAGCCATATGGCAGGGCTACGTTTGCTAGGGTGTTAGTTGAGATTGATTCTGAGAAGCCGTTTGTTAACTTTGTCGAACTGTGGTATGAGAAGTTGGGTAAGGTTTTGAAGCTGAGGGTTGAACATGATTGGGTTCCGCCAAGATGTGAGGAGTGCAAGGTGTTTGGACATTATTTGAGTGACTGCATTAATAAAGTGAATGTGGCTAGGAAAGTGAATAAGGATGGTGAGAATGTGAAGCCTAATGATGCGAAGAGTAGTGATAATAATAATGTTTCGGGTAATGTTAATGTGGATGAGGGCTGGACTGTTGCTGGTTTTAGAAGGAGTAGGGGTGTTGGTAACAATGGGCGACAAGGGAATATTGGTGGTTATCAGGTTAGAAGAGGCACTTTTGTTAACATGGCAAGTGGTAATAACACTAGTAAGGTAAATACGGGGAATATGGGTGATAAGCAGGCTAGTAATAAGACAGAACCAGTGAAAAGTGGTAATGTAGGTAAGGTTGATGAGAGTGTTGTTGTGAATGACAATGGGAAGCCTATTGACAAAGGTAAAGATAAAGTTGATGTGGGTAGTGGTGGTAGTAATAGTAATCAAAATTACACTTCAGTTGGTAACAAAAAGAATGTGCAAAAGAAGAATTCGGGTAACAATTCAGGGAACAAAAATGGTAATAACAGCAAGAATGGAGATGGTCGTAAGTTGAATGATGGTTTAGGATCTAAGAATGTTAGTACCAGTAATAGGTTTGATGTTTTGGGTAGTGATCAGATTAGTGATAATTCAGATGGTTGGAATGCTGTGAAGGTTGCAGTGGAAAAGGCGTGTGGTTCTGGTATTCCTATTTTAGAAAGTGTTGTTAAGAGTTGGAATGAGGACATGGTTAAATACTATACGGAAAAGTGGAATAATAGAATCATGAGGAATGGATCTCATGAACAACAATTAGAATTTAGAATCAAAAATTTGTCTGATCGTATTGTGTTACTTAATCAGAATATCAATTCAAATGCTAAACGTAATGCTGATTTGATGATGCAGAAGACTGTCTTGACTACACATGATAGTAGTGATGTTTCATTCAGTCAATGTTATGATGAAGCTTATCGTGTGGAGTTAGCCAAAGTTGGAAGTTTGCAAAAGGAGCGTGATTTTTTGAAGGTTGATCTGTTCATTTTATCTAAAAAGCCGCTTGATAAGGAATGTAAAGATACTTGGACTAATGAGATGTTGGAATACTACTCGAGTAGATGTGAGGAAATTAGAAGTTATAGGATTAATGGTCATTTATCTGATATGGATGGATCTCATTCTTTGGATGAAGTAGAGGAGGTTACGACTGGTTCAGCTTCCTTTATGACACAGAATGAAGTCTTTAATGATGTGGATACGTCTATGGTTCAAGAGTGTGGTGCGCCTGCACCATTTGATTCTAATATTCAATGAGTTGTAAAATTGGTGCATGGAATGTCCGGGGTCTGTCTCAGACTACTAGACAAGATGAAGTTATATCACTTATTAGAGAAGAGGGTTTGCGTATGTGTGCAGTGGTTGAGACTCATCTTAGGAAGAAGTCGGTCAAGGGTGTGGGTGATAGTTTATTTCGTAATTGGTCATGGATATCTAATGTAGACGATTGCAGAAATGTTTGCAGAATGATGGTTGGATGGGATAACAATGTTGTTGATGCCAACCTTATTTCCCATTCTGAACAAGTTATGCATTTTGAAATCATTTATATTCATGATCACAGGAAGCAATTTGTTTCCTTCATTTATGCTAAAAACAAAGGTGTTGAAAGACGGGTGTTATGGAAGAATTTAGCTCATCATAGTGTTCTTGTTAAGGATAATCCGTGGGTGCTGCTGGGTGATTTCAACGTTGCCTTTAATATTAGTGATTGTTCTGATGTCACAGCAGCTAAAGATATTGATATGGAAGATTTCGGAATTGTGTTGAGTCGTTGGAGCTTGAGGATATTGCTTCAAAAGGTATGTTCTACACTTGGATTCAAAAGCGTATTGACCTTGATTATGGTATTCTTAAGAAGTTAGATAGAGCGTTGGGTAATGTTAGCTTTATATCCTGTTATGATAGCTGTTTTGCTGAATTTTTACCATATCTTTCGTCGGATCATTGTCCAGTTGTTTTAAACTATCCTTTGGCTAAACCTGTTAAGCCTAGACCATTCTGGTTTGCTAATTTTTTGGCTGATAAGGATTCTTTTATTCCTACGGTTAGAGATAATTAGGGTATTGAGGTTTTTGGTTTCCGTATGTTTGTTTTGACTAAACGCCTGAAAAATATGAAAAGACATTTGAGGAACATGAACAGGGTAAATGGGAATGTGTTTAATAAGGTTAATATGTTGAGAGCTGAGCTTAAAAGAGTGCAGAAATGTTTAGATAAAGAGCCCGATAATAGCAGCCTTAGATATGAAGAGTATGTCTTTTGTAATGCATATCAGGAAGCGGTTAGGGATGAGGCGAATCTTCTTAGGCAGAAAACTAAGATTCAATGGATGAAGGATGGGGACCATAATACGTCGTATTTTCACAATATTCTTAAGAGCAGGGTGAACAAGGGTAGGATTCAAGTTGTGTGTGATGAGCAGGGGAATAAGTTTTATGGTGATGATGTTCCGGGGTGCTTTGTTAACCATTTTCAAAGGTTTTTGGGGGTGGAAGATGAGGTTATTCCGTTAGATGATTGTGAGGAACTTTTTGCTAAAAAACTTGATTCTTCTATTGCGTTAAACATGGTTAGACCAGTTTCTGATATAGAAATCAAAGAAGCGATGTTTAGTATTGATGATGACAAAGCGGCTGGCCCAGATGGTTTTACTTCTAAGTTCTTTAAAGTGGCTTGGAGCGTTGTTAGTGTTGATGTCTGTGCTGCGGTTAAAGAGTTTTTCAGTTCGGGTAAACTTCTTGGCGAGTTTAATGCTAATGTTATCTCGCTTATTCCTAAGTTGCAAGTTCCTTTGAAGGTGTCTGATTATCGTCCTATTGCTTGTGGAAATGTCATCTACAAGTGTATCAGTAAAGTCATTACGAATAGACTTAAAGAAGGCCTTTGTAGTCTGATTGATTGTAACCAGAGTGCATTTATCCCGGGTAGGCAGATCAGTGACAACATTTTGCTTGCTCAGGAGTTTGTTAAGAGATATAATTGGACGCGTGATGTTAGCAAATGCTCGTTCAAAGTGGACATTCAGAAGGCATACGATACAGTCAATTGGGACTTTTTGAAGAAGTGTCTCATTCATTTTGGCTTCCACAGCTCCATGATTCACTGGATTATGGTATGTTTAACTTCTGCCTCTTTTTCTTTATGTGTTAATGGTGAATTGCATGGATTTTTCAAAAGTAAACGGGCTCTTAGGCAGGGTGACCCGATCTCGCCTTATTTGTTCACTATCGTTATGGAAGCATTTAATATGATGGTTAAGAGACAGATTAGAAGGGATGGTCGGTTTAGGTTTCATTGGGGTTGTGAGAAATTTCAACTGACCCACTTATGTTTTGCGGACGACCTACTTTTATTATGTCATGGTGATTTAATCTCTGCTAGTATTCTTAGAAGAGCGTTGGATGAGTTTGCTATGTGCTCTGGTCTTTTCCCTAGTATAGCTAAGAGTGTTGCTTTCTTTGGGAGTGTGCCTGATATGGTTAGGGATAATATTTTGCTTGTCATGCCGTTTAGAATTGGTGTTCTGCCATTAAAATACTTGGGTATCCCTCTGTCCGGTAAGAGAATTGTTAATGAGGATTGTAGAAGTTTGATTCAGAAGGTTAAGAATCGTATTAATGATTGGAGAAACAAAACTTTATCTTTTGCGGGTAGACTTCAGTTAATCTTTTCTGTTCTTACTTCGCTTCATGTTTATTGGGCTTCGATGTTTCTTCTTCCTAATCATGTCTGTGATAGTATTGATAAACTGTGTAAAAAGTTTTTATGGTCCGGTGGGGGTGAGGGTAGTGGTATTGCTAGTATATCGTGGAAAAATATTTGTAAGCCTAAAAATCAGGGGGGCCTTGGTCTTAAACCTCTTAGACTTATGAATGAGGCTTTAATCGCTAAGCACCTTTGGAACGTTATTAGTAAGAAAGACTCGTTGTGGGTTAGATGGGTTCATGCTTATAGGATCAAAGACAGAAATATTTGGTTTGATATTAAACCTGAACATGGTGCTTCGGGTTGGAATCATATTCTTGGTCTTAGGGATAAAATTCGATCATTTGTGGTTTACAGATTGGGTAATGGTAAAAAATGTTCTATGTGGTTCGATAAATGGCACACTAATGGCCCGCTGTGTAAGGTTATTACTCATAGTTTCCTTACTGAGCATGGGTTGGATATTAATGATAAGGGTGCCGATTGGATTGACAGTAATGGATGGAAATGGCCCAATGAATGGAATAGTCTTTTTGGTGATGTTTTAAATGTGCCTGTTCCCGTTTTATTTGATGAATTTGAGGACAAGGTTTTATGGATCAATAAGGATAATAAGGATGTTGAATTTAGTGTCAAAGAAGCTTGGAAAGCGTTAAGGATTGATAGTCCTAAAGTTATGTGGTATAAGCACGTTTGGTTCTCCCAATGTATTCCTAGACACGTGTTTGTGCTTTGGATGGCTATGCGGGGTAGACTTAAAACTTCAGATCGTATTTCTAGATGGTTCAACATTTCTAGTACTGTTTGCCCTTCATGTAATGCCGTTGATGAATCTCATGCCCACTTGTTCTTTTCTTGCAAATTTTCTAAGGCTGTTTGGGATAATTTAAAACTTTTGTGTAAGCTGGATGATATTTCTTATACGTGGGCTGAAGTTGTTTCTGGAATCTCTATTAGAACTGCTAATAATTCTATATGGAGTGTGATTCAGCGTTTAGTGTTTGGGGCTGTGGTCTATTACATATGGCAAGAGCGGAATTTTATGTTATTTCAAAAGAATTTTAGAAGTGAGGAGACTATTTTCAAGATTATTGTTGATATTGTTAGACATAAGCTGTTAAGTCTTATGATTAAGCTTTCGGTGGAATCTATGAAGGCTGCGACTATTTGGAAAATCCCATTGAGAAGTCATAGTGGCTGTGATAATGGTATTTCTGGTGTTACTTGATTCCTCGGTTACCATGGGTTTTCACAAATTCCTTTTGTATTTGTGGCAGAGGGTTTGTATTGATTCTGCAAATAATTATTCTTACAATGGTTATGTGATGGTTTGTAATTTCAACAGTTCTTGTGATTGTTGGGTTTGCTGGTATTTACTGGGTACTGGTTTCTGGAAATGTAACTATGTTTTTGATCCGGGTGTTTGTGGTTTTAGCAAGTTATTATGCACTACAGATGAGAGGATAGCTTCCTGCGCTGGTCATCATTTTGTAGTTTGGAGTTTTGGATGGCTATGCACTACAGGAACCGATTCTTTATTCTGCGCTGATAACTTGTATTGGTTATTTCGGTCTCAAATGAGTTTAATGAGCAATGAGACTGTGTTGGTGATTAATACCAGGTTTATTCATATTATGTTCATTATTTGGAGGCATATTGGGTGCATTTTCATGGCTGGTATTGTAACTTTTGTGGTTCTCTTTGTCAATTGGTGGGGGTATGAGGTGGTTTGTGTTAGCAGGAGTTGCGCTTCTTTTGTTTGGATCTTTTGGTACTCTAACGTGAACTTTCCTTGTACTCTTTTTCCTTGTTCAAAGTTTTCCCACAGGGTTTTTATTTGGCAAGGTTTTTTAACGAGACAAGGTTTTTGGATGATTGAAGACTTGATGATTCATCCCTTTCCTGATCTGATGTTGAATTTGCTGATCTGGACGCATTCTTTTGATCAAGCTTTCTGGTGCTGTTAGGCTGCTTTGGAGATTATATTTGCTTGGTCTTTATTATGAGTTATGTTTTATTTTGTTATCAGCTTCTTTCCTGTACTTAAGACTTAGTATTTATGCTTTCTATGATTGCTTGGGAATGGTGATGTTTGGAGCTCCTTTGGAGTACCCCATGTATTCAGAGTTCTCAAATGGTCATAGTTTCAAGCTGTCTTTATACTGAGTTTTGATGTTCAGGGGTTGCTTTTGGTATTAGCAGTCTTGGTAGTTTATTTGTTTCTCTTTGTTATTTTATCATTGTTGTATTCAGTTTGGACTTGTCCATTTCTGTTTTGATTTTCTGTTTCTAGGCAAGTTGAGATTGGGTTAGGGGTTGTCCTTTCCTTGTCTTTCTTGTGCTATCCTATGTACATAACTCTATTTTATTTAATATATTTTACCTTTTTGTAAAAAAAAAAAAACGTTGAAGTACAAAATGACGAGGGTGATTTCCCTCGCCCCCAGTCCCTTTTTTTTTGGGTAAAAGGGATAACACACCCTGGTAAAATTCATTACACCAAAAAGCGTTGAAGTACAAAGGATGAGGGCGTACACCCCTCATCTCAGTCCGTTAGGACACTTACAGACTCTAATATAAGAATGACAAACCATTCTTATAACTTACAATAAAGTGAAACCAACCAATAATGACGAAGGTACATAAAATAAATTACATAAACGTGACAATACTACTCAAGAAAGCACTTGAGCCTTCCAAATCACTATGGCGTTCCACCTTAACCTCCATGAAGAATCCACGAATAAACATCCATGCGATCTTCAACCAATAATGTGTTGTAGTGAACCAGAACCACCACAAACTCAACTTCCAATATTCCATCATATAACAGCCCCACAATAAGCAAGACCAAAATACAATGCAAAAGTCGACCAATGGGAATTAAGTAGAGAATCATGCAATTGCATAACATTACCCACTCCCAACATGAAGTTCCAAAAGAGGACGTTGCAGCAATAGGCATAAAGTACGGACCCATTAGGAACACGAATACTAGGATTTAATAAAACCCCAACCTGCAAAAACGACCTAACCAAGGCTGATGGACATGAACCCACCAACATCAGGTCGTACACAGCAGCATCGATCCAGTACAGAATATAGAACCCAAGTATATAGATCGATCCACCAATAAACGATCAATAGAAAATAATGAACATTCCTATTGAACGAGTCAAGGATTTTTGAATAAGTTACCCTAGAAACTTAACTTACAAATACCATCACTTAGATCAGCAAACAACAGCAGAATCCAATTGAAACCAACCGTAGGTATAACCCTACACCTTCAATAATATGCCATACATCTCTTCCAAAAAGATTTGAGTACATATAAACTTCAAGTCAGCAAGATGCCAACAGCAGCAAGAGAATGCGTGACTAAAAAACCAATCCAGCTTTGTCTCATCACCATAGCAACAAAAAGTAGAATAATGTAATCATTATGCATGATAATCAACGACAAAGCATGACCTCCATAGGGTGACAATACCCTAATATGCACAATCTGTCTAAAACCCTAACTTATAACACATATCACATACCACGTCCCAATCTGTAATTATGAAGGAGTTTCAATGCTGCAGATCAGAACATAAGTAAACGAAACATAGGGTTCATCAAACCCACCCTAACGTACCAAAAACACTTCTCAAGATGCACCAAATCAGAATGAAGACCAGGATTAGAGATCTGAGAACAACCAAACAATGGTTTTGAACAAGAACCCAAAGAAACTTGACTTCCACTCTCCCACAAAACCCACTTATAAAACTTACATCTGATGTAGAACGTGTAATCGATTAAAAACAGCCATAACATAGTTAACATGCAAATTCACAAACCGATCCAAGATCACCACCATCAAGACGAACCAGCAACAATAAATAATAAACCCTAAGAGGGTTTCGTAAAAGCGCAGCATGAATCACTCATCACCGACCCACGATCTTTAACCAATAAATTGATTAAACTAAGTGCATAAGGATGAGATCGACCCTATACAGTAAAGTAGATTAGAAACCGACAAACAAATCGATCCCACACTCCAAATCAACCAGGTTGCACTATGTGATCAAATTAAATAACGTGGGTGCAATAAGAAACAACCAGTAGCGACAAAGAGAAAAAAAAATGGGCAATCAATAATATAACAATTCCACCGACCCACTATAATCAATGGACCAGTAGGGAATATTATAATGATTGACCAACAAAAATATCCCCCAACCATGCATTAAATGACAAATAAAAGTGTACGTTCAAAGATTAATTGGTAACCCTTTGTCGCAGCATACCATGGAGATTTCATTCATAAATACATAAGAAAAAACCTACAGCCGCCATCACTATTATATAAAAATGAACCCAATCGACGTATTGCATACCCAATAAAGGGTAGAGAGGACGTGGATAGGCAGTTTTATGATCGGAAATAAATGAGGGGATGGCGGCCGAAAATCTCCATAGGGAGAGAGAGAATTAGGGTTTGTGGTGTTCTTTGCTACTACAGCCCCCAGTCCCTTAGGATACATACAAGACACGTATCTAAGAATGACAAACCATTCTTAAAACTAACATGCACAACATGTGCAACTGACCAAACAAACAGCTAAACAAAAGCAACTTAACAAGCAAAAATCACAAAAACAATAGAAATAAAGATAACTATTTCTTCTTGCGTCCTTGCACCTGGAAATCTTTCGGAGAACCATTCTTGAACTTGGAATAATTTGCAATATCATCATAGTTCTCATAGACTTCATCAACTTCATCAACTTCATCAGCTTCATCAACAAACGTAACCCTCTTCCTAGGAGTCGTCACTACATCACTTGTAGTAAACGAGCTAGACGTATCAAAATCAGAATAGGCCACACTTGTAGAAGCACCATCATTGTGAGAACCATGCTCCCACAAACCATCAGTAGTGCTATGCAATGGAACCACATTAACACCAATTTTCCCCACGGATTCCACACCCCCAAAAGAAGCATGAGCATCCACACGTTCCAGCTGCTCAAGTTGAGTATGTCCACAATCCTCAACAGTAGCAGCCCCAAAATCACTCTTCAACGCATCATTAGATGTACCACTCGAATTAGAATCACCATTAGTAGGCTTAATAACAGCCCCCACATCAGGTTGTGTACCTCGATTCTTCTTCTTGGTAGCCGGTTTAGAAACAGGTTGGTACGAAAGTTTTGGCTTAGTTGAAACCCCCCAAGCCCCTTTCTTACCCTTATCACTAGTATGACCAGCCTTAGTAGAGTGAACCTTACGCTTGACATCAAAATCTTGTGGAGTCGAATCCTTAGTAACCCGCTTACGTCTAAGAGGACACACATCATCATCATGATTGAAACAAACACACTTAGAACACCAAGAAGGCCACCATTCATACTCAACATCAAGAACTTCCATGTAATGACCCTTACCCTTAGGCAAAGGAATCTCAACCTCAATTGATTCCAAAACATCCAAATCAGCCGATAATTCAATAAGTACCCGTGCATATGAATAACGTCCCTAAGGATTCTTACACATATCATTAGTGCCCGCATCAAACCGTATTATCCGCCCCAACTGTTTTGCAATCAAACTAATACCGGCTTTAGAGTATACAACGGACGGTATATTATGGATACGTACCCAAACCGGTACCTTAGTAATCTTCTCCTTCTCAAGCCTCATTTTAGGCACCCATATATGTAAGAATAAAGGCGTTGATCTAATAAACCAAGGACCACCATTAAGAACTTTATTCATACCTTCACGTGAAGAGAACTTGAAAATGAAGAAACCATTCCGCAATATAACATGTTCAATGCCGAACCTTGCCCAAGCATGCTTGACATAATCTTCCACAATGGGAAATGCAATTCTTAGACCAATGAAATAACCGTATAATGAATTAGTAAGTTTAGTGCACATATCATCAACTACAGCCATTGGAATAACCACTCTTGAACCCGACCTAGTAGCCTCATCAACTTCACCAGATTGTGAATCACTAGGTACATTAGGCTCACAAGAACCTCCAATATTACACTCATCAGCTAGCCTTTCACCATTATCCTTAGACGTACCAACCATTGCAGCCCCCAACGAATCAGATGCTACAACATTACTAGACTTAGGAACATCAGATTTAGAACTAGCCAAACGTACCCCTTTTTGTAAAGCAAACTTCGGATCAGAAACAACGGGACCATGATCACGAGGAAGAGCAAAACTCCCCGTTTTTCCTTCCAAACCTGCACTTTTCAATATATCCTTCAATGGCATACTTGCATTAGTAAGAATCTTACCATCAATATTACCAATCCTAGTAGCCAACCCCTTAGCCTTAGAAGGCTTATTAACATTCATAGAACCAGATTCCATCTCTCTAAAACCCACGTAATAAAATAACTAACAGCAGCAAACCCTAGCGCACAAACAAAATCCAAAACCCTAGAACGGGTACTTGCAAGGAGATAATAAACCAAACCCAAAGAATTCAGTTATGGAGTTACGAATACACCAAACCCAAAAGAGTTTAGTAATAGCAGCAACAAGAACGACCAGATCCCAAAATCATACAAGCAATTACAGGTAAAAACAGGCAAACTCCTCCCCTAGCAGCCGCCATCTCCTCCCTTATTCCGGCCAACACAGCCTCTATAATCGCCTCTCTACCATCTCCTTGGTATGCAATCGATTGTTTAGACGTGTGTTTCAATCAAACAGGTGGTGGCTGCTAGGATCGATTTGCTTTAACCCTAAATATCCCTATCTTTTCGACTTATATATAGGGTCTATTGCTTATCGTTTCCTGTAACCCTAAAACGATTCCTATATGAATATTCTTCAATCGTTATTCTTAGGGTTTTCTTGTGATTGTGGTGCTGGGCTTCAACGATTAATGGAACCCTAAGTTTTTTAGAGTTTCGTTATTATTTATCTACTAATCTTCATGTGTTGCTGTTGTACGTTAATGCATAATGAAATCCTATCATTAGGGTTTCGTTTTTATCTGATCGATATGATGCTTCAATGTTGAATGGAACTCTATTTTTAGGGTTTCGTTTATATTATCTAATGTATGTTTACCCTTGTTTTGGGTTTGATTAATTGTTGGTACCCTTTTAGGGTTCTTATGTTCTTGGAAGTTTTCTGGAAAGTGGGTTTAAGAGAGAGAGTGTACGTGACCTGTAATCTGCTATTGATCGATTTGGGTGTTGGGTTTTCTCTAATGATGCTACGTTTATGATCACCCTCACAAATTGATTCGGCTGTTTAGTGTATGTTAGGGTTTCGGAACATTATTAACTGGATGGTATTGTTCGTTGCTATTGTTGCTGCTGCAATGATGTGAATGGTGCCAGCTAGTTTCGTCAACCTTATGTGTGGCCATATACATGATGATCGACTTTGGTGTTGAGTGCTGGGGCTTTGTGCGTGACTATATGTTGCGTGGAATGTTGATTGCATGTGGTTGGAACCTTGTGCTGTTTGCTATGGATTGTTTTTGTCTATGGATTATGATACTATTGGTCTCATTCTGATCTTGGTTGCATTGGTAACTTGTTGGTACTCATAATCATGCCATAGTCCGTGTGTTTGGTTTCCTGGTTTGTTAGTTAACATCTTCATATGTTGATTACATGTGCTGGTGGGGTTTGCTTCAAATTCGGTTTGCTACGTTTGGCACTCTTATTATGTTATTAAATTATGCATATGGATAATTCTAATAGAAAATGCAAATGAATTTGATTTGGA
Organism: Artemisia argyi; assembly: GCA_030686995.1. Classification (NCBI taxonomy): domain Eukaryota; kingdom Viridiplantae; phylum Streptophyta; class Magnoliopsida; order Asterales; family Asteraceae; genus Artemisia; species Artemisia argyi. The sequence goes on along the minus strand of CM060689.1, from coordinate 107,015,853 downwards.
ATGCTGCAGTTGGGACTTGATCATTAAAGGTCTTCATGTGTCTCACTCGTATTTGTTAAAAGATTGGTTCAAGTTTGGTTATGCTGAAAGGTTGGGTCGCTTAGACCATGTTTATGCTTCAATTCTGATTTGCTATGGATGTCACTCTTATTAGGTTATTAGATTATGCTTTTGCATAACACTAATAGAAGAAGGTATTGGTTGAAGCTGGAAGTTCGCATGTTTAAAATCTGGATCGCTAGGATGACTAAGAAGACTCAAAGAAGACTTTAATGTTTATTTGAGTTGTAATGTATTGTAATTTTATTGCTAGTCATGGTTAGTTGTATTTAGATCTGTTAGTTATAAGAATGGCCTGTCATTCTTATATAGTGGTAGTGGTAGTGTCCTTAGGGACTTCGATGAGAGACTCACTCTCATCCATTGTACTTCAACGTTTTTTGGTGTAATGAATTTTGCCGGGGTGAATTAACCCTTTTACCCAAAAAAAATCATACAAGCATGAAAGCGTGAAAACCGAAACCCTAACAGCCTAGAACCAATCACTTGAATAAATAATTGATCCGATTATATAATAAGTCAATAGAACCGACTTATATAGAATTAATATTCACAGGGTCGATTAGGGATCAAAGAGTCGGTTATACCCTAAAAAAACGATTAAGAAATCGTTAGGGATAGATAACCGCCAATGAACAAAAAAAACGATTTATTAACCCTAAAAAAACGATCACCAGAATTCACCCTCAAACGAACACGATTAAGATAATCAGAATGATATCAAACCGTGTTGGAATTAAATGGATTAGGGCAGAAAACAAGTGAAAATCGATTAAGAAAAGTTAGGGTTAATAATCGCCCCTAGAGAGAACTTTTTAGGGTTTTTTATTTTTTTGTAGAATTAGATGTCATCCCATGACTAGTAACATTCTCCATATTATGACTCACATTCAAATCATCCTCTTGATCAGCAAAAGTAACATCGCGATAGGGTTTCAAAACCCTACTGTCCCTACCCAAGATTGTACAATCCACTTGTTTAACTTTTGCAGCGACATCACTCACTAACTTACCATCCTCAACATCCTTTTGTTGCCCAACAGATCGTAACTCTTCATTGGAACCAATCGAGGTTGTACCAGCAGCCACCGACTTCTTCAAAATCGACTTTAATATTGGAGCATCACCAAGCAGAGTCGATTTAGATAAGTTAGAAGATTTAGTAGACGAATCCATAATCAGCACAATTTAAATCGACTAAAAAAAGGAAACCCTAAGAACCCTAACAAATGCGATCGGAAAAACCCTAAAAACCACTACCCAAAAACGACAGCCAACAAATAAATGCAACGAACCCTTAATAAATACTCATCACGAAAACCTATCCGACACTCATGATTGGCAGAATAAACTAATGAAAGAACCATAATAATCAATAAGGAGAAAAACGAAACCCTAAAATAAAAAATGAAACCTTACTCAATTGAAACAGCAACCAATTAATAAACCTACTCAAGGGCAAGAATCCGCAGATAAACCACAAGAGTATGAGTGTTAAAAGGTATAAGAATCAAGAAGAAGAAAGGAATTCGAATGGAAGAAGATGAACAAAGAGTTTCGCCATTTGATGAGAGCAATTGCCCTTCACATGATGATAGCCATTGTCCCTAATGCTTCTACACTTGATATGAGGAATTGTCACTTACATGATGAGATCCGTTGTCTCTAAAGGTTACCTTTATGAGGGCAATTTGTCCCTTCCATGATAAGTGTCATTGTCCCTAAAAGCTCACTTGTTGAGAGCAATTGTACCTTACTTTATGGAAGCCGTTGTCCCTAAACGCCTGCTTTCTTAATGAGAGCAATTGCCCTTTGATGATGATAGTCGTTGTCCCTAATGCTTGCACACTTGATAGGAGCAATTGTCACTTACATGATGAGATCAGTTTTCCCTAAAGGCTAACTTTATGAGGGCGATTTATCCCTTACATGATAAGAGACGTTGTACCTAAAGGCTCACTTGTTGAGAGCAATTGTACCTTACTTTATGGGAGCCGTTGTCCCTAAACGATTGCTCACTTGATGAGAGCAATTGCCCTTTACATGATGATAGCCGTTGCCCTTAATGCTTGCACACTTAATAGGAGCAATTGTCAATTACATGATGAGATCCATTGTCCATGAAGGCTAACTTTGTGGGGGGGGGGGGGATTTGTCCCTTACATGATAAGAGCCGTTGTCCCTAAAGGCTTACATGTTGAGAGCAACTGTAACTTACTTTATGGGAGCCTTTGTATCTATAGGCTTGCTCACTTGATGAGAGCAATCGCCTTTTACATGATGATAGCCGTTGTCCCTAATGCTTCCACACTTGATAAGTGGAATTGTCACTTACGTGATGAGATCCGTTGTCTCTAAAGGCTAACTTTATGAGGGCAATTTTTCCCTTACATGATAAGAGCCGTTGTCCCTAAAGGTCACTTGTTGAGAGCAATTGTACCTTACTTTATGGGAGCCGGTGTCCATAAACGCTTGCTCACTTTTTGAGTGCAATTGCCCTCAACATTATGATAGTCGTTGTCCCTAATGCTTGCACACTTGATAAGAGCAATTGTCACTTGCATGATGAGATCCGTTGTCCCTAAAGGCTAAATTTATAAGGGCAATTTGTCCCTTATATGATAAGAGCCGTGGTCCTAAAGGCTCACTTGTTGAGAGCAATTGTACCTTACGTTATGGGAGCCGTTGTCCCTAAATGCTTGCTCACTTGATGAGAGCAATTGCCCTTTAAATGATGATAGCCGTTGTCCCTAATGCTTGCACACTTGATAAGAGTAATTGTAACTTATATGATGAGATCCGTTGTCCCTAAAGGCTAACTTTATGAGGGCAATTTATCCCTTACATGATAAGAGCCATTGTCCCTAAAGGCTCACTTGTTGAGAGCAATTGTACCTTACTTTATGGGAGTCGGTGTCCCTAAATGCTTGCTCACTTTTTGGGTGCAATTGCCCTCAGCATTACGATAGCCTTTCTCCCTAATGCTTGCACACTTGATAGAGCAATTGTCACTTCCATGATGAGATCCGTTGTCCCTAAAGGCTAAATTTATAAGGGCAATTTGTCCCTTACATGATAAGAGCCGTTGTCCTAAAGGCTCACTTGTTGAGAGCAATTGTACCTTACTTTATGTGAGCCATTGTCTCTAAACGTTTGCTCACTTGATGAGAGCAATTGCACTTTACATGATGTTAGTCGTTGTCCCTAATGCTCCCACACTTTATATGAGCAATTGTCACTTACATGATGAGATCCATTGTCTCTATAGGCTACCTTTTTATAAGGGAAATTTGTCCCTTCCATGATAAGAGCCGTTGTCCCTAAAGGCTCACTTGTTGAGAGCAATTGTACCTTACTTTATAGGAACCGTTGTCCCTAAACGCTTGCTCACTTGATGAGAGAGATTGCCCTTTACATGATGATAGCCGTTGTCCCTAATGCTTGCACACTTGATAGGAGCAATTGTTAATTAAATGATGAGATCCGTTGTCCCTAAAGGCTAACTTTATGAGGGCAATTTGTCCGTTACATGATAAGAGCTGTCATCCCTAAATGCTTGCTCACTGGTTGAGAGCAATTGTACCTTACCTTATGGGAGCCGTTGTCCCTAAATGCTTGCTCACTTGATGAGAGCAATTGCTCTTTACATGATGATAGCCGTTGTCCCTAATGCTTTCACACTTGATATGAGCAATTGTCACTTACATGATTAGATCCGTTGTCTCTAAAGGCTACCTTTATAAGGGCAATTTGTCCCTTCCATGATAAGGGCCGTTGCCCCTAAAGTCTCACTTCTTGTGAGCGATTGTACCTTACATTATGGGAGCCATTGATCCTAAACGCTTGCTCACCTGATGAGAGCAATTGCCCTTTACATGATGATTGCCGTTGTCACTAATGCTTGCACACTTGATAGGAGTATTTTCACTTGCATGATGAGATCCATTTTCCTTAAAGGCTAACTTTATGAGGGCAATTTGTCCCTTACAAGATAAGAGCCGTTGTCCCTAAAGGGTCACTTGTTGAGAGCAATTGCCCATTAAATAACGATAGCCGTTGTCCCTAATGCTTGCACACTTGATAGGAGTAATTGTCACTTGCACGATGAGATCCTTTGTCCCTAACGGCTAACTTTATTAGGGCAATTTGTCTTTTACATGATAAGAGTCGTTGCCCCTCAAGGCTCACTTGTTGAGAGCAATTGTACATTACTTTATTGGAGCCGTTGTCCCTAAACGCTTGCTCACTTGATGAGAGCAATTGCCCTTTACATGATGATAGCCATTGTCCCTAATGCTTCCACACTTGATAAGAGGAATTGTCACTTACATGATGAGATCCGTTGTCTCTAAAGGATAACTTTATAAGGGCAATTTGATTCTTCCATGATAAGAGCTGTTCTCCCTAAACACTCACATGTTGAGAGCAATTGTACCTTACTTTATAGGAGCCGTTGTCCATAAACACTTGCTCACTTGATGAGAGCGCTTGCTCACTTGATGAGAGCAATTGCCCTTTACATAATGATAGCCGTTGTTCCTAATCCCTGCACGTGTGATAGGAGTAATTGTCACATGCATGATGAGATCCATTGTCCCTAAAGGCTAACTTTATGAGGGAAATTTGTCCTTTACATGATAAGAGCCGTTGTCCCTAAAGGCTCACTTGTTGAGAGCAATTTTACCTTACTTTATGGGAGTCGTTGTCCCTAAACGCTTGCTCACTTGACGAGAGCAATTGCCCTTTAGATGATGATAGTCGTTGTCCCTAATGCTTCCACACTTGATAAGAGGAATTGTCACTTACATGATGAGATCCGTTGTCTCTAAAGGCTAACTTTATAAGGGCAATTTGTCCCTTCCATGATAAGTGCCGTTATCCCTAAAGGCTCACTTGTTGAGAGCAATTGTACATTACTTTATGGGAGCCGTTGTCCCTAAACGCTTGCTCACTTGATAAGAGCAATTGCCCTTTAGATGATGATAGCCATTGTCCCTAATGCTTCCACACTTGATAAGAGGAATTGTCACTTACATGATGAGATCCGTTGTCTCTAAAGGCTAACCTTATAAGGGCAATTTGATCCCTCCATGATAAGAGCTGTTCGCCCTAAAGGCTCACATGTTGAGAGCAATTGTACCTTACTTTATAGGAGTCGTTGTCCCTAAACGCTTGCTCACTTGATGAGAGCGCTTGCTCACTTGATGAGAGCAATTGCCCTTTACATAATGATAGTCGTTGTCCATAATCCTTGCACGAGTGATAGGAGTAATTGTCACTTGCATGATGAGATCCATTGTCCCTAAAGGCTAACTTTATGAGGGCAATTTGTCCTTTACATGATAAGAGCCGCTGTCCCTAAGATTGTTGAGAGCAATTTTACCTTACTTTATGGGAGCCCTTGTCCCGAAACGCTTGCTCACTTGATGAAAGCAATTGCCCTTTACATGATGATTGTCGTTGTCCCTAATGCTTCCACACTTGATAAGAGGAATTGTCACTTACGTGATGAGATCCGTTGTCTCTAAAGGCGAACTTTATAAGGGCAATTTGTCCCTTCTATGATAAGAGCCGTTGTCCCTAAAGGCTCAATTGTTGAGAGCTATTGTACCTTACTTTATAGGAGCCGTTGTCCCTAAACGCTTGCTCACTTGATGAGAGAAATTGCCCTTTACATGATGATAGCCGTTGTCGTTAATGCTTCCACACTTTATATGTGGAATTGTCACTTTCATGATGAGGTCCGTTGTCTCTAAAGGCTACCTTTTCGGGTGCCGTTGTCGCTAAAGGCTACCTTTATAAGGGCAATTCGTCCCTTACATGATAAGAGTCATTGTCCCTCAAGGCTCACTTGTTGAGGGCAATTGTACCTTACTTTATGGGAGTCGTTGTCCCTAAATGCTTGCTCACTTGATGAGAGCAATTGTACTTTACTTTATGGGAGTCATTGTCCCTAAACGCTTGCTCACTTGATGAGAGCAATTGCCCTTCAAATGATGATAGCCATTGTCCCTAATGCTTCTACACTTGATATGAGGAATTGTCACTTACATGATGAGATCCGTTGTCTCTAAAGGTTTCCTTTATAAGGGCAATTTGTCCCTTCCATGATAAGAGTCGTTGTCCCTAAAAGCTCACTTGTTGAGAGCAATTGTACCTTACTTTATGGAAGTCGTTGTCCCTAAACGCTTGCTTTCTTAATGAGAGCAATTGCCCTTTGATGATGATAGTCGTTGTCCCTAATGCTTGCACACTTGATAGGAGCAATTGTCACTTATATGATGAGATTAGTTGTCCCTAAAGGCCTAACTTTATTAGGGCAATTTGTCCTTTACATGATAAGTGCCGTTATCCCTAAAGGCTCACTTGTTGAGAGCAATTGTACATTACTTTATGGGAGCCGTTGTCCCTAACCTGCAAAAACGACCTAACCAAGGCTGATGGATATGAACCTACCAACATCAGGTCGTACACAGCAGCATCGATCCAGTACAGAATATAGAACCCAAGTATATAGATCGATCCACCAATAAACGATCAATAGAAAATAATGAACATTCCTATTGAACGAGTCAAGGATTTTTGAATAAGTTACCCTAGAAACTTAACTTACAAATACCATCAATTAGATCAGCAAACAACAGCAGAATCCAAATTGAAACCAACCGTAGGTATAACCCTACACCTTCAATAATATGCCATACATCTCTTCCAGAAACATTTGAGTACATATAACCTTCAAGTCAGCAAGATGCCAACAGCAGCAAGAGAATGCGTGACTAAAAAACCAAGAATACCCCAACTTGACTTCCATCGCATACAATTCTGAATGGACACCATGAAATCAGCATGAAGATATTAAAAATACATCAAAGTAACGTCAACCCCATCAACATGCGATCACCATATCCACCCTCATAACAACTTTGGCATGCATCGTACAACAGCATCTACCACTATTGCATGAACACCAAAACGATCAGGAATTGCCATAGACAAGAAATAGGGTCTAACAACCCTAACTTACACAATAAACAATCATAACGATCTGCTGGGATAGAATCATAAGCGTAGCAACAATAAGTGAAACCCACTAAGGATCGTAATATGATACAGCCAAAACCACGACAAGGATAATCAAACCCTAACATCCATAGTAACGATCACAAGACCTCCGAATGAAGAAGTCAAATAACAGATCTGTGAAAGTAATAAAGGTTTTTAAAGAAGCATACCTTCAAACTTAACAATCATCTCTCTAAAACCCACTTATATCATACGCTCATCTGGACAAGAACAAAACTTGACAAACAACCACAAAACAAACCCTTTAAAAAAAAGGTTACTTGCAATCGACTAAAGATAGTCACCGTGAAAAGCAGCAACAGTGAACGCCCAATAAATCTTATGCACACAAAATACGAAACCCTAGATAGGATATCGTCACGAGTGAAAACCTTTAACCAAGAAATTGATTAAATTATGCGCATAAGAATGAGATCGACCCTATTCAGTAAAGTATATTAGAAACCGACAAACAAATCGATCCCACACTCCAAATCACAACCCACGTTGCACTATGTGATCAAATGAATAACGTACGGGTGCAATATAAATCAACCAGTAGCGACAAAGAGAAAATAATGGGCAATCAATAAAATAAAAATACCACCGACCCACTATAACAATGGACCAGTAGGGAATATTATAATGATTGACCAACAAAGATGTCCCCCAACCATGCATTAAACGACAAAGAATACGTTCAAAGAATAGTTGGTAACCCTTTGTCGCAGTATACCATGGAGATTTCATTCATAAATATAAAAGAAAAAATCTTCAGCCGCCACCCCTATTATACAAAAACGAACCCAATCAACGTATTGCATACCCAATAAAGGGTAGAGAGGACGTGATTAGGCAGTTTATTCACCCCTATGATAAGAGCAATTGTACCTTACTTTATGGGAGCCGGTGTCCCTAAACGCTTGCTCACTTTTTGAGTGCAATTGCCCTCAACATTATGATAGCCGTTGTCCCTAACACTTTTTTTTTGGGTAAAAGGGTTTATTCACCCCGGTAAAATTCATTACACCAAAAAATGTTGAGGTACAATAGGATGAGGGTGATGTCCCTCACCTCAGTCCCTTAGGATACTTACAGACTCGACTATAAGAATGACAAACCATTCTTATAACTTACAATAAAATGAAACTACCAATAATGACAAAAGTAAATAAAAATTTTACAATACTACTCAAGAAACACTTGAGCCTTCTATATCATTATGGTGCTCCATCTTAACTTCCATGAAGAATCCAAACGATCTTCAACGAACATCTATTGGTAAGAATAGTCCCACACAAGACAGCAACATCCTCACCAACAGAAAATAATAGGGTTACGACCCTAACTTCCATCGACAAACAAGACAGCAGGTGTGTGAAATGATCCAATTGCTAGGAATAAAACCTAGCATAAGCGTATATGATCAACAGCAACACTATCACAATTACCCATTAGTCGAACCAATAATAAGGATTAAACCCTAACTTATCCATCATGATCGTAGTAGTAGATGACAAAGAAACCCATAAGCAAAACTACCCAAACGATCAGCAGCATCCAATATGATTTTTGAACAAGAATCATAGAACTTGACTTACACAAGATACCTTGACATTCACCTCTCCCTTAATCTACGTACCACTACATCCATCTATACAGAACGCACAACCAACTTTCAAACCCTAATAAGGGCAACCATGAAGAATAACGTGCAGATCATCATCACAAACCTGATCACAAACCCAATAGAATGTCGAAACCCTAAAAAAGGTTTCATAAACATGAACGAGCAGCAGCAAACCAATCAATCAGATCCAATATAAACGAAACCCTAAAAAGGAATTCGTGCTTGTAACAAACCTAACGACCAATCAATTAGATCCAAGCGCATGGATATAAAAGATATAAGCAGTTAGGGATAGATCTTTGATCGACCAAAACCCAAAGAATGATCGTCATAATTATAACCATGAAGAAAATACGATCAGCCAAACAAAGAAAACCCTAAACCGTTTGTAAAAATAAGGAATCGTTAAGGATAAAAACCTCAAACGATCAACAAGATATATGAGTAGGAATCGTTTACGGTTAAAAACGAATCAATAAAACTAAACCCTCAATAAGAAATCGATTAGAAAACCGACTAAACAAAAAGCGATTAGGGTTTAGAAAGAGAGCAGCGATTTCACAAGATTTAGATATATAAACAAGACACACCCCTCCCCTATAATCACATCTATCAAACCGATTGCATATTATAAAGAATAATAGAGAGGCAGTTTGACTGGAATGCTTAAATCTGATCGGAAAAGAGGGGGAAGGGTGGCCGGAAATCGACCCCTAGGGGGAGAGAATCGTTATTAGGGTTTTTTTTTTTTTTATTGTTAACCTTTGTCCCCAACACTTGCACACTTGATAAGAGCAATTGTCACTTGCATGATGAGATCCGTTGTCCCTAAAGGCTAAATTTATAAGGGCAATTTGTCCCTTACATGATAAGAGCCGATGTCCTAAAGGCTCACTTGTTGAGAGCAATTGTACCTTACTTTATGGGAGCCGTTGTCCCTAAACGCTTGCTCACTTGATGAGAGCAATTGCTCTTTACATGATGATAGACATTGTCCCTAATGCTTCCACACTTGATATGAGCAATTGTCACTTACATGATGAGATCCATTGTCTCTAAAGGCTACGTTTATAAGGGAAATTTGTCCCTTCCATGATAAGAGCCGTTGTCCCTAAAGGCTCACTTGTTGAGAGTAATTGTACCTTACTTTATGGGAGCCGTTGTCCCTAAACGCTTGCTCACTTGATGAGAGCTATTGCCCTTTACATGATGATAGCCGTTGTCCCTAATGCTTGCACACTTGATAGGAGCAATTGTTACTTAAATGATGAGATCCGTTGTTCCTAAAGGCTAACTTTATGAGGGCAATTTGTCCATTACATGATAAGAGCTGTCGTCCCTAAATGCTTGCTCACTGGTTGAATGCAATTGTACCTTACTTTATGGGAGCCGTTGTCCCTAAATGCTTGCTCACTTGATGAGAGCAATTGCTCTTTACATGATGATAGTCGTTGTCCCTAATGCTTTCACACTTGATATGAGCAATTGTCACTTACATGATTAGATCGGTTGTCTCTAAAGGCAACCTTTATAAGGGCAATTTGTCCTTTCCATAATAAGAGCCGTTGTCCCTAAAGGCTCACTTGTTGAGAGCAATTGTACCTTACATTATGGGAGCCATTGTCCCTAAACGTTTGCTCACCTGATGAGAGCAATTGCCCTTTACATGATGATTGCCGTTGTCCCTAATGCTTGCACACTTGATAGGAGTATTTGTCACTTGCGTGATGAGATCCATTTTCCCCTTTTATGTGGAAAAGGCCCGTATCAATAATTATGATTTTACGTATGGACAATTCCTCAATATCTTGTTCATTCGCAACAAAATATTATCTTTGTGCGTCGGTAAAAAAAAACATGCTTTTTGGACGAGAGATACTATTTCAGCAATCGAGTCACAGGTATCTAACATATTAATACCTAAGGCTTTTCCACAAAGTGGTAACGAAACGTATAACTTGTACAAATCTTTCCATTTTCCAAGTCGATCCAATCCACTCGTTCGTAAGGCTAACTTTATGAGGGCAATTTGTTCCTTACAAGATAAGAGCCGTTGTCCCTAAAGGGTCACTTGTTGAGAGCAATTGCCCTTTAAATAACGATAGCCGTTGTCCCTAATGCTTGCACACTTGATAGGAGTAATTGTCACTTGCATGATGAGATCCTTTGCCCCTAACGCCTAACTTTATTAGGGCAATTTGTCCTTTACATGATAAGTGCCGTTATCCCTAAAGGCTCACTTGTTGAGAGCAATTGTACATTACTTTATGGGAGCCATTGTCCCTAAACGCTTGCTCACTTGATAAGAGCAATTGCCCTTTAGATGATGATAGCCATTGTCCCTAATGCTTCCACACTTGATAAGAGGAATTGTCACTTACATGATGAGATCCGTTGTCTCTAAAGGCTAACCTTATAAGGGCAATTTGATCCCTCCATGATAAGAGCTGTTCGCCCTAAAGGCTCACATGTTGAGAGCAATTGTACCTTACTTTATAGGAGTCGTTGTCCCTAAACGCTTGCTCACTTGATGAGAGCGCTTGCTCACTTGATGAGAGCAATTGCCCTTTACATAATGATAGTCGTTGTCCATAATCCTTGCACGAGTGATAGGAGTAATTGTCACTTGCATGATGAGATCCATTGTCCCTAAAGGCTAACTTTATGAGGGCAATTTGTCCTTTACATGATAAGAGCCGCTGTCCCTAAGATTGTTGAGAGCAATTTTACCTTACTTTATGGGAGCCCTTGTCCCGAAACGCTTGCTCACTTGATGAAAGAAATTGCCCTTTACATGATGATTGTCGTTGTCCCTAATGCTTCCACACTTGATAAGAGGAATTGTCACTTACGTGATGAGATCCGTTGTCTCTAAAGGGGAACTTTATAAGGGCAATTTGTCCCTTCTATGATAAGAGCCGTTGTCCCTAAAGGCTCAATTGTTGAGAGCTATTGTACCTTACTTTATAGGAGCCGTTGTCCCTAAACGCTTGCTCACTTGATGAGAGAAATTGCCCTTTACATGATGATAGCCGTTGTCGTTAATGCTTCCACACTTTATATGTGGAATTGTCACTTTCATGATGAGGTCCGTTGTCTCTAAAGGCTACCTTTACGGGTGCCGTTGTCGCTAAAGGCTACCTTTATAAGGGCAATTCGTCCCTTACATGATAAGAGTCATTGTCCCTAAAGGCTCACTTGTTGAGGGCAATTGTACCTTACTTTATGGGAGCCGTTGTCCCTAAATGCTTGCTCACTTGATGAGAGCAATTGTACTTTACTTTATGGGAGTCATTGTCCCTAAACGCTTGCTCACTTGATGAGAGCAATTGCCCTTCAAATGATGATAGCCATTGTCCCTAATGCTTCTACACTTGATATGAGGAATTGTCACTTACATGATGAGATCCGTTGTCTCTAAAGGTTTCCTTTATAAGGGCAATTTGTCCCTTCCATGATAAGAGTCGTTGTCCCTAAAAGCTCACTTGTTGAGAGCAATTGTACCTTACTTTATGGAAGTCGTTGTCCCTAAATGCTTGCTTTCTTAATGAGAGCAATTGCCCTTTGATGATGATAGTCGTTGTCCCTAATGCTTGCACACTTGATAGGAGCAATTGTCACTTATATGATGAGATTAGTTGTCCCTAAAGGCTAACTTTATGAGGGCGATTTGTCCCTTACATGATAAGAGCCATTGTCCCTAAAGGCTCACTTGTTGAGAGCAATTGTACCTTACTTTATGGGAGCCGTTATCCCAAAACGCTTGCTCACTTGATGAGAGCAATTGCCCTCTACATGATGATAGCCATTGTCCTTAATGCTTGCACACTTAATAGGAGCAATTGTCAATTACATGATGAGATCCATTGTCCCTGAAGGCTAACTTTATGGGGGGGATTTGTCCCTTACATGATAAGAGCCGTTGTCCCTAAAGGCTTACATGTTGAGAGCAATTGTACCTTACTTTATGGGAGCCGTTGTCTCTATTGGCTTGCTCTCTTGATGGGAGCAATTGCTCTTTACATGATGATAGCCGTTGTCCCTAATGCTTCCACACTTGATAATAGGAATTGTCACTTACATGATGAGATCCGTTGTCTCTAAAGGCTAACTTTATGAGGGCAATTTGTCCCTTACACGATAAGAGCCGTTGTCCCTAAAGGCTCACTTGTTGAGAGCAATTGTACCTTACTTTATGGGAGCCGGTGTCCTTAAACGCTTGCTCACTTTTTGAGTGCAATTGCCCTCAACATTATGATAGCCGTTGTCCCTAATGCTTGCACACTTGATAAGAGCAATTGTCACTTGCATGATGAGAACCGTTGTCCCTAAAGGCTAAATTTATAAGCGCAATTTGTCCCTTACATGATAAGAGCCGTTGTCTTAAAGGCTCACTTGTTGAGAGCAATTGTACCTTACTTTATGGGAGCCGTTTTCCCTAAATGCTTGCTCACTTGATGAGGGCAATTGCCCTTTACATGATGATAGCCATTGTCCCTAACGCTTGCACACTTGATAAGAGTAATTGTCACTTACATGATGAGATCCGTTGTCCCTAAAGGCTAACTTTATGAAGGCAATTTGTCCGTTACATGATAAGAGCCGTTGTCCCTAAAGGCTCACTAACATGACGAGATCCATTGTCTCTAAAGGCTACCTTTATAAGGGAAATTTGTCCCTTCCATGATAAGAGCCGTTGTCCCTAAAGGCTCACTTGTTGAGAGTAATTGTACCTTACTTTATGGGAGCCGTTGTCCCTAAACGCTTGCTCACTTGAAGAGAGCTATTGCCCTTTACATGATGATAGCCGTTGTCCCTAATGCTTGCACACTTGATAGGAGCAATTGTTACTTAAATGATGAGATCTGTTGTCCCTAAAGGCTAACTTTATGAGGGCAATTTGTCCCTTACATGATAAGAGCCATTGTCCCTAAAGGCTCACTTGTTTTTTTTGGGTAAAAGGGTTAATTCACCCCGGCAAAATTCATTACACCAAAAAACGTTGAAGTACAAAGGATGAGGGTGTATCCCTCATCTCAGTCCTGTAGGACACTTACATGCCAAACAACTAACAAAAGAACAAAAAACCAACGATATAAGAATGACATGCCCTTCTTATAACTTACAATGATGAATCTACCAATAATGACAAAGTAATTACACATTACAATACTATTCAAGGACGAACTTGAGCCTTCTTAGTCACTATAGTAGTCCATCAACTTCCATAGAGAATCTTACAACTTGTCAAATCAAATCCATTTGCTACTTCTGTTAGAATTATGCAAGATGCATAATCTATTAACAAAATAAGAGTGCAAATTCTAGCCAAACAGATTTGAGAACAAACACAAGGGTATAAGCAACCCTACTTCCAGCATAAGGCACCATGAAAGTGTAACAAAGCAAGTAGAATTGTAGCACCCTTACAACCATTAACTAATCTAGGGAACTAACCCTAACTTCCAAGTACCACCAACAGCAACACTATGGCACAAATAAGAATACCAATAATCTGCCAAACCCATGAAGTAAATCAGCAACATATTCACCCTCATAACCTCGACCATGGATTTTGCAAAACGAACATAGAGTTATAAAGAAACCCTAACTTCCAATGATTGAATCAACACCAACTTCTCTCTCTAAAACCCACGTAGTAATAAACATACAGCATCAGGACCAAGTGCACTTATACGAACCAAATAAACCCTAAAAAGGGTTACTTGCAATGAGAAAAGAAACCAAACCCAACTGAGTTTAGTTACAGCATTAACGATTAGAACCCAAAACCCTAAGCAGGTTAGATAATCACTTTGAAGCTTCAAAACCCACAGCAGCGATCAATAGATATAGCAATAAAGAATCCCACACAAACCGACTATGAAAAAGTCGGCCAATACGCACAAATAACCACAAAACCCTAAGTTAGGGAATCGAAAAGAATTAAGAATTGTGCACAAACAATAAAGAATCAACCTTATGTATGTAAAAGTCGATCAAAGAAACCGACTTTAAGGATTTAAGGGTAATAAGATGCAATTGGAGGACAATAAGCGATTTAAAAACCCTAGAACGATTCTACTCAAAGTCGTCCCAACCCTAAAAAACAAGCAGCAATTCGACTAAACCAATGACAATCACAAAGTTTCATCACCAGAATAATCAATTCGATGCAAGAATTAAAATTGTACCTTACTTTATGGGAGCCGGTGTCCTTACACGCTTGCTCACTTTTTGAGTGCAATTGCCCTCAACATTATGATAGCCGTTGTCCCTAATGCTTGCACACTTGATAAAAGCAATTGTCACTTGCATGATGAGAACCGTTGTCCCTAAAGGCTAAATTTATAAGCGCAATTTGTCCCTTACATAATAAGAGCCGTTGTCCTAAAGGCTCACTTGTTGAGAGCAATTGTACCTTACTATATGGGAGTCGTTGTTGCTAAATGCTTGCTCACTTGATGAGAGCAATTGCCCTTTACATGATGATAGCCGTTGTCCCTAATGCTTGCACACTTGATAAGAGCAATTGTCACTTGCATGATGAGATCCGTTGTCTCTAAAGGCTAACTTTATGAGGGCAATTTGTTCCTTACATGATAAGAGCCGTTGTCCCTAAAGGTCACTTGTTGAGAGCAATTGTACCTTACTTTATGGGAGCCGGTGTCCTTAAACGCTTGCTCACTTTTTGAGTGCAATTGCCCTCAACATTATGATAGCCGTTGTCCCTAATGCTTGCACACTTGATAAGAGCAATTGTCACTTGCATGATGAGATCCGTTGTCCCTAAAGGCTAAATTTATAAGGCAATTTGTCCCTTACATGATAAGAGCCGTTGTCCTAAAGGCTCACTTGTTGAGAGCAATTGTACCTTACTTTATGGGAGCCGTTGTCCCTAAATGCTTGCTCACTTGATAAGAGCAATTGCCCTTTACTTGATGATAGCCGTTGTCCCTAATGCTTGCACACTTGATAAGAGTAATTGTCACTTATATGATAAGATCCGTTGTCCCTAAAGGCTAACTTTATAAGGGGGGGGGGGGATTTATCCCTTACATGATTAGAGCCGTTGTCCCTAAAGGCGTACATGTTGAGAGCAATTGTACCTTACTTTATGGGAGCCGGTGTCCCTAAACGCTTGCTCACTTTTTGAGTGCAATTGCCCTCAACATTATGATAGCCGTTGTCCCTAATGCTTGCACACTTGATAAGAGCAATTGTCACCTGCATGATGAGATCCGTTGTCCCTAAAGGCTAAATTTATAAGGACAATTTGTCCCTTATATGATAAGAGCCGTTGTCCTAAAGGCTCACTTGTTGAGAGCAATTGTACCTTACTTTGTGAGAGCCGTTGTCCCTAAACGCTTGCTCACTTGATGAGAGCAATTGCTCTTTACATGATGATAGACGTTGTCCCTAATGCTTCCACACTTGATATGAGCAATTGTCATTTACATGATGAGATCCATTGTCTCCAAAGGCTACGTTTATAAGGGAAATTTGTCCCTTCCATGATAAGAGCCGTTGTCCCTAAAGGCTCACTTGTTGAGACCAATTGTACCTTACTTTATGGGAGTCGTTGTCCCTAAACACTTGCTCACTTGATGAGAGCAATTGCCCTTTACATGATGATAGCCATTGTCCCTAATGCTTGCACACTTAATAGGAGCAATTGTCACTTACATGATGAGATCCATTGTCCCTGAAGGCTAACTTAATGGGGGGGGGGATTTGTCCCTTACATGATAAGAGACGTTGTCCCTATAGGCTTACATGTTGAGAGCACTTGTACCTTACTTTATGTCCCTAAATGCTTGCTCACTTGATGAGAGCAATTGCTCCTTACAAGATGATAGTCGTTGTCCCTAATGCTTCCACACTTGATATGAGCAATTGTCACTTACATGATGAGATCCATTGTCTCTAAAGGCTACGTTTATAAGGGAAATTTGTCCCCTCCATGATAAGATCCGTTGTCCTTAAAGGCTCACTTGTTGAGAGCAATTGTACGTTACTTTATGGAAGCCGTTGTCCCTACACGCTTGCTCACTTGATGAGAGCAATTCCCCTTTACATGATGATAGCCGTTGCCCCAAATGCTTGCACACTTGACAAGAGAAATTGTCACTAAAGGCTCACTTGTTGAGAGCAATTGTACCTAACTTTATGGGAGCCGTTAACCCGAAATGCTTGCTCACTTGATGAAAGCCATTGCCCTTTACCTGATGATAGACGGTGTCCCTAATGTTTCTACACTTGATAAGAGGAGTTGTCATTTACATGAAGAGTTCCATTGCCTATAAAGGCTACCTTTATATGGGCAATTTGTCCCTTACATGATAAGAGCCGTTGTCCCTAAAGGTTCACTTGTTGAGGGCAATTGTCACTTACATGATGAGATCCATTGTCTCTAAAGGCTATGTTTATAAGGGCAATTTGTCCCTTACATGATAAGAGCCGTTGCCCTAAATGCACACTTGTTGAGAGAGCAATTGTACTTTACTTTATGGGAGTCGTTGTCCCTAAACGCTTGCTCACTTGGTGAGAGCAATTGCCCTTCACATGATGATATCCATTGTCCCTAATGCTTCCACACTTGATATGAGGAATTGTCACTTACATGATGAGATCCGTTGTCTCTAAAGGTTAACTTTATAAGGGCAATTTATCCCTTCCATGATAAGAGTCGTTGTCCCTAAAAGCTCACTTGTTAAGAGCAATTGTACCTTACTTTATGGAAGCCGTTGTCCTTAAACGCTTGCTTTCTTAATGAGAGCAATTGCCCTTTGATGATGATAGTCGTTGTCCCTAATACTTGCACACTTGATAGCAGCAATTTTCACTTATATGATGAGATCAGTTGTCCCTAAAGGCTAACTTCTTGAGGGCGATTTGTCCCTTACATGATAAGAGCCGTTGTCCCTAAAGGCTCACTTGTTGAAAGCAATTGTACCTTACTTTATGGGAGCCGTTGTCCCTAAACGCTTGCTCACTTGATGAGAGCAATTGCCCTTTTTATATTGATAGTCGTTCTCCCTAATGCTTCCACACTTAATATGAGCAATTGTCAATTACATGATGAGATCCATTGTCTCTAAAGGCCAACTTTATGGTGGGGGGATTTGTCCCTTACATGATAAGAGCCGTTGTCCTAAAGGCTCACTTGTTGAGAGCAATTGTACCTTACTTTTTGGGAGCCGTTGTCCCTAAACGCTTGCTCACTTGATGAGAGCAATTGCTCTTTACATGATGATAGACGTTGTCCCTAATGCTTCCATACTAGATATGAGGAGTTGTCACTTACATGATGAGATCCGTTGTCTCTAAAGGTTACCTTTATAAGGGCAATTTATCCCTTCCATGATAAGAGTCGTTGTCCCTAAAAGCTCAATTGTTGAGAGCAATTGTACCTTACTTTATGGAAGCCGTTGTCCTTAAACGCTTGCTTTCTTAATGAGAGCAATTGCCCTTTGATGATGATAGTCGTTGTCCCTAATGCTTGCACACTTGATAGGAGCAATTGTCACTTACATGATGAGATCAGTTGTCCCTAAAGGCTAACTTTTTAAGGGCGATTTGTCCCTTACATGATAAGAGCTGTTGTCCCTAAAGGCTCACTTGTTGAGAGCAATTGTACCTTACTTTATGGTTGCCGTTGTCCCTAAACGCTTGCTCACTTGATGAGAGCAATTGCCCTTTACATGTTGATAGCCGTTGTCCCTAATGCTTGCACACTTAATAGGAGCAATTGTCAGTTACATGATGAGATCCATTGTCCCTAAAGGCTAACTTTTTGGTGGGGGGATTTGTCCCTTACATGATAAGAGCCGTTGTCCCTAAAGGCTTACATGTTGAGAGCAATTGTACCTTACTTTATGGGAGCCGTTGTCTCTATAGGCTTGCTCACTTGATGAGAGCAATTGCCCTTTACATGATGATAGCCGTTGTCCCTAATGCTTCCACACTTGATAAGTGGAATTGTCACTTACATGATGAGATCCGTTGTCTCTAAAGGCTAACTTTATGAGGGCAATTTGTCCCTTACATGATAAGAGCCGTTGTCCCTAAAGGCTCACTTGTTGAGACCAATTGTACCTTACTTTATGGAAGCCATTGTCCCTAAACGCTTGCTCACTTGATGAGAGCAATTGCCCTTTACATGATGATATCCATTGTCCCTAATGCTTCCACACTTGATATGAGGAATTGTCACTTACATGATGAGATCCGTTGTCTCTAAAGGTTAACTTTATAAGGGCAATTTATCCCTTCCATGATAAGAGTCGTTGTCCCTAAAAGCTCACTTGTTAAGAGCAATTGTACCTTACTTTATGGAAGCCGTTGTCCTTAAACGCTTGCTTTCTTAATGAGAGCAATTGCCCTTTGATGATGATAGTCGTTGTCCCTAATGCTTGCACACTTGATAGGAGCAATTGTCACTTACATGTTGAGATCAGTTGTCCCTAAAGGCTAACTTTTTAAGGGCGATTTGTCCCTTACATGATAAGATCTGTTGTCCCTAAAGGCTCACTTGTTGAGAGCAATTGTACCTTACTTTATGGTTGCCGTTGTCCCTAAACGCTTGCTCACTTGATGAGAGCAATTGCCCTTTACATGTTGATAGCCGTTGTCCCTAATGCTTGCACACTTAATAGGAGCAATTGTCAGTTACATGATGAGATCCATTGTCCCTAAAGGCTAACTTTTTGGTGGGGGGATTTGTCCCTTACATGATAAGAGCCGTTGTCCCTAAAGGCTTACATGTTGAGAGCAATTGTACCTTACTTTATGGGAGCCGTTGTCTCTATAGGCTTGCTCACTTGATGAGAGCAATTGCCCTTTACATGATGATAGCCGTTGTCCCTAATGCTTCCACACTTGATAAGTGGAATTGTCACTTACATGATGAGATCCGTTGTCTCTAAAGGCTAACTTTATGAGGGCAATTTGTCCCTTACATGATAAGAGCCGTTGTCCCTAAAGGCTCACTTGTTGAGACCAATTGTACCTTACTTTATGGAAGCCATTGTCCCTAAACGCTTGCTCACTTGATGAGAGCAATTGCCCTTTACATGATGATATCCATTGTCCCTAATGCTTCCACACTTGATATGAGGAATTGTCACTTACATGATGAGATCCGTTGTCTCTAAAGGTTAACTTTATAAGGGCAATTTATCCCTTCCATGATAAGAGTCGTTGTCCCTAAAAGCTCACTTGTTAAGAGCAATTGTACCTTACTTTATGGAAGCCGTTGTCCTTAAACGCTTGCTTTCTTAATGAGAGCAATTGCCCTTTGATGATGATAGTCGTTGTCCCTAATACTTGCACACTTGATAGCAGCAATTTTCACTTATATGATGAGATCAGTTGTCCCTAAAGGCTAACTTCTTGAGGGCGATTTGTCCCTTACATGATAAGAGCCGTTGTCCCTAAAGGCTCACTTGTTGAGAGCAATTGTACCTTACTTTATGGGAGCCGTTGTCCCTAAACGCTTGCTCACTTGATGAGAGCAATTGCCCTTTTTATGTTGATAGTCGTTGTCCCTAATGCTTCCACACTTAATATGAGCAATTGTCAATTACATGATGAGATCCATTGTCTTTAAAGGCCAACTTTATGGTGGGGGGATTTGTCCCTTACATGATAAGAGCCGTTGTCCTAAAGGCTCACTTGTTGAGAGCAATTGTACCTTACTTTATGGGAGCCGTTGTCCCTAAACGCTTGCTCACTTGATGAGAGCAATTGCTCTTTACATGATGATAGACATTGTCCCTAATGCTTCCATACTAGATATGAGGAGTTGTCACTTACATGATGAGATCCGTTGTCTCTAAAGGTTACCTTTATAAGGGCAATTTATCCCTTCCATGATAAGAGTTGTTGTCCCTAAAAGCTCAATTGTTGAGAGCAATTGTACCTTACTTTATGGAAGCCGTTGTCCTTAAACGCTTGCTTTCTTAATGAGAGCAATTGCCCTTTGATGATGATAGTCGTTGTCCCTAATGCTTGCACACTTGATAGGAGCAATTGTCACTTACATGATGAGATCAGTTGTCCCTAAAGGCTAACTTTTTTAGGGCGATTTGTCCCTTACATGATAAGAGCTGTTGTCCCTAAAGGCTCACTTGTTGAGAGCAATTGTACCTTACTTTATGGTTGCCGTTGTCCCTAAACGCTTGCTCACTTGATGAGAGCAATTGCCCTTTACATGTTGATAGCCGTTGTCCCTAATGCTTGCACACTTAATAGGAGCAATTGTCAATTACATGATGAGATCCATTGTCCCTAAAGGCTAACTTTTTGGTGGGGGGATTTGTCCCCTACATGATAAGAGCCGTTGTCCCTAAAGGCTTACATGTTGAGAGCAATTGTACCTTACTTTATGGGAGCCGTTGTCTCTATAGGCTTGCTCACTTGATGTGAGCAATTGCCCTTTACATGATGATAGCCGTTGTCCCTAATGCTTCCACACTTGTTAAGTGGAATTGTCACTTACATGATGAGATCCGTTGTCTCTAAAGGCTAACTTTATGAGGGCAATTTGTCCCTTACATGATAAGAGCCGTTGTCCCTAAAGGCTCACTTGTTGAGACCAATTGTACCTTACTTTATGGAAGCCATTGTCCCTAAACGCTTGCTCACTTGATGAGAGCAATTGCCCTTTACATGATGATATCCATTGTCCCTAATGCTTCCACACTTGATATGAGGAATTGTCACTTACATGATGAGATCCGTTGTCTCTAAAGGTTAACTTTATAAGGGCAATTTATCCCTTCCATGATAAGAGTCGTTGTCCCTAAAAGCTCACTTGTTAAGAGCAATTGTACCTTACTTTATGGAAGCCGTTGTCCTTACGCTTGCTTTCTTAATGAGAGCAATCGCCCTTTGATGATGATAGTCGTTGTCCCTAATACTTGCACACTTGATAGCAGCAATTTTCACTTATATGATGAGATCAGTTGTCCCAAAAGGCTAACTTCTTGAGGGCGATTTGTCCCTTACATGATAAGAGTCGTTGTCCCTAAAGGCTCACTTGTTAAGAGCAATTGTACCTTACTTTATGGGAGCCAGTGTCCCTAAACGCTTGCTCACTTTTTGAGTGTAATTGCCCTCAACATTATGATAGCCGTTGTCCCTAATGCTTGCACACTTCATAAGAGCAATTGTCACTTGCATGATGAGATCCGTTGTCCCTAAAGGCTAAATTTATAATGGCAATTTGTCCCTTACATGATAAGAGCCGTTGTCCTAAAGGCTCACTTGTTGAGAGCAATTGTACCTTACTTTATGGGAGCCGTTCTCCCTAAACACTTGCTCACTTGATGAGAGCAATTGCTCTTTACATGATGATAGACGTTGTCCCTAATGCTTCCACACTTGATATGAGCAATTGTCACTTTCATGATGAGATCCATTGTCTCCAAAGGCTACGTTTATATGGGAAATTTGTCCCTTCCATGATAAGAGCCGTTGTCCCTAAAGGCTCACTTGTTGAGAGCAATTGTACCTTACTTTATGGGAGCCGCTGTCCCTAAACGCTTGCTCACTTGATAAAAGCAATTGCCCTTTACATGATGATAGCCGTTGTCCCAAATGCCCGGACACTTGACAACAGAAATTGTCACTAAACGCTCACTTGTTGAGAGCAATTGTACCTAACTTTATGGGAGCCGTTTTCCCAAAATGCTTGCTCATTTGATGAGAGCCATTGCCCTTTACATGATGATAGACGTTGTCCCTAATGCTTCCACACTTGATTAGAGGAGTTTTCACTTACATGAAGAGTTTCGTTGTCTATAAAGGCTACCTTTATAAGGGCAATTTGTCCCTTACATGATAAGAGCCGTTGTCCCTAAAGATTCACTTGTTGAGAGAAATTGTCACTTACATGATGAGATCCGTTGTCTCTAAAGGCTATGTTTATAAGGGTAATATGTCCCTTACATGATAAGAGCCGTTGTCCCTAAAGGCACACTTGTTGAGAGAGCAATTGTACTTTACTTTACGGGAGTCGTTGTCCCTTAAAGCTTGCTCACTTGATGAGAGCAATTGCCCTTCACATGATGATAGCCATTGTCCCTAATGCTTCCAGACTTGATATGAGGAATTGTCACTTACATGATGAGATCCGTTGTCTCTAATGGTTACCTTTATAAGGGCTATTTATTCCTTCTAAGATAAGAATCGTTGTCCCTAAAAGCTCACTTGTTGAGAGCACTTGTACCTTACTTTATGGAAGCCGTTGTCCTTAAACGCTTGCTTTCTTAATGAGAGCAATTGCCCTTTGATGATGATAGTCGTTGTCCCTAATGCTTGCACACTTGATAGGAGCAATTGTCACTTACATGATGAGATCAGTTGCCCCTAAAGGCTAACTTTTTGAGGGCGATTTGTCCGTTACTTGATAAGAGCCGTTGTCCCTAAAGGCTCACTTGTTGAGAGCAATTGTACCTTACTTTATGGGAGCCGTTCTCCCTAAACGCTTGCTCACTTGATGAGAGCAATTGCCCTTTACATGTTGATAGCCGTTGTCCCTAATGCTTGCACACTTAATAGGAGCAATTGTTAATTACATGATGAGATCCATTGTCCCAAAAGGCTAACTTTATTGGGGGGGGGGATTTGTCCCTTACATGATAAGAGCCATTATCCCTAAAGGCTTACATGTTGAGAGCAATTGTACCTTACTTTATGGGAGCCATTGTCTCTATAGGCTTGCTCACTTGATGAGAGCAATTGCCCTTTACACGATGATAGCCGTTGTCGCTAATGCATCCACACTTGATAAGAGGAATTGTCACTTACATGATGAGATCCGTTGTCTCTAAAGGATAACTTTATGAGGGCAATTTGTCCCTTACATGATAAGAGCCATTGTCCCTAAAGGCTCACTTGTTGAGAACAATTGTACCTTACTTTATGGGAGCCGGTGTCCATAAACACTTGCTAAATTTTTGAGTGCAATTGTCCTCAACATTATGATAGTCGTTGTCCCTAATGCTTGCACACTCGATAAGAGCAATTGTCACTTGCATGATGAGATCCGTTGTCCCTAAAGGCTAAATTTATAAGGGCAGTTTGTCCCTTACATGATAAGAGTCGTTGTCCTAAAGGCTCACTTGTTGAGAGCAATTGTACCTTACTTTATGGGAGCCGTTGTCCCTAAATGCTTGCTCACTTGATGAGAGCAATTGCCCTTTACATGATGATAGATCCGTTGTCCCTAAAGGCTAACTTTATGAGGGAAATTTGTCCTTTACATGATAAGAGCCATTGTCCCTAAAGGCTCACTTGTTGAGAGCAATTGGGTAAAAGGGATTCACCCTGGCAAAATATATTAATCACAAAAACAGTATAAGTACAATGGAATGTGGCAGAAGTACCACATTAACCTCAAGCAAACGCTTGAACATCCACTACCAACTAAACGCTTGTGACATGCCACAAAGCGAAAGAAACTAATAACATACAATAACTAGAACACCAATAGGAAACCTCCAACGAATGAAACATGAGTCACCACAATTATCCACACGCCGCTTCGAAGGAGATTGATGAATCAAATGAGACTGCCTCCTAAAAAACCTCTCCTAGAAAAAACCCGGGGGGAAAACCTTGGAGTAGGGAAAAAAGAGTACAGCTCTCACTTGAATCTCCAACGAACAATCCACCATGACCCAAGCAAGTGTGTAAGCAGTAGGGACAATGGCTATCATCTTGTAAAGGGAAATTGCTCTCATCAAGTGAACAAGTGTTTAGGGACAACGGATCCCATAAAGTAAGGTACAATTGTTCTCAACAAGTGAGCCATTTGGGATAACGGCTCTTAATATGTAAGGGTAAAATTGCCCTCTTAAAGTTAGCCTTTAGGGACAACAAATCTCATCATGTAAGTGAAAATTTCTCTTATCAAGTGTGCAAGCATTAGGGACAACGACTATCATCATGTAAAGGGTAATTGCTCTCATCAAGTGAGCAAGTGTTTAGGGACAATGGATCCCATAAAGTAAGGTACAATTGCTCTCAACAAGTGAGCCTTTACCGAAAACGACTCTTATTATATAAGGGACAAATTGCCTTCATAAAGTTAGACTTTTGGGACAACGGATCTCATCATGTAAGTGACAATTGCTCTTATCGATTGTGTAAGCATTAGGGACAATGGTTATCATCATATAAAAGGCAATTGCTCTCATCAAGTGAGAAAGTGTTTAGGGACAACGGATCCCATAAATTAAGGTACAATTGCTCTCAACAAGTGAGGCTTTTAGGATAACGGCTCTTAATATGTGAGGGACAAATTGCCCTCATAAAGTTAGCCTTTAGGGACAACGGATCTCATCATGTAAGTGACAATTGCTCCTATCAAGTGTGCAAGAATTAGTGTCAACGACTATCATCATGTAAAGGGCAATTGCTCTAATAAAGTGAGAATGTGCTTATGGACAACGGATCCCATAAACTAAGGTAAAATTGCTCTAAAAAATGAGCCTTTAGGGACAAAAGCTCTTATTATGTAACGGACAAATTGACCTCATAAAGTTAGCCTTTAGGGACAACGGATCTCATCATGTAAGTGAAAATTGCTCTTATTGAGTGTGTAAGAATTAGGGACAATGCCTATCATTATGTAAAGGGCAATTGCTCTCATCAAGTGAGCAAGTGTTCAAGGACAACGGATCCCATAAAGTAAGGTACAATTGCTCTCAACAAGTGAGGCTTTTAGGATAACGACTCTTAATATGTGAGGGTGAAATTGCCCTCATAAAGTTAGCCTTTAGGGACAACGGATCTCATCATGTAAGTGACAATTGCTCTTATCAAGTGTGCAAGCATTAGAGACAACGACTATCATCATGTAAAGGGCAATTGCTCTCATCAAGTGAGAATGCGTTTAGGGAAAACAGATCCAATAAACTAAGGTAAAATTGCTCTTATCGAGTGTGCAAGCATTAGGGACAACAACTATCATCATGTAAAGGGCAATTGCTCTCATAAAGTGAGCAAGTGTTTAGGGACAATGGATCCCATAAAGTAAGGTATAATTGCTCTCAACAAGTGAGCCTTTAGGGACAAAGGCTCTTATTATATAAGGGACAAATTGCCCTCACAAATTTTGTCTTTAGGGATAACGGATCTCATCATGTAAGTGACAATTGCTCTTATTGCGTGTGTAAGCATTAAGGACAATGGCTATCATTATGTAAAGGGCAATTGCTCTTAACAAGTGAGCAAGTGTTCAGGGACAACGGATCCCGTAAAGTAAGGTACAATTGCTCTCAACAAGTGAGGCTTTTGGGATAATGGCTCTTAATATGTGAGGGTGAAATTGCCCTCATAAAGTTAACCTTTAGGGACAACAGATCTCATCACGTAAGTGACAATTGCTCTTATCGAGTGTGCAAGCATTAGGGACAGCGGCTAACATCATGTAAAGGGCAATTGCTCTCATCAAGTGAGCAAGTGTTCAGGGACAACGGATCCCATAAAGTAAGGTACAATTGCTCTCAACAAGTGAGGATTTTGGGATAACGACTCTTAATATGTGAGGGTCAAATTGCCCTTATAAAGTTAGCCTTTAGGGACAACGGATCTCATCATGTAAGGTACAATTGCTCTCAACAAGTGAGGCTTTTGGGATAACGGCTCTTAATATGCAAGGGTGAAATTTCCCTCTTAAAGTTAGCCTTCAGGGACAACAGATCTCATCATGTAAGTGAAAATTGCTCTTATCAAGTGTGCAAGCATTAGGGACAACGACTATAATCATGTAAAGGGTAATTGCTCTCATCAAGTGAGCAAGTGTTTAGGGACAATGGATCCCATAAAGTAAGGTACAATTGCTCTCAACAAGTGAGCCTTTACCGACAATGACTCTTATTATATAAGGGACAAATTCCCCTCATAAAGTTAGTCTTTAGGGATAACGGATCTCATCACGAAAGTGACAATTGCTCTTATCAAGTGTGCAAGCATTAGGGACAACGACTATCATGATGTAAAGGGCAATTGCTCTCATCAAGTGAGCAAGTATTTAGGGACAATGGATCCCATAAAGTAAGGTACAATTGCTTTCAACAAGTGAGCCTTTGGGGACAATGGCTCTTATAATGTAAGGGACAAATTGCCCTCATAAATTTAGCCTTTAGGGACAACGGATCTCATCATGTAAGTGACAATTGCTCTTATCGAGTGTGTAAGCATTAGGGACAATGGCTATCATCTTGTAAAGGGAAATTGCTCTTATCAAGTGAACAATCCCGCCATCAAATCTGATCGTTCCCTTCTTCTTTCTTTGAATCTTATACCTTATAAAACTTCTACTACTGTGGAATAATCTGAGTATTATCTCCCTTTAGTCGATTTATTATTTGGTTGCTGGTTTAAAGAGATTAGGGTTTCGATAAAAAAACCCTAACTTTTCTCTGGTGATTATGGCGATTCTCTTCCCACCATCAAATCTGATTGTTCCCTTCTTCTTTCTTTGAATCTCATACCTTATAAAACTTCTACTACTGTGGAATAATTTGAGTATTATCTCCCTTTAGTCGATTTATTATTTGGTTGCTGGTTTAAAGAGATTAGGGTTTCGATTTTATTGTTTCTTAGGGAATCGTTTTTAGGGATCCTGGTTGAACGTTGTACTATTAATAATTCATCTGATTCAATTATGAGTGTCGGTTAGTTATTAATGATGGGTATTTAAACCCTTTTAGGGTTTCGTTTCATTTATTGGTGGAGCTGGTCGATTATTGGTAGTGGTTTCTTAGGGTTTTCCTGTTCGCTTTATTTTAGGGTTTCTTTGTTCGTATCTGCTGGTTCTATTTGATCTATTGTTAGGGTTTCGTTTGGTGTTTTGTTTTTTGCTATTCGTTTGATTTAGTATTGCTTATTATGGAGTCGTCTAATATACCTAATAAATCCTCAATCGCTCCTAACTCACCTTTAACATCTAATGCACCTATTTTAAAGTCGATATTGAGAAACAAAGGTGCCGCTAGTGTTATTAAGCCGCATGTGTCTACTGCTGAATTATTATCATCTGTTGGGCATGATGAGGGTTTAGAGGAGGATTCGTTGAGGAGTGGTATTGCGTCTAAGCTTAAGAGTGTTGATGGTCTGATATTGAGTAGAGATGGTAAGGCTTTGAAACCTTATCGTGTGGTTAAATTTGCTGATCATGAGGATGTGAGGTCTACGGATCTGAATATGGAGTTAGGGAATGACAAGGGTTCTAGTGGTACGTCTAAAGATGCAACGGGTGATGCAACTCAGGTTGCTAGTGCTAAACATGTTTCGTTTGCTTCTCAAGTGACTAGTACGAAGGATTCAAGTCAACCTACTGTTGTGAGTGCTAATGTTGGTGATAATGGTAAGCATTCTAGTGCTGTTGGTTCTCAACAAGCTCCCAAACTCTCTTATGCTTCTATGTTTCAAACTAAGAACACTTTCAAATCTGTTAACATATGTGAATTACGTAATGAGAAACGTGTGGAAGGAGCTCATGTCACAATCCGTTAAAAGAGATTAATGATGTTTCGGCCAGATTTGCGCACACTCTTTATGGGTACTTTATTGGGAAACGTCTTGCTTTCCCTATTGTGGAGAATTATGTTAAGAATACATGGGCTAAATTTGGATTAGAACGTGTCATGTTGAATAACGGATTCTTTTTATTTCAATTTTCCACTAAGGATGGTATGGATAAAGTGTTAGAGACTGGTCCGTGGTTGATTCGATCTATTCCTATCTTCTTGAACATTTGGACGCCTAATACTACGCTTGCTAAGGAAGAGGTTACTTTTTTTTTTTTTTTTTTTTTTTTTTTTTTTGGTAAAGGGGAGTAATCCTGCACCCTGGTAAACTACATTAATCAAGAAAACGTTTCAATACAATGGATGAGAGTGAGTCTCCCATCGAAGTCCCTAAGGACACTACCACTACCACTATATAAGAATGACAAGCCATTCTTATAACTAACAGATCTAAATACTACTAACCATGACTAGCAATAAAAATACAATACATCACAACTCAAATAAACATTTAAGTCTTCTTAGTCATCCTAGCGATCCAGATCATAAACATGCGAACATCCAGCTTCAACCAATTGCGACTTCTATTAGTATTATGCAAGCATAATCTAATAACCTAATAAGAGTGACTTCCCATAGCAAATTGAACTTGAAGCATAAACAATGGTCTAAGCGACCCAACCTTCCAGCAGATCCGAACTTGAACCAATCTTCCAACAAATACGAGTGAAACTCATGAAGACATCCAATGATCAAGTCACAATGCAATACACCTCCCTTCCGACACTATTCGAGATAGCAGCAGTAAAGCAACCACAATCAAGAACCAAACTGCAGTAAGTGCAAAAAACACCAAGACCAACAGCAAAATAGTGTGGTAACCGAGCAGCAACATGAACATAGGGTACCTCAGCCCTAACAACCAGCACATACGAACCCAAGACCAAAAGAGAATCAAGTAGATAGGTCTTTGATGATCCGACAAGGATGCATGAACAAGAATCGTAGCACATGACAAAGCATACAAGAACTTGACCAATCTTCCAACGGATCTGAATGAAACTCATGAAGAAAATCAATGATCAAGTTACAATGCCAACAAACAATATGACACAAAATTGAATACCCATGAGCTGCCAAGTGCAACCAAGATTAGAATACAATCCATTGGTAACAAAATCTGCCATAGAATAACATCCAGCACTAGTCACGCATTAGGATTAAACAAAAATTTGCATGACTACACTGAGCAAATAACAACCAGATCTAGGGTTTCGACACCCTAACATTGATCAGCAGGAAAATATGATCTGTAGATAAGAATAATAGAACAAGCAATCCTACCCAACAGATCGATTCCATAACCACCTCTCCCTTTAATAACCCACGAACAGATTTACACATCTCCATGAAGGAAAACGTCCAGGCAGAAACCACCCAAATGATACCCATGCATTGAAACAACCAGATCCATCCTCACATAACACACATAATAATCGAAACCCTAATAAAGGGTTTCTTAACCATAAAGAGCAGCAAATCATACCCCACCATGCCTCAAAATAAAATATACGCATCATCATGAGGAGTATTACAAATCAGAAGGAACCGAACCCTAAAAGAAAAATCGATAACCCTAAAAAGATAAATCGATTACAATAATATTGTAGGGATTCGGTAATAAAACCCAAACTGCCCACTTAAAAATGAAACCCTAAAAAGAGTTTCGAAAAGAATGAAAAATATGAGCAGCAAGTAGATTTTTTTTTGGGTAAAGGGGAGTAATCCTGCACCCTGGTAAAATTCATTATCCAAAAACGTTGAAGTACAAAATGACGAGGGTGAATTCCCTCGCACCCAGTCCCTTAGGACACTTACAAGACACGAATCTAAGAATGACTAACCATTCTTAAAACTAACATGCACAACATGTGCAACTGACCAAACAAACATGCTAAACAAAAGCAACTTAACAAGCAAAAAACACAAAAACAATAGAAATAAAGATAACTATTTCTTCTTGCGTCCTTGCACCTGGAAATCTTTCGGAGAACCATTCTTGAACTTGGAATAATTAGCAATATCATCATAGTTCTCATAGACTTCATCAACTTCATCAGCTTCATCAGCAAACGTAACCCTCTTCCTAGAAGTCGTCACTACATCACTTGTAGTAAACGAGCTAGACGTATCAAAATCAGAATAGGCCACACTTGTAGAAGCACCATCATTGTGAGAACCATGCTCCCACAAACCATCAGTAGTGCTATGCAATGGAACCACATTAACACCACTTAACCCCACGGATTCCACACCCCCAAAAGAAGCATGAGCATCCACACGTTCCATCTGCTCATGTTGTGTATGTCCATCCTCAACAGGAGCAGCCCCAAAATCACTCTTCAATGCATCATTAGATGTACCACTCGAATTAGAATCACCATTAGTAGGCTTAATAACAGCCCTCACATCAGGTTGTGTACCTCGATTCTTCTTCTTGGTAGCCGGTTTAGAAACAGGTTGGTACGAAATTTTTGGCTTAGTTGAAACCCACCAAGCCCCTTTCTTACCCTTATCACTAGTATGACCAGCCTTAGTAGAGTGAACCTTGCACTTAACATCAAAATCTTGTGGAGTCGAATCCTTAGTAACCCGCTTACGTCTAAGAGGACACACATCATCATCATGATTAAAACAAACACACTTAGAACACCAAGATGGCCACCATTCATACTCAACATCAAGAACTTCCATGTAATGCCCCTTACCCTTAGGCAAAGGAATCTCAACCTCAATTGATTCCAAAACATCCAAATCAGCCGATAATTCAATAAGTACCCGTGTATATGAATAACGACCCCAAGAATTCTTACACATATCATTAGTACCCGCATCAAACCGTATTATCCGCCCCAACTGTTTTGCAATCAAACTAATACCAGCTTTAGAGTATACAACGGACGGTATATTATGGATACGTACCCAAACCGGTACCTTAGTAATCTTCTCCTTCTCAAGCCTCATATTAGGCACCCATATATGTAAGAATAAAGGCGTTGATCTAATAAACCAAGGACCACCATTAAGAACTTTATTCATACCTTCACATGAAGAGTACTTGAAAATGAAGAAACCATTCCGCAATATAACATGTTCAAAGCCGAACCTTGCCCAAGCATGCTTGACATAGTCTTCCACAATGGGAAATGCAATTCTTAGACCAATGAAATAACCGTATAATGAATTAGTAAGTTTAGTGCACATATCAACTACGGCCATTGGAATAACCACTCTTGAACCCGACCTAGTATCCTCATCAACTCCACCAGATTGTGAATCACTAGGTACATTAGGCTCACAAGAACCTCCAATATTACACTCATCAGCTAGCCTTTCACCATTATCCTTAGACGTACCAACCATTGCAGCCCCCAACGAATCATATGCTACAACATTACTAGACTTAGGAACATCAGCTTTAG
Organism: Artemisia argyi; assembly: GCA_030686995.1. Taxonomy (NCBI): domain Eukaryota; kingdom Viridiplantae; phylum Streptophyta; class Magnoliopsida; order Asterales; family Asteraceae; genus Artemisia; species Artemisia argyi. Next base: position 106,984,072 of record CM060689.1, on the reverse strand, counting down.
AACTAGCCAAACATACCCCTTTTTGTAAAGCAGACTTCGGATCAGAAACAACGGGACCATGATCTCTAGGAAGAGCAAAACTCCCCGTTTTTCCTTCCAAACCTGCACTTTTCAATATATCCTTCAATGGCATACTTGCATTAGTAAGAATCTTACCATCAATATTACCAATCCTAGTAGCCAACCCCTTAGCCTTAGAAGGCTTTTTAACATTCAAAGAACCAGATTCCATCTCTCTAAAACCCACGTAATAAAATAACTAACAGCAGCAAACCCTAGCGCACAAACAAAATCCCAAACCCTAGAACGGGTACTTGCAAGGAGATAAAAAATCCACACAATCGTTAATACGTACTGGTGGATTAAATAATTAAATCCAAGACCGACTAGACGCAATAGCGATATAATAAAGAATACCAATGAAGAATGAAATCACCGACCCACTATGTAAAAAACCAATGAATATTACTTCAAAGGTTTAATATCAGTTGTAGAATCTTAGGTAGGGATGATCGTATTGCGTATCATATAAACATGCAAAACAACGACAAAACAAGATGGAAAGCAGCGATTGAATATAATTAGGAACCGACCCACGATTAACAAATCAACCAATAAATATTAGCCCTATTTTCGTCTACAACTGATCAAGATACATTGTGTTTCATTCTTAGCTTGAGTTTCATGCTCTTTTGAAACTTTTAGTAGATGCGGTATTGGATCAAGTTGTAGTGTTGGTTTGGTTCAGTTTGGATCAATGATGATCGGTGTAGTTGTTGGATCATGTGTGTGGATTGGCGCTCTTCTAGTCTACCATGGTTTCGGCTGCATCGTTGAAGGTTATGAACTTCTATGACGACTTGTGAAGATTCAAGTTTATACTTGATGTTTTATTTGTAATTTAATAGTCGTTGTAGTTTATTGTTCATAGAGTAGTTGCTTTGTTTAGCATGTTCGTTTGGTAAGTTATAAGAATGGTTTGTCATTCTTATATTTGAGTCTGTAAGTGTCCTTAGGGACCGAGATGAGGGGTGTACGCCTTCATCCTTTGTACTTCAACGTTTTTTGGTTAATGTATTTTGCCAGGGTGTGTTATCCCTTTTACCAAAAAAAAAAAAACCAATAAATATTAGCCTACCTACGAATGAGGAGGATTAAACAATTATGGTTTAATGGTCGAATGTAGAATCGTAGATAAGATGTTCGCCGCCTTTTCTTTTTTGCCATCAAAAGTAACAGTGCGATAGGGTTTCAAAACCCTGCCGTCCCTACCCAAGACCGTACCATCAACATGTTTCACCTTAGCAGCAATATCACTCTCTAACGTACCATCCACAACACCCTTTTGTTGCCCTACTGATCGTACCTCTTTATTGGAACCAATAGAACTACTACCAGCAGCAACCGACTTCTTCAAGATCGACTTTAATAATGGAGCATCACCAAGCAGAGTCGATTTAGATAAGTTAGAGGATCTAGTAGAAGATGTAGTAGACGAATCCATAAGCAACACAAATCTAAAAGAAAAAAATCAAAGAACGAAACCCTAATATCCCTAATAAATGCGATCGGAAAAAAACCCTAAAAAATCCACTTAAAAAACGACAGCAAGAACTTAATGCAACGAAATCCTAATAAATACTCGTACCATAATCCTAACCGACACTCATGATTGGCAGAAGATAATTAATGAAAGATCCTTAAACAATCCGATAAGACAAAAAAGCGAAACCCTAAAACAGAAAACCAAACCCTAACTCTTTTGAAACAACCAATTAAAAAACCTACTCAAGGGCAAGTAATCCGCAGATAAACCACAATTGCTCTTATCAAGTGTGCAAGCATTAGAGACAACGACTATCATCATGTAAAGGGTAATTGCTCTCATCAAGTGAGAATGCGTTTAGGGACAACGGATCCCATAAACTAAGGTAAAATTGCTCTTATCGAGTGTGCAAGCATTAGGGACAACGACTATCATCATGTAAATGGCAATTGCTCTCTTTTTTTAGGTAAAAGGGTTAATTCACCCCGGTAAAATGTATTACGCCAAAAACATTGAAGTACAAAGGATGAGGGTGACTTCCCTCATCTCAGTCCCTTAGGACACTTACAGACTCTCATATAAGAATGATACACCATTGTTATAACTTCCCTCCTCTACCCAATGATTAAAACCATACATACCGATTGCATATCCCTCAGGAGAAGGATAGAGAGGCGGAATGATGGTTAATTTTGGCCGGAATAATAGGAGTAGAGGAGGCAGAAAATCGCCCCTAGAGGGAGAGGTTTTTAGGGTTTGCTTTTTACTTCGCATAAATTTACCAGCATGCAACATCCACAATCAACAACCCGTAAACCAGCAAGATAATGATGCCCCAGCAGCTAAGAAGACAAAATAAACAATCTCGTCACACCTGATTATGCCCAACCGTCCAAACATCTATCACCAGCAAACACCCAACAATAAAATCACAATGATGACAGGTTTCTGTAATAGTACCCAGCAGCAACACCAAGCATGTAGTCCATTCAGAAACGTTATCATCAACATCCTTCCACATCAAGAATCTGAGTGTTAATGTTTGATTATGTTTGAAATTTGATATTAGTTAAAGCTAGGTAGTATTAAGACGTATTATGACTAAAAATTGTTTTATTAGTGGTATGAAAATGTATAAATCAACCACATACTATGTTGGGAGATGTTTGACTTGATTATGAGTGAAAGCTTAGACATTATAATCCTTATGGTAATCTTACAATCTATTGATATTCCAATATAAAAGTGATATCGTATTGAAAAGTAGCTATGTTTTCTAGAACTCAGGAAAAGAGTGCAATACCATAGAGTAATTGTACATTGATTGGTTAATTCGACACATCCTCCACCAATAAGAAGTTCTTATCAAGTGGAATGAGTTAAGAAAAGTTGTTCATCGTAGAAAATGTTATATCATGATACCTTATTATTGATAATCTCATATCAAAGTGTATTCAGGCTTGCTCACAAAGTGAAAGGTATGAGGAGACGAGGCAAATGATCCAAAGGTATGGGAATATAATTACTTGATCGTTAAATTAGTGTTCAGAATAGCTTAATCTATATAGCATTTTAGAAGTGAAATCAATATGACCTTCCAACAACGCATTGTTGGGATGCATCCAAAATAGTGTTCCAATAGTACGACTAATATAAGGGCATACTAAGTAGCACAGTGTAACAAACGAGACAAAGCATGACATAAACAAGGCATTCTCAAACTCTAGTAGTGGGTCATGATGTATCACGTAAATGATGACATATAGAATGCATAACAATACCGATATGAATGCAATTAAGCACATAATGCAATGCACACGCACACGACTGATGCATTTTTCAGGTGATCTAGGGTTTGTAGCCAACCAAGCATGATCCAAGGTAACTACCCCCATCATTCCATGATTCCTCCAGAATTAGGCATAGTTGATCAGGCTATGCATAATTTAGGAAAAATGATGAAATGCTCGGGCTAGCCAACTCATACCATGTTTGGGGTTTTACGAAAAGCTTTAGTTTGGTTATAGTTGCGGATTTTATTTTAGAAAAACCGGCAATCTCTATAACCTTAGGCTCTGATACCATTCTGTCACACCCCGCTGGAAGCGGAAACACGAGGTGCAACGAAATGTAACATAGCATAAGATAATAGAATGACACCATATGATTTAAGTAATAAACTTACAACGTTACATAAAGAATTTCGTTCAAAACTGAATAAATAAATAAAAAGTCTTAAATTGATTCAAATGTAACGTCTTTAGAAAATGTCTTGGCTAGGTCAACTCGGTCATGAAATGAGAACAAAGTATAACTTCAAAATGTAATGCCTTCAATAAATCACTATCGATCACCTGAAAATGATACTCTAAAATGTCAACATAAAGTTGGTGAGTTCGTGGGTTTAAAGTAAACATAAACCAGTTTGCCATGCATAAATGTTTAAGACAAGTGTGCATATAATAATAACTTAGGGCAAGTAGCACAATATGAATCAACCATCATCACATTCTCCATCTCCACAATATGACTACAACATATGAGCCTCACTCTTCATCTCCGAAATATATAGTGTACAACATGCATGCCTACCAGCTGGAGCTAACACATGAGTACTCCCATGTCAATCATGACATGAGACCACACAGCATAAGATCACACAGATAAATGTCAAGTGGAAATGAATCCATGACATTAGATCACACAGATAACACTACTAATGCACCTAGCATAATTATAAGCGCAAAACTTGTCCAAATAAGATAAGAGATTGAGCACAGCATAAAATAGATTTGAGTATCATTCTCCCCCAAGAAAAACATAAGTAAAAGGGGCCACGAAAACTCACCTTGAAACGGATGAGATAAAGTGCACAAGTCCGAGTGAACAATCTTAAGAAATCAACGTGCACTCGATAATAATGATCAACCTATTGCTCCATCGACCGATCTACAATAATTTTGGAACTCATAATTTTTACGTTTTTCATTTAATTGATAACTAATTATATTCATCAATCTCCTTCGAAGCAGCTTAGGGATAAGTGTGGTGATTCATGTTTCATTCGTTGGAGGTTTCCTATTGGAGTTCTAGTTATTGTATGTTTTTAGTTTTTTCGCTTTGTGGCATGTCACAAGCGATTAGTTGGTAGTGGTTGTTCAAGCGATTACTTGAGGTTAATGTGGCACTTCTGCCACATTCCATTGTACTTATACTGTTTTTCTGATTAATATATTTTGCCAGGGTGAATCCCTTTTACCCAAAAAAGTGTTTAGGGACAACGGATCCCATAAAGTAAGGTACAATTGTTCTCAACAAGTGAGCCTTTTGGGATAACGGCTCTTAATATGTAAGGGTAAAATTGCCCTCTTAAAGTTAGCCTTGGTTTGAAAATGATGTATAATATAAGTAACTCATATGATCCCATGCAAATGTAAAGTGGTTTTGTATATCATACCGATAGATAGTACTATATATACGACTATCTTTATATTTTTCATTCACGCAGTTAAGGACTAAAATAATACATAACCATCATCTTTAAAAGTTTTATTATATTAATGAAAACATGAAATATTCTTTTTGTAAACATTTAGATACTTAAAGGACCTTTATATAAAATCATAAAAATAGGAAGACATGAATGATCATCTTCTTCGTACTCTGTTTCTTCCATATCATGTAATATGAAAATATATATGTATATATATTTTTTTTATATGGTAAGAACACATTAGCAACTTCCTTTCTCTTGTTTAAATAGATTAGTTTTGTAAGTATCATGTAAATGTAATAATAAGGACTCAACCATGTTAATTCTTACTCGTAATTTCATACGTGGTTTTATGGTTATATAATCTTGACCTAAGATGGCTAAATACTTATGAATAGCATATGAATCTGTATCGAAATGATAGTTTAAGGTTTTACCTATAAGCGATAGACTGAGACCGAAATCGAACACAAGTACGAACACCGACGCACAACACAAAACTGTGATTAAAAGAATCTGATCGATACGCAAACTCGAACACGAACCGATCGAGTCCTCCCAGAGCAGACTTTAATTCGAACAACCAGGTAGTGTGCCCCATTCACGAACTATATACCGAAGCTCAACTCACCCATCGTATGATGCAAAAGAACTTTAGAGAAACTTGTGATAGAAATGTGAATATGCAATGGTTATGAAGTAAGCATCCTGTGACCATAAACAAGGGCTGCCGTATCTTTTTTCCTTGGAGTTGTTTAGGTTATGAGATGAATTTTTTTATATATATTTTTTAGAGGGCTGCAATATATTTGGACGTGTGTAGGTTATTACTTCGAAAAGGACGGGATTTATACGTGATTTTTGCGTAGTTGTTTTGACCCTGTAACTGTTTCCTCCTTCTTTTATTTTTACTTGAATAATTTTCGATATTATAGATACTCATATTTAGAGGCAGTTAATAAAATGATCATGGGTCGAGATTTGTGTTGGATTTGAATGAATAGGATAATAGAAAATTTAATAAGCCAAAGATGGCTAAAATTTCGGGTTGTATGGTAACGTGATTGACTGCTTCAAATATGACTGTACATTCCCACAATTTCTATTTTCTATTTTCCAATTACTAATATCTATTATAGTGTGATAATTAACTTCCTAATTAATGTTGCAGTCACATTTTTTTTTTACATCTTTGTATATAATAAATCAAATTTGTAAAAATGTTGGATATTACATTATTATTATTATTATTAGTGAATGACATTGTTGTTTATTTTATTTATTTATAGTTTAAATCACCAATATGTTGATTGAAGCGAGGTTGAGGACACTCATCAATCAAAGGTTTGTGTTTTGTGAATATTAGGTTAGCCAAGAATATTTTGTTCAATTATAGTGTTTGCTTAATATATATAGTTTGTTTTGCATTGTAGTTTAAATTGGCAACATCAGCTGTGCAAAAATCAGAAGCCAAATCCGGATATAAGAACTCGGTTAGTTGATCATTCTTGTGGGCAGTCACTATCACAGCCACAACCACAGCCACAGCCACAGCCACAGCCACAGCCAAATGTTGCACGAGCCCCATCCCCTGTTACTAATTCGTTATTGAGCGTAGTACCTAAACCACAGCCAGGCTTTCCTCATTTGGGTGTGGTGTAAGTGATATAATTCAGCTGTATTCTTTTTATGTTTAGTTCATTTTAACTCCAATAATCATAGTGACTCAGTCTTAATGTGTTTTTTTATGTTATTATCTGAAGCTATTTCAGGCTGCACCAGCACCTCTGCTGCCTAATCTTGCTGGGTGGATGCCGAATCCACCTATGCATCACTCGTCGGCTTCTGCTGGAACTATTATTGGTTTTGGTCCTCTCAATGATGCTTGTATGTAATTCCTTTTTATAAAATAATTTGTTAAGATTGGCCATATCATTAACATACCGAGTCTCTAACTCTCTATTATGTTATTACCGCTGATTTAGTTGATCATTCATTTTCTGACATGGCAGCTATGTTAAAGCGTGGAAGGACGACTCCTACAAACAATCCAGCTTTAGAGTTTCGAACGGCTGACTCGGAACATGTTTTTAAGAGGACAAGGGCCTTTGGGATATCTGATGAAGTATGGACTACTCTAGCTCTTCTTTACTAGATACTAGCTGCTGAGTGCTGACATATCCCTGATCTTGGTACGTCTTACCTTACCCGTTGGTAATTGTGGACAGAGTCATGGGCAAAGCTCTTCATCTGATGACCTACCTAAAAAAAAAAGAAAAAAAAAAAGAAGAAAGAAAAAAAGGAAAAAAAAAAAAAAAAAAAAAAAGAAGAAAGAAAAAAAATAAAGGAGCTTACTCAGAGAACTCAGAGAATTTTGAAAAAATGACCCAAAAATACTAGTGTAGTGAGCTAGTTTCTTTCTTGTAAAGATCGTGATTTGTGTACTTTTATGAATCCAGAGTGTTTTCCTTGGTTGGTTGATGAGAAAGGAGCTTTTACTGCAAAAGGAGGCCACGACAAAGATTTCAAATGATTTACATGCCTCAAGGCCTTTTATAGTCGTAAGGATGCTGCTATTGTAATCCAGCGATACGTGAGGGGTTGCATTACTCGAAAGAGGCTCTTAGGTAATGTCTTATCTGTTTCAATCATTTTATAATGTTCATGTCCGTGTTTATTTTGATGTTACTGACTTGGAATCTGATCGAACAAAGTGATGCCGTGCCTTCAAGAACATGAAATATCAGGCAGCAATCATGACGCCCAGACAAGGACAAAATCAGTAATTGTTATCCAAACTAATGTTCGGAGATGGATTGCTAAAAGAAAAACAGTTCAAAGGAGGCATCTGTATTGCAGTGATCCAAGTGAGTATCATAATTTTTGTTCTTATGCTCATTATGGATCATCAGATAGCCTTTTACTCACTTAGCTTACCATGAAGTATTAAGATAGAAATCGTGGTTAATATAAGTTTCTCGTACTCGTGATTTTTTTGCTCTCTCTTACTACATTAATGAACTTGCTATTGTTTGTTTACATTTGCAATGCTTGTTTCATGTTTAGAGATCTGATTATTATTATTTACCCCATGCCACAAGTTATTTAATTGCTAAATTATGGTACGTTGATAGTGCTTGAGGGGAATGTCAAATGAGGAAAACTTTCATGACACAGTGAAATTTAGATAATTTGATAATGCTTAGAAAACACAGCAAATAGATTTCTAAACATTTCCCTTCATATTTCTCCTTGACTAAACTTAAAGTATCGTATGCTTGTAAGAGCAATTGCCGTGCAATATCTAGCAGCATGTTCTTGATGGCGGAGAAGGAGCAAGAAAATATGTTTAGAGGGGTGATAACTAGCAAAAACAAAATGCTCGACTTTCCTCGTGTAGTCTGAATAGGCACCTATCTCTGTTTACTTGTTTTGAGTGGGGTCATTTGACCCCTCTAAGTTAACTATGGCTCCGTCTTTGCTTGAGATGGTGTGGTTTATGAATTATGAAAGGTCATACCTGATTCATATAGTCTTAACAGGATTTTCATGCTGGTAGTTTGATTCAGTAAACGAAATTAAAAAGTCTTTACCCTTTTTAGGATTATGTATTCTACGTGTATTAGTTGGATATCTTTTGTGTATCATAAACCTTTCCAACTAGTCTCATGATTCACCTTGACGTGTGGCAGGTTCCTTGCCAGTGGATGCATCGTCCACAGATTTTGTTATCTCCATTAGCAAGTCATCAGATTTTCCTGGTGACAAGTTTTTCGAGGAATTCTCACGAGTGTGGAAGCCTGGTGGAGAGATAGTTATTCATCAAACTTCTGCCGATGCCAAGGAGACGGTAGACCATCTGATATCTCATTATCTTGGAAGTACAATCATATGGAATCGAGTTTACTGATATTGTTTGACTAATTTGCAGACAAAATCTTCTCTTGTGAGGAAACTGCTGGTTGCAGGGTTTTCAGATATAGAGGTGGTTCAGGTGGCTTTTGGGGTAAGTTAATACCCTCTGCATGTTTTTATTTATTTATTTGGAAGGCCTATTGTCGTTTGGACCTGGTAATAACAACGACTATTTTGCATGTGGAAGGCTTGGTAGGGGTACAGTTTGGATTCTATTTCGGTTTTGTATGTGTGGTTTAGAAAGATGGGACTCATGTCTTAGGCTCTTAGCGATAGAAATACCTGCAAAGCTCCCTTCTGACAACCATTTCAACCTAGAAAACTCAGAGTCACATTTCTCTATATTGATCCTAGAAAACTCAGACTTCATTTACGTGTGATAAATTTTCTTCTCTTTCTAAAAGTGATTTAATTAGTGGATATGAGCAAAAAATCTATGTCAAAATAACTAAGTATGTTATTTTTTATAATCAGGACAGAAGAGCATGATATTTTTCATGAACACTTTGGTTTACCTGTTTGAAATTATAAAACTTTACGTGTTCGACGTGTTGGAGACTTGGAGATAATACAACTCCTAGATAAGCCCAAGGGGGATATGTAATTGTTTCTTTTTTGATAAATTGTAGGTAGTGATGAACCGTGCTCAGAATGTTGCACAAGCAGTAGTTAGAACCCGTTCAACCTTATTCGCCTGGTCATGCATGGCCGCATGGGTGCACATCGTCGTCCAGTTGGCAATGCACCAACTCATGATTTTTCTGAAACTTCCGTCATACTCGAAAAGCATGCTGGTTCTCCTACATAGATAACTAGAGCATTGAACAGGCTACAGTAAATAACCTCAGTGTATGTCTTTAGGGTGGTTAAGTGATCAGAAAAAACAAAGTAAAGAAAAAAAGAAAAAAAAAAAAGGAAAAAACAAGGGGAAAAAATGAAAAAAAGAAAAAAAAAAAAAGCAAAGAAAAAAAAAACGAAAAAGAAAAAAAAAGGAAAAAAAAAAAAAAAAAAAAAAAAAAAAAAAAAAAAAAAAAAAAGAAGAGAAAGAAACAAGCAGCACTCAAAATTCAAAGTCATTATCTTGGATGGTTGTCAAGAAGCTGTTTCTTGAAACAGAAACAAACAGTTATGAAACTCCAAAGGTTCTACTGGTCTATGAAATGTTTGAGGAACTTTAGACGCAACAAACTTGAATTCTCTTCAGCGATGGTTATTCAATCACATAAACGAGGATGGATTGCGCGTAGAGTATCATGTAGACATAGATGTCAAATTGTGCAGATCCAAGTAAGTTTACTCACAGAAAATTTTGAAAAAATGACCCAAAAATATTAGTGTAGCGAGCTAGTTTCTTTCTTGTAAAGATCGTGACTTGTGCACTTTTATGAATCCAGAGTGTTTTCCTTGGTTGGTTGATGAGAAAGGAGCTTTTACTGCAATAGGAGGCTACGACAAAGATTCAAAGTGCTTTTCGATGCTTTACATGCCTCAAGAGCTTTTAACAGTCGTAAGGATGCTGCTATTGTAATCCAGCGATACTTGAGGGGTTGCATTACTCGAAAGAGGCTTTTAGGTAAAGTCTAACCTGTTTCAATCATTTTATAATGTTCATGTCCGTGTTTATTTTGATGTTACTGAGTTGGAATCTGATCGAACAAAGTGATGCGTGCTATATCAAATCTACTGTTTTGAGAATCCGAGATTTTTATATTTACTATTTTTTTCAACGATCAAATCACAGACCTAACCATAAGAATGTAGCAACACCAGGTCTGAGACGATCACTAACATCCATCATCATGACTTTCACTCTCTCCAAACCCACAAACCATTACTTACATCTGATATAGAACATGTAGTTAACGAACCAAACCCTAAAAAGGGTTACATCCAGATGCACGAATAAATGAAAAAACAAAACCCTAATACGAGTTTCATTCAAAAATTCGTACATCACCAGCAAGAAATTCGATCATAGAATGATAACCCAATGAATAATAAGCGATCGACCAAACCAGATGAAACCCTAAAAACGATTACCAATTGTAATCGCTAAGGGTCAAAAAACCCTAAAACGATTTAAAAGATGAGAATTAGAATCGTTAAGGGTATAAATAAGGAACAAATACTAATCCCCAAATAAGGAATCGATTAACAAACCAACCAGTTAAGGATCGATTTAATAACCGACTATAATAAACGATTTAGGGTTTAGTAATAATGAAGCGACATCAGAAAGCTAAAGCATAAAATCAAGGCACATCCCATCCTAGATGATGACTACCAATAAAACCGATTGCATATCATTCATAAGAACAATAGAGAGGCGGATTTAATGGCAGTTTAATGATCGGATTAGTGAGGGATGGGTGGCCGGATTTCGCCCCCTAGGGAGAGAGAACTTAGGGTTTTTTGGTCGTTAAACCTTAAAATCACTTAAGGTTTATTATGGTTTCTTTGCTATTACAACCTACACGTGCTACATTATGATGGAGTCTAGTACCACCTGTTTTGTGTGGTTAATTCAGTTGGTGTTTGGTTGGATGATTGCATGGGATGGAAGTCAAGTTTTGTGGTATCCTTGTTCAAAAACTTGTGTTTGGTCTATGGCAGTTTATTTGGTTTGGATTATTGACGCTCCTCTTGTTTTCTTGAGGGATTGAAGCTGTCCATAGTGATTGTTTTCATGTAAGTACGAGTCCTTGATCACAAGTATGGTTCTGAATGATCTTTGTGCTTGTTCATACTTGGTGATAGGGACTCGTGGATTGTCATCGAGCCATTGGGGAGGGTGCTGGAATGTCGCGCGTTCCACTTACTAACCTTTTGGTCTCTTTGTGTAAATTCATCTCCTTGTTTATCATTGTCGTGCTCTGATTCTTGTTTAAGCTTGTTTGTGGGACAATGAAGATGATTGGAAGTTCTACGGTGACTATGCTTTTAGTGCTACTTGTGATGCAAGTGTTAACTTTTCTCTCAACAAGTGACACTTTAGGGACAATGGCTCTTATTGTGTAAGGGAAACATTGCCCTAATAAATTAGCCTTTAGGGACAACGGATCTCATTATTTCAGTGACAATTGCTCTTATCGAGTGTGCAAGCATTAGGGACAACGACTATCATCATGTATAGGGTAATTCCTCTCATCAAGTGAGCAAGTGTTTAGGGACAATGGATTCTAGAAAGTAAGGTATAATTGTTCTCAACAAGTGAGCCTTTTGGTATAATGGCTCTTAATATGTAAGGGTGAAATTGTGCTCATAAAGTTTGCCTTTAGGGACAACGAATCTCATCATGTAAGTGACAATTGCTCTTATCGAGTGTGTAAGCATTAGGGACAATGGCTATCATCATGTAAAGAGCAATTGATCTTATCAAGTGAGGAAGCGTTTAGGGACAACGGATCCCATAAACTAAGGTACAATTGCCCTCAACAAGTGAGCCTTTAGGACAACGGCTCTTATTATGTGAGGGACAAATTTCCCTCATAAAGTTAGCCCTTAGGGACAATGAACCTCATCATGTTAGTGACAATTGCAATTATCGAGTGTGCAAGCATTAGGGACAACGACTATCATCAAGTAGAGGGTAATTGCTCTCATCAAGTGAGCAAGTGTTTAGGGACAATGGATTCCAGAAAGTAAGGTACAATTGCTCTCAACAAGTGAGCCTTTAGGGATAACGGCTCTTATTATGTGAGGGACAAATTTCCCTCACAAAGTTAGCCTTTAGGGACAACGGATCTCATCATGTAAGTGACAATTACTCTTTTCGAGTATGCAAGCATTAGGGACAACAACTATCATCATGTAAAGGGCAATTACTCTCATCAAGTGAGCACATGTTTAGGGACAATGGATCCCTTTAAGTAAGGTACAATTGTTCTCAACTAGTGAGCCTTTTGCGATAATGGCTCTTAATATGTAAGGGTGAAATTGTCCTCATAAAGTTAGCCTTTAGGGACAACAGATCTCATCATGTAAGTGACAATTGCTCTTATCGAGTGTGTAAGCATTAGGGACAATGGCTATCGTCATGTAAAGGGCAATTGCTCTCATCAAGTGAGCAAATGTTTAGGGACAACGGATACCATAAAGTAAGGTATAATTGCTCTCAACAAGTGACACTTTAGGGACAACGGCTCGTATTATTTATGGGACAAATTGCCCTCATAAAGTTAGCCTTTAGGGACAATGGATCTCATCATGTAAGTGACAATTGCTCTTATCGAGTATGCAAGCATTAGGGACAACGACTATCATCATGTAAAGGGCAATTACTCTCATCAAGTGAGCAAGTGTTTAGGGACAATGGATCCCTTTAAGTAAGGTACAATTGTTCTCAACTAGTGAGCCTTTTGCGATAATTGCTCTTAATATGTAAGGGTGAAATTGTCCTCATAAAGTTAGCCTTTAGGGACAACGAATCTCATCATGTAAGTGAGAATTGCTCTAATCGAGTGTGTAAGCATTAGGGACAATGGCTATCATCATGTAAAGGGCAATTGATCTTATCAAGTGAGGAAGCATTTAGGGATAACGGATCCCATAAACTACGGTACAATTGCCCTCAATAAGTGAGCCTTTAGGACAACGGCTCTTATTACGTGAGGGACAAATTGCCCTCATAAAGTTAGCCTTTAGGGACAACGGATCTCATCATGTCAGTGACAATTGCTCTTATCGAGTGTGCAAGCATTAGGGACAACGACTATCTTCATGTAGAGGGCAATTGCTCTCATAAAGTGAGCAAGTGTTTAGGGACAATGGATTCCAGAAAGTAAGGTCCAATTGCTCTCAACAAGTGAGCCTTTAGGGACAACGACTCTTATTATGTGAGGGACAAATTGCCCTCATAAAGTTAGCCTTTAGGGACAACGGATCTCATCATATAACTGACAAAACCCTAAATCGTCTCTCTCTCTCTGGTGAAATCCGGCCGCCACTTCTCTTCAATTTACGGCCAAAAACTAATCAACACTTTATGAGAGCAATTGCCCTTTACATGATGATAGTCGTTGTCCCTAATGCTTGCACACTCGTTAAGAGCAATTTTACCTTAGTTTATGGGATCTGTTGTCCCTAAACGCATTCTCACTTGATGAGAATTGAATGCAAGCTCTTTCAAAGGTTTGACCTGGAACACAAAGAATTGAACAACTAATGAGCATATATATAGAGTGGTGTGTGTGTGTGTGTGTGTGAGAGAGAGAGAGAGAGGGCACCTTTAAATCTGTTGTTCCGCCTTTGTGCCTGGTGTAGCGGCAGAACATATCACATGGCATAAACACTCTTTCAAGTAGAGCCCCAGTACGCTTAACTTTTGGAGAGCTACGAATCTTTGGTAACCAATTCCACATGAGCCTGCACGTGTTCCAGCATCACTGATAGCTGCATACGGTTCCATGTCAATTCACAATTAGTAACATCTTCACTGCCAAGTGCTTGTTTGATCATCTCTATGCCGACGTTGAGAACTGCATGAAATGAGCGAGCTAAAACTCTCCCGCTAACAGCAGCAAGCAAAAAATCTACTACCCTGTGACCATACAAAAATGAACCATTTAAATGCAAAACATGCACAAACCATGACTAAGCAGCTTCATTTATATTTTATCTCCTCTTCCATTCTGATTTATTTATTTTCAACTCACAGGGAAAAAAAAACGCGCACACACACACAAAAGAAAATAGTGACTCATGCATGGAAAAGAAGATCTCTTAAATTTTGATAACTGGAGTAGTTTCCAATAAAAGTCACCTCTACCACCGTAACAACTTACATTGGCATCGTCTGAGTGAAGATTATATTGCGGCTCGATGACATTTACCCTGAAATGGCGAGTGTCGTCCTCGTCAGAGTCATCGAATCCATGCTTATCTAACAATTAACAAAAAATACGCTAAAGCCTTTGACACAGAAACAATGTCTTACAATAGACGTTATGTAAACATATTATAACGAACAACTACCATAATACTTAAGAAAAAACATGCCTAAAAGTGTTTGGCTCCCAACTAGTCAAATAATTTCTTTTATTGTCAAAGGAACTAGTTCCCGAAAATCTAAAATACACTTGTATCATACTTCATTTCGAGTTTAAGTATCAGTTACAAAATTACAAAGAGACTAAGTCTTCTTGGAAGGTTATCTGTATTACATAGATGGAGGTATTCATACATCATGATGCACGATAATGTTATTGATACAAGAGAAAGGGTATGATAGCCTAAAACACATATCCTATGGCTCTGTGTTAAGAGCTTGGTATAGTAAAAGACAGGAATCCATATCTTTTAGATGATTTAAATACAAGTTAATCTAAATCTCCTAGGTATAGAGCCCCATAGTTATACACACTTCCGAACTTTGCTGCACCCT
Organism: Artemisia argyi; assembly: GCA_030686995.1. Classification (NCBI taxonomy): domain Eukaryota; kingdom Viridiplantae; phylum Streptophyta; class Magnoliopsida; order Asterales; family Asteraceae; genus Artemisia; species Artemisia argyi. Next base: position 106,968,736 of record CM060689.1, on the reverse strand, counting down.
TAGGACATAGCTCTTAGGTATAATTGCCAATAGGCTCAATTTTTTTGCACGCTCTTATGCTTTTATGTTTATTATGCTTGTATGGGTTTATATGTATGCCCCTTCCTATATGATTTTATTTCTATCTCTGATCATAATGTGGCACCACGTGCAATAACTCTTATGTGTTTTATGTATTCTATGCTTTCATGCACTGTTTGCTTATAATGCTGTTATTATTCTAAACTTCTATAATTGTATGTCTTATATGCTGCTATACGTTGTATGCTTAGGACCCTACAAAATGGTAGTGCAAAATTTTATTTATTTAGAAACTGGTTATTACCATAATAGCTCAAGACAACAAGAAAGTGAGAGAAAGGCCCACCTCTAAATCCTTTAAGAATGGTTGTGGCTGTGGTTGTGGCTGTGATAGTGACTGTGACTGCCCACAAGAATGATCAACTAACCAAGTTCTTATATCTGGATTCGGCTTCTGATTTTTGCACAGCTGATGTTGCCAATTTAAACTACAACGCAAAACAAACTATATATTAAGCAAACACTATAACTGAACAAAATATTCTCGGCTAACCTAATATTGACAAAACACAAACCTTTGATTGATGAGTGTCCTCAACCTTGCTTCAATCAGCAAGCATTACACTCCTAGCTGTCTTGGCGTCTGCGTATTTAGACAATTGCTCGATCTCTCTAAACACATGTTATTTCTTTTCCATTTTTTTTCTTTTTCTTTTGCCTTTTTTTTTCCTTTTTCTTTTTCTTTTTTTTTCTTTTTCTTTTTTGAATTTTTTTCCCCTAATCACTTAACCACCCTAAAAACACACACTTTGAGGTTATTTATTGTAGCCTGTTCAGCGCTCCAGATGTAAAAGAATCAGCATGCTTTTCGAGTATGAGGGAAGTTTCAGAAAAATCATCAGTTGGTGCATTGCCAACTGGACGACGACGTGCACCCATGTATGACCAGGCGGGTAAGGTTCAATGGGTTCTAACTACTGCTTGTGCAACATTTTAGCTGAACGGGTTCTAACTACTGCTTGTGCAACATTTTAGCAGGCTTCCTCACCACCTACAATTTATCAGAAAAGAAACAATTACATATCCCCCTTGGGCTTATCTAGGATTTGTATTATCTCCAAGTCTCCAACAGGTCGAACACGTAAAGTTTTATAATTTCAAAATTTCAAACAGGTAAACCAAAGTGTTCATGAAATGCTTATCCTTCTATTATTAAATGTACTTTTGAGCAGGTAAAACATTTTAACAATATAATTTCTAGAGTAAATTACACAGTGTCCCTAGTCAATACTATTTGTATCCTAATTGCACTGTTTGCTTTGACTTCTGGTCCCTCGCCATTTAGCCTTTAGTGACCAATAGAAATTAGTTGCATACTTGAGAGACCAAGAGTCAACGACAAATTCCGTAATATTCACCAACTGATGATTTATGTAACTTACTCTGATTTCGTAATTGGTCATGGGTATCTAATGTAGATGATTGTCGTAGTGTTTGCAGAATGATGGTTGGATGGGATAACAATGTTGTTGATGCCAACCTTATTTCCCATTCTGAACAAGTTATGCATTTTGAAATCATTTATATTCATGATCACAGGAAGCAATTTGTTTCTTTCATTTATGCTAAAAACAAAGGAGTGGAAAGACGGGTGTTATGGAAGAATTTAGCTCATCATAGTGTTCTTGTCAAGGATAATCCGTGGGTGCTGCTGGGTGATTTCAACGTTGCCTTAAATATTAGTGATTGTTCTGATGTCACAGCAGCTAAAGATATTGATATGGAAGATTTTCGGAATTGTGTTGAGTCGTTGGAGCTTGAGGATATTGCTTCAAAAGGTATGTTCTACACTTGGATTCAAAAGCGTATTGATCCTGATTCTGGTATTCTTAAGAAGTTAGATAGAGCGTTGGGTAATGTCAGCTTTATATCTTGTTATGATAGCTGTTTTGCTGAATTTTTACCATATCTTTCGTCGGATCATTGTCCAGTTGTTTTAAACTATCCTTTGGCTAAACCTATTAAGCCTAGACCATTCCGGTTTGCTAATTTTTTGGCTGATAAGGATTCTTTTATTCCTACGGTTAGAGATAATTGGGGTATTGAGGTTTTTGGTTTCCGTATGTTTGTTTTAGCTAAGCGTCTTAAAAATATGAAAAGACACTTGAGGAACATGAACAGGGTTAATGGGAATGTGTTTAATAAGGTTAATATGTTGAGAGCTGAGCTTAAGAGAGTGCAGAAATGTTTAGATAAAGAGCCCGATAATAGCAGCCTTAGATATGAAGAGTATGTCTTTTGTAATGCATATCAAGAAGCGGTTAGGGATGAGGCGAATCTTCTTAGGCAGAAAACTAAGATTCAATGGTTGAAAGATGGGGACCATAATACGTCGTACTTTCACAATATTCTTAAGAGCAGGGTGAACAAGGGTAGGATTCAAGTTGTGTGTGATGAGCAGGGGAATAAGTTTTATGGTGATGATGTTCCAGGGTGCTTTGTTAACCATTTTCAAAAATTTTTGGGAGTGGAAGATGAGGTTATTCCGTTAGATGATTGTGAGGAACTTTTTGCTAAAAAACTTGATTCTTCTATTGCGTTAAATATGGTTAGACCAGTTTCAGATATAGAAATCAAAGAAGCGATGTTTAGTATTGATGATGACAAAGCGGCTGGTCCGGATGGTTTTACTTCTAAGTTCTTTAAAGTGGCTTGGAGCATTGTTAGTGTTGATGTCTGTGCTGCGGTTAAAGAGTTTTTCAGTTCGGGTAAACTTCTTGGTGAGTTTAATGCTAATGTCATCTCGCTTATTCCTAAGTTGCAGGTTCCTTTGAAGGTGTCTGATTATCGTCCTATTGCTTGTGGTAATGTCATATACAAGTGCATCAGTAAAGTCATTACGAATAGGATTAAAGATGGTTTTTGTAGCTTGATTGATTGTAACCAGAGTGCTTTCATCCCGGGTAGGCAGATCAGTGACAACATTTTGCTTGCTCAGGAGTTTGTTAAGAGATATAATTGGACGCGTGATGTTAGCAAATGCTCGTTCAAAGTGGACATTCAGAAGGCTTACGATACGGTCAATTGGGATTTTTTGAAGAAGTGTCTTGTTCATTTTGGCTTCCACAGCTCCATGATTCACTGGATTATGGTATGTTTAACTTCTGCCTCCTTTTCTTTATGTGTTAATGGTGAGTTGCATGGATTTTTCAAAAGTAAACGGGGTCTTAGGCAGGGTGACCCGATCTCGCCTTATTTGTTCACTATTGTTATGGAAGCATTTAATATGATGGTTAAGAGACAGATTAGAAGGGATGGTCGGTTTAGGTATCATTGGGGTTGTGAGAAATTTCAATTGACCCACTTATGTTTTGCGGATGACCTGCTTTTATTATGTCATGGTGATTTAATCTCTGCTAGTATTCTTAGAAGAGCGTTGGATGAGTTTGCTATGTGCTCTGGTCTTTTCCCTAGTATAGCTAAGAGTGTTGCTTTCTTTGGGAGTGTGCCTGATACGGTTAGGGATAATATTTTGCTTGTCACGCCGTTTAGAATTGGTGTTCTGCCATTAAAATACTTGGGTATCCCTCTGTCCGGTAAGAGAATTGTGAATGAGGATTGTAGAAGCTTGATTCAGAAGGTTAAGAATCGCATTAATGATTGGAGAAACAAAACTCTATCTTTTGCGGGTAGACTTCAGTTAATCTCTTCTGTTCTTACTTCGCTTCATGTTTATTGGGCTTCGATGTTTCTTCTTCCTAATCATGTCTGTGATAGTATTGATAAGCTGTGTAAAAAATTTTTATGGTCCGGTGAGGGTGAGGGTAGTGGTATTGCTAGTATATCGTGGAAAGATATTTGTAAGCCTAAAAATCAGGGAGGCCTTGGTCTTAAACCTCTTAGACTTATGAATGAGGCTTTAATCGCTAAACACCTTTGGAATGTTATTAGTAAGAAAGACTCGCTATGGGTTAGATGGGTTCATGCTTATAGGATCAAAGATAGAAATATTTGGTTTGATATTAAACCTGAACATGGCGCTTCGGGTTGGAATCATATTCTTGGTCTTAGGGATAAAATTCGATCTTTTGTGGTTTATAGATTGGGTAATGGTAAACAATGCTCTATGTGGTTTGATAAATGGCATACTAATGGCGCGTTGTGTAAGGTTATTACTCATAGTTTCCTTACTGAGCAAGGGTTGAATACTAGTGATAAGGTTGCTGATTGGATTGACAGTAATGGATGGAAATGGCCCAATGAATGGAATAGTCTTTTTGGTGATGTTTTAAATGTGCCTGTTCCCGTTTTATTTGATGAATTTGAGGACAAGGTTTTATGGATCAATAAGGATAGCAAGGATGCTGAATTTAGTGTCAAAGAAGCTTGGAAAGTGTTAAGGATTGATAGTCCTAAAGTTTTTTTTTTGGGTAAAGGGGAAATTACCCCGGCAAATATATTAACCAAAAAAACGTTAAGTACAAATGGAATGTGACTGAGATGCCACATTAACCTCAAGCAAACGCTTGAACAAACTAGTGCTTATGACATGCCATAAACACAACAACCTAAAAACATTACAAACGCCTATCTATGAATAAAACCAAGAAGATTCTTGAATCCGAAAGGCGTCCCACTTCCATCCAGCAGCATCAACAGACCAAATGGCCAAATTCCATAAATTGCACCAGCTATAAGAGCACCATTTCGTAGCAGCAACAATTGACTCCATGTACATCAAATCATAAACGTTACAAACTATTCTCATCACTTCCAGGTGTGTAACCTCCTGAGAGAGGTGAATCATAGAAAATAATGGATTTGATGTCTCTTTACCAATAGCCATCACTACTGGAGTAGCCAAATGTTTTAGTTCGAGAACTATGGTATACCTGATAACCATCTGATTTATTAGCAAATCAGAAACTATAAACGGATTTGATACGTCTTTACCTGTAGCCGTTTGCTCAGGACTAGCCAAATGTTTCAGATCAAAAACTATGGTACACTTGATAACCATCTGATTTATTAGCAAACCAGAAACTATAAACGGATTTGATACGTCTTTACCTGTAGCCGTTTGCTCAGGACTAGCCAATTCTTTAGGAGCATAAATCACCTTTGGTGAACTGAAAACCAAATATGGACTTCCACTGCCTTTACCACATATGCTTGTGGGCTAGCCAATTCTTTGGAATCCAATAAGGAAAAAACCATGGTGAATTGATAACCATATTCCCCCAACCAATAACGAACGACCTCATGTATGCATAAGAGAAGGGGCCAAATTCCACACACGAATGAGATCACTTACATTCGCCGTCTTCTTAAATCTGCATGTGAGAAGCTTCAACCGAACCGAGGACTTGATAATTTCAACAAGTTGAGCTTCTGATCTAGATAGCTTCCTAAAAAGCCGATTATTTCTTTCTTGCCATATATAATACGTAGTGGCAGCAAATAATAGCTTAGAAATAACAGACCTTGACTTTGCCGACGCACTAAGAGTAGTAACAATAGCATCTAGCGAAGAAGGAAGGGAGATAAAACCAGCAAACCTCTTTAACAAGTTCCATACCTGATTAGAGTATGTACACGAAAAGAAAAGGTGATCATGAGAATCAGCTTGCGTCTTACAAAGAGGACACAACAACGGATCATCATCAGAAGAATAATGCCTTAACATATCTTGAGTCCGTAACCGCCTCTTCATAACTAACCATAAGTGAAACGCATGTCTCGGAATCCGATGAGAAAACCACACCAGATGATACCAATCAACATTGAGATCACGAGGTCTAATACACTCCCAAACCAAAGAAACCGAAAACGAATGAAACATCCCATCATTAGTACGCCATACTAGAGAATCAGCCTTATGTTCGACCAACTGAGGAACTGATATAGAACCAAGAACGGGATAACGAACCATCCAATCATCAGGCCAAGCCCACCCATTAGAAGAGGTGATCTCCCGCACAGTAGAATTAGAATTAAAACCCGCACGATGGATATCACGAGAAGAGACAATACTAGAAATAGGACTTAGCAAACACCAAGAATCAAACCATGCTGAGGCGTTAGCTCCATCCCCTAAATTATACCATATAAAATTCCGAACAAGAGGCCTAAGCTGAAGTATTTTACGCCAACTCCATGTCATATTACCTCGACATGGGATATCCCAGAAATGACGCCCCCTCAGCTTATAAGAATGAATCCATCGCACCCAAAGGGACTCCTTTCCAGTAACAATACTCCAAATATGGCTTGTAATAAGCGCATTATTGAACGTATCCAACCTTCTAATCCCAAGACCTCCTTCTTGCTTAGGAAGACAAACCACCTCCCATGCAACTTTAGATTTCGCCTTCTGCCCCTCGCCTTTACCCCACAAAAAACCCCTCATAAGCTGTTCTAGATCATGTATAATACGAGAAGGAAGAATAAAAACCGAAGCCCAGTAAATATGCATAGAAGATAACACAGACTGAATAAGCTGAAGCCTACCAGCAAAGGAGAGGGATTTATTCTTCCAGTCATTAATACGATTAGATAACCTCTCTACCAACTCCTTACAGTCTCTAAAAATCAGCCTAGTCGTGACCAATGGAACACCCAAATATTTAACTGGGAGATTACCCTCAACAAACGGAATCACCTGTAAAATGGCAAGCTTGACATGGTTACGAACATTACAAAAATAAGCCGTACTCTTAGGCAAACTCGGGGTAAGACCAGAAACAAGCTTAAATTCGTCCAAAGCCTCCATAATAACTCTAGCCGATTCAACGTCCCCATGAGCAAAAAGAAATAGATCATCAGCAAAGCAAAGATTAATGATATTAAGATTAGAGCAATGATGATGAAATGTAAAAAGCTCAGAAGTGCGAACCCGCTTCCTTATAATAAGAGTGAGAACCTCCATGACAAGGGTAAAAAGATAAGGCGACAACGGATCACCTTGCCGAAGGCCCCTCTTACCCTTAAAATAACCATGTAGATTACCATTAACAGAAATGGAGAAAGAAGTCGATGTCACACATTCCATAATCCAACCAATCATACGGGAATGGAATCCAAAACCAATCAAAATCTGCCTCAAAAAGCTCCAATCAACCGTATCATAGGCCTTCTGAATATCCACTTTAAAGGCACATCTAGACGGCCCCCTATTAACATGATAATTATGCATAAGTTCCTGAGTGAGTAATATATTATCCGAAATCCTCCTACCCGGAACAAAAGCTGATTGGTTCAAGCTAACTAAAGATGTTAAACTATTCTTGATGCGGTTGGCAATAATCTTGCTAATACATTTAAATAACACATTGCAGCAAGAAATAGGTCTAAAGTCATTAATCCGAGATGGAGACGTAACCTTAGGAAGAAGAGCAATAATAGTATGGTTCACTTCCTTCAAAAGCTTACCACTATTAAAGAATTCCTGAACCGCTTTAGTAATATCCGAAGCCACAATATCCCAAGCTCCCTTGAAGAAAGCCGCCGAATAACCATCCGGACCAGGAGATTTATCATCCCCCATAGAAAATAAAGCATCCTTAACTTCTTGCATAGAAACATCCCTAACCATCTCATCAGCAACTATAGGATCAAGAGAAGTCATAAAAAGGTCATTATTATCAAGCGGAACCGAATACCCCTCTTGACCAAGAAAAGAAGCATAATGACTAACAAAAGCATTAGGAACCATCTCTCCCTCAAACCGAACCCCATCACTATTGCTGATCGCATCAATTCGACTTCTAGCTTTTCGGCTCTTCACCACCTTATGAAAATAAGCTGAGTTAGAATCCCCAACCCGGAGCCATTCAACCTTTGCTTTTTGTTTAAGAAACTGCTCCTCAAACAAAATGGCATCATTATAAGCATTAAGATAGCATGCCTCTTCTTCCCGTAAAGTGATATTAAAAGGATCTGCATCAAGAGCACGTTGAACAGTATCTAACTCATGACGAAGTCTAATGACCTTCTCATGAATATTCCCTTCATTAAAGAGCATCTTACGGAGGGGCTTCTTCAACACCTTAAGTTTACTCACAACTTGGTACATGTAATAACCACTTTTAGGCTCATTCCAACACTCCTTAACTTGCGCTTTAAACCGGGGATTCTGAACCAGAATATTATAAAACTTAAACGGTCTCGGTTTAAACTTTTGAGATGTAGGAATAGTAAGTATAGCCGGGGAATGGTCAGAAATTCGATAAGGCTGAAATATGGCATGTACACCCACAAAACCATCCATGCATTCAAGATTAGCCATAATACGATCAATCTTTTTTAGAGTACCATCCTCCCCTCTTGGTTTTTGATTCCAAGTAAATTGCAAACCTGAACGATTAACATCCAAAACCTCAATCTCATCAACACATTCCTTGAATTCCCTCATAGCAATATCAATAATAGAGGAACCCTCCACTTTATCTTCCAAATTCAGCGCTGAATTGAAGTCACCAAGAAGGCACCAAGGACGATTACGAACATAGTGCTTATGCAAATTCAGATTACGCCAAAGAGGACGCCTATGAGTATAACGGTTATGAGCATAAATGAAGGAACAAAACAGCTCCTTTTTATCTAATTTAAACCGAATACATGTGTGAATAACTTGATCTTCCATATCCACCACGGTTAAGTCAACATCCTCCTGATTCCAACCTAAAACAATACGAGACCCTTTTGAACACAAATGTCCATTAGAGGTCCAATCCCAATTCCGAAACACCTTCTTACAAAGCCCCTCTAACCGAGAACTAGCAACATGAGATTCAAGAATGGCACAAACAGAAAGTTTATTTTCGCTAATAACTTGACGAACCTCATTTTGTTTAGGGGATTGGTTCATTCCCCTAATATTCCAAGAAGCTATGCTATACATGAGGACTATCAGCAGAGGAAGTGCTTGCTTCCTTTTGTTCATCAGTAGTACTCCTCTTCTTGTCATACATAAACATATGTTCATCAATCTCTTCTCCATCACTATCCAAAACATTCAAATCGTTACCAACATTTTCCTCACTTTCAAAAATATCATCACTAAGAGCTCCAAAAGAATTGTTAGTAGGCAAATCACTTAAATCATCATGAATGAACGTTTTAGTGGTATGACTCTCACTCTTATCTCGAACATCCAATTGGTCTTGACCAGCTTTCATAATGGGATCCCGAAACTCCTTATTCGTGACATTAACCTTTGAAGATGAAGCACCATTGTCCCCCACCTTCTTAAGACCAGTAGCATCCTTTTTAGTACCATTTTCCTTTGAAGAAGAAGTTCCATCAGCCCCCTTTTTAGGCTGCCAACGATAATTAAATGTGACTCTTGATTTTGCAATTCGAACGCCATCAATAACCTTCTCATGAGTTGGCACCTTACCCTTACCTTTACGCTTCGTTGCTTCAACAAATCCCTCCTCATCTACATTAGACTTTACCACAGCATGTTTAACATTCTTAGGACATGCAGCATCATTATGGTCAAAAATTTTGCAACAATCACAACGAGGAGGTTTCCACTCATACTCAATCTCAATACGCACCAACGAATGACCTGAACCATTAGGATACGGAATAGCCACAACCACATGATCCATTAATTCGTTAAGAGAAGACACCTCAACAAGAGCACGAGCATACGAATTCCGTCCCCAAGACTTCTCACACATGGAACTAGTATAAGAATCCAACATGATTGGTTTACCAATTTGTGTCGTTACCAAACTTAATCCAACCTCCGTATAAGCCACGATAGGCACATTATATAATTTCAGCCATACTGGAGCTGAAGTTACCTCTTCCTTAACAAGCGTAGTATTAGGAGTCCAAATGTTCAAAAAGATTGGAATTGAACGAATCAACCATGGACCAGCTTCTAACACTTGATCCATACCATCCTTAGTGGAAAATTGAAATAAAAAGAACCCATTATTCAACATAACACGTTCTAACCCATACTTAGCCCATGTATTTTTAACATAATTCTCCACAATAGGAAATGCAAGCCGTTTGCCAATAAAATAACCATAAAGAGTGTGAACAAATCGAGCCGAAACATCTTTAATCTCTTTTAACGGAATTGTGACATGAGCACCTTCCACACACTCATCATTTCGAAGTTCACATATGTTAATAGATTTAAAAGTATTCTTAGTCTTGAACATCGAAGCATAGGAAAGTTTAGGAGCTGATTGAGAACCAACCCCACTAGAAGTCTTACCTTCATCCTGACTAGTTGCATTCAAAGGCTGTTGTGGAGACGAATTTACATGCACTCGAGAATCATGATTTGACGTAGTTCCATCAACATTTGTAACCTGAGCAGCAACACCACTCTTTAACGAACCCTTTTCCTTATCCCCCATATGTCCAACTGATGAAACTCCCACATGGGAGCTGGTCACGTTACCTTCATTGGAATTTCCCATATTCGAACTCGAATTATCACTTTCCACACTTGTTTCTATTGTACCAGTACTAGCAAGAGGAACCGTATCCTTTAAATCCGTTTTATCATTAGCACCAACCTTAGAAGTCGTGCCTTTCGTCAAATCATTCGCACCAACAGCTTTACTTAATTCAGGAAACGCAGCAGATCCCTTACCAGCAACAGTCCGCATTGGTTTCTTAAGAATCGACTTCAAAGGTTTCTTAGGCAAATTAGACTCCATTATGAAAAAACCCAGCGAATACCAAGAAGAACAAAACAGCAACAAAACAAACCCTAAATAGAACCGAACAGTAAAAAACCCTAAAAAACTGACTACACGCAATAGGAACCAAGAAACCCACGATAGGATTAAAAACAACCCTAACCGACTATCATGAAGAATACCTTAATCGACTTTCATGGCTGCTTAGGAGAGAATAAACAGAATGTCGATTTATATATAAAGCAAACCCTAACCGACCAAGACTAATAAATCGATAAGGATTATAAAACCCTAAATCGACTATAGAGAGAAAACAAGCAGATCGACTAGAAACAACAAAGAAAATAACGAATACCAAATAAGAGCAAGATCAAATCCCTAACACCTTAAAGCTGCCGCAAAATAAAAAATTAACTAGAAGGACATAATACTCAGATTATTCCACAATAGTCAAAGTGTTATTAAGCATAAGAATCAAGAGTGAAAAAGAAATCGATCAGAATTGAAAGGGATGGTGGAATTCGCCATTTTCTCCAGAGGGTTTTTTCAATTAATCTGCCTGATAGTCCTAAAGTTATGTGGTATAAGCACGTTTGGTTCTCCCAATGTATTCCTAGACACGCGTTTGTGCTTTGGATGGCTATGCGGGGTAGACTTAAAACTTCGGATCGTATTTCTAGATGGTTCAACATTTCTAGTACTGTTTGCCCTTTATGTAATGCTGTTGATGAATCTCATGCCCATTTGTTCTTTTCTTGCAAATTTTCTAAGGCTGTTTGGGATAATTTAAAACTTTTGTGTAAGTTGGATGATATTTCGTATACGTGGGCTGAAGTTGTTTCTGGAATCTCTATTAGAACTGCTAATAATTCTATATGGAGTGTGATTCAGCGTTTAGTGTTTGGAGCTGCGGTCTATTACATTTGGCAAGAGCGGAATTTTAGATTGTTTCAAAAGAATTTTAGAAGTGAGGAGACTATTTTTAAGATTATTGTTGATATAGTTAGACATAAGCTGTTAAGTCTGAAGATTAAGTATTCTGTGGAATCTGTGAAGGCTGCACATATTTGGAAAATCCCGATGAGGAGTTATAGTTGCTGTGACAATGGTATTAATGGTGTTACTTGACTCTTTGGTGACTGTGAGTTGGCACAAATTCTTATTGAATTTGGGGCTTTGGGTTGGTAATGTTTCTGCTAATCAGTATTCTAACGGTGATCTTGTGATGGTTTGTAATTTCAACAGATCTTGTAACTGTTGGGTTTGTTGGTGTTTCTTGGGCACTGGTTTCTGGAATTGTAATTATGTTTTTGATCCGGGTGTTTGTGATTTTTGCAAGTTATTATGCACTACAGATGAGAGGATAGCTTCCTGCGCTGGTCATCAGTTTGTAGTATGGAGGTATGGATGGCTATGCACTACAGGAACCGATTCTTTTTTCTGCGCTGATAACTTGTATTGGTTGACATGGTCTCAAATGAGTTTAATGAGTAATGAGACTGAGTTTGTGATAGCTTTCAGGTTTATTACTATTCTGTTCAGTATTTGGAGATCTTATTATTCTTATGATGGTTGGGTTTGTTGGTGTTTCTTGGGTACTGGTTTCTGGAAATGTAACCTTGTTTTTGATCCGGGTGATTGTGGCTCTAGCAAGTTATTATGCACTACAGATGAGAGGATAGCTTCCTGCGCTGGTCATCATTTTGTAGTAAGGAGTTATGGATGGCTATGCACTACAGGAACCGATTCTTTTTTCTGCGCTGGTAACTTGTATTGGAGGATATGGTTTCATATGAGTAGTATGAGTAAGGTGACTATGGTTGTGATTGATACCAGGTTTAGTCCTAATCTGATTATTATTTGGAGGTATAATGGGTGCAATATTAGTACTGTTACATTAATCTTTGAGGTTTGCTTTGTTAATTGGTGGGGGTATAAGGTGGTTTGTGTTAGCAGGTATTATGATTCTTTTGTTTTTATCTTTTGGTACTCTAACGTGAACATACCTTGTACTCTTTTTCCTTGCTCAAAGTTTTCCCACAGGGTTTTTATTTGGCAAGGTTTTTTAAAGAGACAAGGTTATTGGATGATTGATGTCTTGATGATTCATCCTTTTCCTGATCTGAGGTTCAAGCTTATGCTGATCTGGATGCTTTCCTTTGACCAAGTTCCTGGTGTTGTTATGCTGAGATTCTGAGATTCTGAGTTGGTGATTTTATATGTGGCTTAGTGATTTGTTACACTGTTATTGTATCAGCTTCTTCCTATTATTATGTCTTCAGTATTTATGCTTGCTATGACTACTTGTGAATGGTGATGTTTGGAGCTCTTTTGGTTGATTCCTTTTGAGTACCCCATGTATTCAGAGTTCTCAAGTGGTCTTAGTTCAAAGCTGTCTTTATACTGAGGTTTAATGTTCAGGGGTTGCTTTTGGTTTATGCAGTATTGGTTGTTTTATTTGTTCTCTTTTGTTATCTTAGCTTTGTTGGTTATCAGTTTGAGCTTGTCTCTACTGCTTTGCTTTTCTGTTTCTAGGCAAGTTGTGTTTGGGTTAGGGGTTGTCCTTTCCTGATCCATCTTGTGCTATCTTATGTATATAACCTTTATTTTATTTAATATATTTTACCTTTTTGTAAAAAAAAAAAAAAAAAAAAAAAAAACGTTGAAGTACAAAAGGGTGAGGGTGATATCCCTCACGGCCTCACCTCAGTCCCTTAGGACACTTACAGACTCAACTATAAGAATGACACTCCATTCTTATAACTTACATAATAAAAACTGACCACCTACAATGACTATACAAGTGAATAAAAATAGGAATTAAAACATGATTCACTAAAGAAGCACCAAGAACATAGCCATCGTAGAACTTCCATCAATCTTCGATGTGAAACCATCCACATAGAATTTGAACTTGCATAACCAACCAAAGAAATCCTTGAGCCATCCTCCAAACAAAAACAAGTAAAAATCATGGAGCAAATCGACCCAAAGTTTCACGAACCAGCAACCTACATGCCATGATCCCCTTCCAAACAGCCAAAATGTCAATATCCCAAACAAAACAGCAATTACAAGGGCACCATGCAACAAGTTTCAGTGAGGTGAAACTCGAGCTAAGAATGGAACCCAATGTATGTTGATCAGTGATAGACGAAAATAGGGTTGGCAAACCCTAACTTACAACCATGATCGCAAACAACGAACATGCAAAGTACATGGCATGATCACCTCATCAAAATATCCGTATAGGAACCAATATCAGAATGATCAACGACACCATGCAACGAAACAAGGGTTGTAAAACCCTAACAAGTAGATCGAAAGTGCAAGAACAAGGACCAGATCCATCAACGTGACAAACATGTACGCGTGCAGGATCAAATCACCTCCAAACGATCTAAGGAGTTTTTGAATAAGAACCCTAAACTTAACTTCCAATTGAAAATCAAAACGACCAGCCATGAGAATCAGCCAAAGTCAATACCATAGCAGCCAAGGATCGTAATGAACCAACATAGGATCGTAATAGCAGATTTAAAATAACAAACCCTAACTAGGGTTTCATAGAATTATGGATCCAACTGCCATTAAGAACCCTAACTTCCAAAGTATCACCATTTCAAGTGATACTACTTTACAATCATTAGTATTTTTTTTGGGTACAAGGGTTAAAACACTCTGGCAAAATTTATTATCCAAAAAACGTTGAAGTACAATAGGGTGAGAGTGATATCCCTCACCTCAGTCCCTTAGGACACTTACAGACACAACTATAAGAATGACACACCATTCTTATAACTTACATAATAAAAACTGACCACCTACAATGACTATACAAGTGAATAAAAATAGGAATTAAAACATGATTCACTAAAGAAGCACCAAGAACATAGCCATCGTAGAACTTCCATCAATCTTCGATGTGAAACCATCCACATAGAACTTGAACATGCATAATCAACCAAAGAAATCCTTGAGCCATCCTCCAAACAAAATCAAGTAAAAATCATGGAGCAAATCCAAAGTTTCACAAACCAGCAACCTACATGCCATGATCCCCTTCCAAACAGCCAAAATGTCAATATCCCAAACAAAACAACAATTACAAGGGCACCATGCAACAATCCAAGGGTAAATAAACCCAAACAAGCACTACAACTCGATCCGATACCTCATATACTACAAGTTTCAGAAAAGTGAAACTCGAGCTAAGAATGGAACCCAATGTATGTTGATCAGTCATAGACAAAAATAGGGTTGGCAAACCCTAACTTACAACCATGATCGCAAACAACGAACATGCAAAGTACATGGCATGATCACCTCATCAAAATATCCATATAGGAACCAATATTAGAATGATCAACGACACCATGCTACGAACCAAGGGTTGTAAAACCCTAACAAGTAGATCGAAAGTGTAAGAACAAGGACCAGATCCATCAACGTGACAAACATGTACGCGTGCAACGAAAACAATCGACTTCCATAAGGTAACCCACGATCAAAAGATCGACTTACATGAATGAATGGATTGGTGATCCAACTTGCATAACACTAAAAATATTCATGAACGAACAGCCAACCAATTATAGAATATACAAAACCTAAAAGGGTTTCGTTAATCATGAAGTTCTTATGGCCCTTGATTCTTAGCATGTTTCATCCTTCAAAGACAAGCTTGTCATTCATATTTTTTGGTCTGCTGATCGATGATGCTGGATGTTATGGTGGTCATGTTTATTATTGGTGTTTGCATATGAATTGTTCCTTGTTTTCTTCATGTGACTCATTCGTATTTGTTGGAAGATTGGTTCAAGTTCATATATGCTGGAAGGTTGGGTCGATTAGACCATGTTTATGCTTCAAGGTCGATTTGCTACGGAAGTCACTCTTATTAGGTTATTAGATTATGCTTTTGCATATTACTAATAGAAGACGCAATTGGTTGGAGCTGGAAGTTTGCATGTTTAAGATCTGGATCGCTAAGATGACTATGAGGACTTAAATGTTTGTTTGAGTTGTGATGTATTCCCTAAAGGCTAACTTTATGATGTCAATTTGTACCTTACATAATAATAGCTTTTATCCCTAAAGGCTCTTTTGTGAGAGCAATTTTACCTTAGTTTATGGGATCCGTTGTCCCTAAACACATTCTCAATTGATGAGAGCAATTACCCTTTACATGATGATAGTCATTGACCCTAATACATCCACACTTGATAGAAGCAATTGTCACTTACATGATGAGATCCGTTGTCCCTAAAGGCTAACTTTATGAGGGCAATTTGTCCCTTACATAATAAGAGCTTTTGTCCCTTACATAATAAGAGCTTTTGTCCCTAAAGGGTCACTTTTTGAGAGCAATTTTACCTTAGTTTATGGGATCCGTTGTCCCTAAACTCATTCTCACTTGATGATAGCAATTGCCCTTTACATGATGATAGTCATTGACCCTAATTCTTGCACACTTGACAGGAGCAATTCTCACTTACATGATGAAATCCGTTGTCCCTAAAGACTACATTTATGAGGGCAATTTGTCCCTTATATAATAAGAGCCTTTGTCCCTAAAGGCTCACTTGTTGAGAGCAATTATACCTTACTTTATGGGATCCATTGTCCCTAAAGACTTGCTCACTTGATGAGCAATTGCGCTTTACATGATGATAGTCGTTGTCCCTAACGCGCGGGATCCGTTGTCCCTAAACGCATTCTCATTTGATGAGAGCAATTGCCCTTTACATGATGATAGTCATTGTCTCTAAAGCTTGCACACTTGATAAGAGCAATTGTTACTTACATGATGAGATTCGTTGTCCCTAAAGGCTAACTTTATGAGGTAAATTTCACACTCACATATTAAGAGTCGTTATCCCAAAAGCCTCACTTGTTGAGAGCAATTGTACCTTACTTTATGGGATCTTGCTCACTTGATGAGAGCAATTGCCCTTTACACGATGATAGACGTTGTCCCTAATGCTTACACACTCGATAAGAGCAATTGTCACTTACGTGATGAGATCCGTTGTCCCTAAAGGCTAACTTTATTAGGGCAATTTCACCCTCACATATTAAGAGCCGTTATCCCAAAAGCCTCAATTGTTGAGAGCAATTTGACTTACATGATGAGATCCGTTATCCCTAAAGGCTAACTTTATGAGGGAAATTTCACCCTCACATATTAAGAGTCGTTATCCCAAAAGCCTCAAACCAAACCATGGGAAACCACAGAGGAAAACAATCAATGCAATCAAACCCATAGATACCGGCATTACTCCAAAACCTAATAGTCCTCAGCAGGCCCTCCTTAGGGATGAAATAAACCAAAATCCATGCAAGATAATTGACTGAGTTCTTGTTAGCCATCCAAATACTCCATCTGACCAGGTAAACAGAACCATCACCATCATCACAATCAAAAATTTGATTGCAATTCCAAAACCCGGTACCTGGACAGAACCAACAGACCCACCACACACGAAAATCAACGGGCCTGTAAGCAAAAAGATAATATCGAGAAGTGATATGATAAAATATAAAACAATGATTCAAAATAGGCCTAAACCATAGATAATACCAAACATCATGTAGCAACAATGATCTGTTCATGTAACTGAAACAGAGCATGTGTATAAGTAACATGAGCCAAGTATTAAGTAATGCCATAATCACCATAATTACTCCTACTACCATCACAGAACTGATTTCCACCATTACCACCATCTGTAGTCTTCAACGGAATCTTCCAGACTAAAGCAGCCCTCCTAGCTTCCAAAGATTGCTTGATTTTCAGACCCATCAATTTATGCCTCACCGTATCCACAATAATCTTAAAAAGAGTCTCATCAGTCCTGAAATCATTTTGAAAAATCCTGATATTGCGTTCTTGCCATAAGAAATACACCACAGCACCAAAGACTAACCGCTGAATGACACTCCAAATGGAGTTGTTAGCAGTCTTAATAGCCAAACCCGACACCACTTCAGCCCAATTACATGACAAATCCTCAAGTTTGCATAACGGCTTCAAATTATCCCACACCCTTTTAGAGAACTCACATTTAAAAAACAGATGACAATGAGTCTCATCATCATTATTGCAAAGAGGACACAGAACACTAGAGACATTAAACCATTTGGAAATTCTGTCGGTAGTTTTGAGTCTGACAACGGATCCCATAAAGTAAGGTACAATTGCTCTCAACAAGTGAGGCTTTTGGGATAACGGCTCTTAATATGTGAGCCTGAAATTGCCCTCATAAAGTTAGCCTTTAGGGACAACGGATCTCATCATGTAAGTGACAATTGCTCATATCAAGTGTGCAAGAATTTGGGTCAACGGCTATCATCATCATGTAAAGGGAAATTGCTATCATCAAGTGAGAATGCGTTCAGGGACAACGGATCCCATAAACTAAGGTAAAATTGCTCTCAAAAAGTGACCCTTAAGGGACAAAAGCTCTTATTATGTAAGGGACAAATTGCCCTCATAAAGTTAGCCTTTAGGGACAACGGATCTCATCATGTAAGTGACAATTGTTCCTATCAAGTGTGCAAGCATTAGGGTCAACGAGTCCCTTTGGGTTAGATGGATTCATGCTTATAAGCTTAGGGGGCGTAATTTTTGGGATATTCCATGTCGTGGTAATATGACATGGAGTTGGCGTAAAATTCTTCAGCTTAGACTTGTTCGCCACTTTATATGGTATAAATTAGGGGATGGTTCAAAGGCTTCAGCATGGTTTGGTGCGTTTTGTTTGTCTATTTACTGCGTACATGAGCTGTTTGGAACAGCTCACTGCAGTCCCGCCTTTTCGGCGATATCTAGAGTTCTACAACTCCGGTTGATGCACCGTTTGCGGCTACATTTAAGTTTATGTCTTACCCACATTTCATAAAACTGGGCCGAACTCCAGAAATGACCAGAACCATGAGCTTTTTCTGATTGAAATCTGGTGTGCAGATTTTGACACCTTTCGCCATTTTGGCTCTCATTTACTCATCGGGATAAGTTATGAGGTGCGCCACCCGGCGAAACGACCACAAGACATAGCTCTATCACCCTATCTAATTACCTAAGGCCCATAACTCACTGAGTTGTGCAGACTTTCCAATCTTTGGGACTGTTTTAGAATTTCAGTTTCTAGCTCATACATAGGGCTTGTTTTAGCAAATCTTCAAGTTACAAACCTCATGTACCATGTCAAATACATATATAATCTTACAAGGGTTTAGGATTAATGTATTGCACTCTTAATGGACTTACGACTTAATAACAAATCACTTATTACCGGACTTTATTACACGGACTGTCACTTGTTTATTATTGGATTTCTACCCAATAACCAATAAATACAAGTTGGAATTTCTAATGACTATTTATTACTTAAACGTAACTAATCCATATATCTCATTTATATATCTGCTTATCTGGTTCATACCGGTTTATTCTTTTATACGTGCTTATTACCTTTCATACTTATGCTATATGATTTGTGCTTTGGCGTGCGTTTTGTCTGAGTCTATGACTTTATACCACCACACGAATGGGATACTAAACTTTTTACAAACATTGATACAAATATTCCACGAAAACTACGACACTCTACCTTTTGAAACTCATACGTATCGATTACTTTCTGCGTATTATGTTTTGAGACAAGCTTATATTCATTAGGTTATGCCGATTCTGTATTGTTGCGCTCTAATTATTGACATCACTTATGTTACTATTCTGCCATACTCCTTGGCACAGTTGTGTTCATTACGTCACTACATCCCAAGGTGAGTTCATAGCCCCACTTTCAATTACTTAATTGTTTTACAAACCCTTGGGGGAATACATGCTATTTTAACCGAGCACAATGTTTTCAAATTGTATGCTTGCCTGATTGTTTTATTATCACTAAGTATAAAATTAATAACTTGACAATCATCAAAATACCAATTATACGGGTCGACCTACCAAGTCAAACCCGAGTCAAAGCTTCACCACAAGTCGTGTGGGTTCCACCCGAGACCTCTAGGGTCGGCTAGCTCTAACCGAGCTTGAATCTAAACCAAACCGACCCTTAGGGGCGTCGGCCTTACAACAACAACAACAACCAAATCCAATTTTTCCTTAACCCAAATAAATAAAAACACAAGAAAATGAAACCAAACATCCTCAAATTCATCAACCCATGACCAAATATATCAAGAAGGATCACTTGAGCCCGGAAAGCACAAGCTGAGAGCAATAGCTCTCGGTTGAGCCTCGACCTCATACAAACCAAGCAAACCCGGATACCAAACTTGTTAAAAACCACGTTTTTATTCAAAACCCACTTATATTTCACGTTTTTAATCAAAAACCCATCCGAAAAATATAACTCGTGACCTCTTGGGTCACGTTTTAAACAAAATACGAGTCACAATCCACTTGTGACTCGTCTTACCTTCGATTTCACAAGACAGGGACGTGAGAACTCTAAAATAAAGAAGATGGTGGTGAGTTTGGGGTGGTAACGAGATTAAAATAAAGGGTATAGGGCGCGTGTAGTAGTGGATCGAAAAGAGGAGGTGATGGGGAGTTGATTGGTGGTGGTCGTGTGGTGTGGTGGTTGGCGGTGTGATGGCGGCGGCCGGTTTTGGTGGTCGGTGGCTAGGGTTTACACAAGGGAGAGAGAGAGAGAGATGTAATGTTGGTGATGAGTTGTGTTTGTTTGTGTGTGTGTTTTGTGTGTGCACCGAAAAACACAAGGACCATGTATAGTTACTTTCTTTTTCCTTAAACAATAATAATAATAATAGTAGTAGTAGTGGTGAGGGAATTGTCACTTACATGATGAGATCCGTTGTCTCTAATGGCTAACTTTATAATGGCAATTTGTCCCTTCCATGATAAGAGCCGTTCTCCCTAAAGGCTCACATGTTGAGAGCAATTGTACCTTACTTTATAGGAGCCATTGTCCTTAAACGCTTGTTCAGTTGTTGAGTGCAATTGCCTTCTACATTATGACAGCCGTTGTCCCTAATGCTTGCACACTTGATAAAAGCAATTGTCACTTGCATGATGAGATCTGTTGTCCCTAAAGGCTAACTTTATAAGCGCAATTTGTCCCTTACATGATAAGAGTCGTTGTCCCTAAAGGCTCACTTGTTGAGAGCAATTGTACCTTACTTTATGGGAGCCATTGTCCTTAAACGCTTGCTCACTTGATGAGAGCAATTGCCCTTACATGATGATAGCCGTTGTCCCTAATGCTTGCACACTTGATAGGAGCAATTGTCACTTACATTATAAGATCCGTTGTCCCTAAAGGCTAACTTTATGAGGGCGATTTGTCCCTTACATGATAAGAGCTGTTGTTCCTAAAGGCTTACATGTTGAGTGCAATTGTACCTTACTTTATGGGAGCCGTTGTCCCTAATGGCTTGCTGACTTGGTTATGGCAATTGCCCTTTACATGATGATAGCCGTTGTCCCTAATGCATCCACACTTGATAAGAGGAATTGTCACTTACATGATGAGATCCGTTGTCTCTAAAGGCTAACTTTATAAGGGCAATTTGTCCCTTCTATGATAAGAGCCGTTCTCCATAAAGGCTCACATGTTGAGAGCAATTGTACCTTACTTTATTGGAGCCATTATCCCTAAACGCATGCTCACTTGATGAGAGCAATTGCCCTTTACATGATAATAACAGTTGTCCCTAATGCTTAAACACTTGATAAGAGGAATTGCCCTTCCTTGATAAGAGCCGTTGTCCCTAAAGGCTCATTTGTTGTGAGCAATTGTACCTTACTTTATGGGAGCCGTTGTCCCTAAATGCTTGCTCACTTAATGAGAGCAATTGCCCTTTACATGATGATAGCCATTGTCCCTAATGCTTCCACACTTGATAAGAGGAATTGTCACTTACATGATGAGATTCGTTGTCTCTAAAGGCTAACTTTATAAGGGCAATTTGCCCCTTACATGATAAAAGCCTTTGTCCCTAAAGGCTCACTTGTTGAGAGCAATTGTACGTTACTTTATGGGAGCCGTTGTCCCTGAATGCTTGCTCACTTGATGAGAGCAATTGCCCTTTACATGATGATAGCCGTTGTCCCTAATGCTTGCACACTTGATAAGAGTAATTGTCACTTATATGATGAGATCCATTGACCCTAAAGGCTAACTTTATGAGGGCAATTTGTCCCTTACATGATAAGAGCCGTTGTCCCTTAAGGCTCACTTGTTGAGAGCAATTCTACCTTATTTTATTGGAGCCGTTGTCCCTAAACACTTGCTCACTTGTTGAGTGCAATTGCCCTCTACATTATGATTGCCGTTGTCCCTAATGCTTGCACACTTTATAAGAGCAATTGTCACTTGCAGGATGAGATCCGTTGTACCTAAAGGCTAACTTTATAAGGGCAATTTGTCCCCTTACATGATAAGAGTCGTTGTCTCTAAAGGCTCACTTGTTGAGAGCAATTGTACCTTAATAAGAGCCGTTGTCTCTAAAGGCTCACTTGTTGAGAGCAATTGTACCTTACTTTATGGGAGCCGTCTTCCCTAAACGCTTGCTCACTTAATGAGAGCAATTGCCCTTTACATGATGATACTCGTTGTCCCTAATGCTTCCACACTTGATATGAGCAATTGTCACTTACATGATGAGATTCGTTGTCTCTAAAGGCTAACTTTATAAGGGAAATTTGTCCCTTCCATGATAAGAGCCGTTCTCCCTAAAGGCTCACATGTTGAGAGCAATTGTACCTTACTTTATAGGAGCCATTGTCCCTAAACGCTTGTTCACTTGTTGAGTGCAATTGCCTTCTACATGATGATAGCCGTTGTCCCTAATGCTTCCACACTTGATAAGAGGAATTGTCACTTCATGATGAGATCCGTTGTCTCTAAAGGCTAACTTTACAAGGGCAATTTGTCCCTTCTATGATAAGAGCCGTTCTCCATAAAGGCTCATATGTTGAGAGCAATTGTACCTTACTTTATGGGAGCCGTTATCCCTAAATGCTTGCTCACTTGATGAGAGCAATTGCCCTTTACATGATGATAGCCGTTGTCCCTAATGCTTGTACACTTGATAGGAGTAATTGTCACTTGCATGATGAGATCCATTGTCCCTAAAGGCTAACTTTATGAGGGCAATTTGTCCCTTACATGATAAGAGCCGTTGTCCCTAAAGGCTCACTTGTTGAGTGCAATTGTACCTTATTTATGGGAGCCGTTGTCCATAAACGCTTGCTCACTTAATGAGAGCAATTGTCCTTTACATGATGATAGCCATTGTCCCTAATGCTTCCACACTTGATAAGAGGAATTGTCATTTACATGATGAGATCCGTTGTCTCTAAAGGTTAACTTTATAAGGGCAATGTAACACCCCCAATTCATGGATGCAGCGGAATTCAAACTGGGTGTTACTCGACGGCACAATAGTCACAATAATAGAAAACGAACTCCAATTGAGTCGTTTTAAAAGATTTATCATTCAAATTGTATAAATATCAGAGATTACAAAATGAGGTCCCAAATGGTTCCATGTTTACAATTTACATTAAATGAGTTTTTGAATGATAATAAAATTTATAGCCCTCTTGAGTATCCGTGCCCTTCCGTGCCATCCTTGATCGTCATGAACCTGAAATACATGCTTGAGAGGTCAACACAAAGGTTGAGTGATATTCATAGAGTTTGTTTAATGTTTGAACACAATATGTTGGTAGTGTGAGCAATATTATTATTACTATTATTATTATTATTATTGTTATTATTAATGTAACATCATTTTAATTAATATTATTATTATTAATGTCATTATTATTATTATTATTATTATTATTATTATTATTATTATTATTATTATTATTATTATTATTATTATTATTATTATTATTATTATTATTATTATTATTATTATTATCATTATCATTAGTATTAGTATTAGCATTATTACCATTATTATATTATTATTATATTATTATTATTATTCTTAAGGTAACATCATTTTAGTTAATATTATTATTTTTAATGTTATAATTTTTTTTGTTATTATTATTATTATTATTATTATTATTATTATTATTATTATTATTATTATTATTATTATTGTTATTGTTATTATTATTATTATTTTAATTAATTTAAATGATTTTTTTTATTAATTCACTGATAAACCATCGAAATTTTTTATATTTACTTTAAATTATTACATATTATTTATAAATTATTTAAGATATATTCAAATGATTTTTAAATTATTTTAAATGATTTTTGGGTCATTTTTTCAAAATTTTCTGAGTAAACTTACTTGGATCTGCACAATTTGACATCTACGTCTACATGCTACTCTACGCGCAATCCATCCTCATGTATGTAATTGAATAACCATCACGGAATAGAATTATAGACCAATAGAACCTATCATAATTGCTTGTTTCTGTTTCAAGAAACAGCTTCATGACAACCATCCATGACTTTGAATTTTGACTGCTGCTTGTTTCTTTCTCTCTTTTTTTTTTTTTTTTCTTGTTTTTTCCTTTTTTTTTCTTTCTTCTTTTTTTTTTCTTTCTTCTTTCTTCTTTTTTTCTTTTTTTTAGGTAGGTCATCAGATGAATACGAGCTTTGCCCATGACTCTGTCCACTGTTACCAACGGGTAAGACATTTACAGGCAGATGATTAACCTGTACCAAGATCAGGGATATGTCAGCACTCAGCAGCTAGTATCTAGTAATAACCAATGAAGCATTAAAATGTCAAATTTTCAAACGCGTTGAGGTTATGTAAAGAAGAGCTAGAGTAGTCCGTACTTCATCAGATATCCCAAAGGCCCTTGTCCTCTTAAAAACATGTTCCGAGTCGGCCGTTCGAAACTCTAAAGCTGGATTGTTGGTAGGAGTCGTCCTTCCACGCTTTAACATAGCTGCCATGTCAGAAAATGAATGATCAATTAAATCAGCGGTAATAACATAATAGAGAGTTAGAGACTCGGTATGTTAATGATATGGCCAATCTTAACAAATTATTTTATAAAAAGGAATTACATACAAGCATCATTGAGAGGACCAAAACCAATAATAGGTCCAGCAGAAGCCGACGAGTGATGCCGCCTTATCTTTTTACTCTTGTCATGCAGGTTCTTACTCTTATCTTACAGAGGCGGGTTGATTCACTAAGGTAGCACCTAAAATATAGTCATCATAGAACTTAAAATCCACTTCCATGTGATCCAGAAAAGCATCCAAATCAAAGGACTCAATTTGCCGTGCAACTTACAAGTCACAATCACCATAACCAATAACGACCAAGTAGCCAGCAATCAGCGTGAATAAACGATCCGTAGACACGATAACCAAGCTGATATACAATGAATAGACATCAAGAGCAGGTCGTAAATCATGACCAGGGTTCAATAACCCTACAAACAATTAACTGCACCGCAACAACAACCAACATGCACTCAAAATACAGCCGCCGAATTGGAACCAAGAACCTTGATTAGAATTAAATACCGCCGCTGTACAGAATCCATATCAGACTAAAATATTTTTTGGGTAAAAGGGTTTATTCACCCCGGTAAAATGCATTACACCAAAAAACGTTGAAGTACATAGGATGAGGGTGATATCCCTCACCTCAGTCCCTTAGGACACTTACAGACTCGAATATAAGAATGACACACCATTCTTAAATAAAGAAATTGTAAATCACCGAACCATAAATTTATATTCCTCTATTTACATTGTTTGGGATGCCTCTTTATGTAAATAAAGAATTATAAACAAGTGGGCTTAATTGTATCCGATATGACAAGAGTATGAACTCGAACTTTAGAATCTCCGGTATTCTATTTCTCAGCAAAAGTTTTAAGATCTCATTAGAACTTCCTAAGTTCATTCATAAGTTGTCACTTTTATCGTTGCAAATCTTTACAATCATGAGTTTTTTTATTGAGTTAACAGACTTGTTACACTTTTGACTTGGTTCAGTCTCAAACTAACAGACTGTGTTTGATATTCTACCTACTTTACTTGGGTGTATGGACACTTACACATAAACTCTCCCAAGAGTTCCTCCCATTTGTTGTCCTTTATTTTAGAGACATTGTTTCTCGAAATGTTCTCTCTCCACATCCCCACACCGTTTGTTACTATTGTTATTTTTGCCATTATTTAATTCATGAGCAGACCGAGCTCTTACAACATGATCCACTGGCTTACGAGACATCAAAATTGATTCATCATCTAGGCACCTAAATGCAACCTCTCTCTAGGCTTTTGAAACTGCTGCATTTGCAACTCATGAAATCCTTGTGAAAACAACCTCTTAACACCTGGCACAACAATCACTCGAAGAGGTGCCACAACATCTGGTTCTCCAATATTTTCAGCTAGCCCTGCAACATTAGACTCTCCAATTGTTTTAGTCCTCCAAACATCTATTCCCTTA
Organism: Artemisia argyi; assembly: GCA_030686995.1. Taxonomy (NCBI): domain Eukaryota; kingdom Viridiplantae; phylum Streptophyta; class Magnoliopsida; order Asterales; family Asteraceae; genus Artemisia; species Artemisia argyi. The sequence continues at coordinate 106,942,595 of CM060689.1, read as the reverse complement.
CTTTATTTCTTACAAATGTTAGTTTGAGCCATGATATTAATCGTAGCACTTTCGCTCACCCATCAAAACATTAAAAGAGTTCCTGATTTCACCTGGGAGTGTGAGATCAAAATTCTCCACAAATACCTACACTCTTTCCCAGACATCTCAACATCGGACTATACAAGATCCAGACTAGGATTGGTCACTATTCCTCTAGAAGAGTTCCAGATTGACGAATGTCTGAACTTTATCACAGAACCAATCAAGATCATAGACCGTAAGGTCAAACGACTTAAGTAAGGTCGCATTCCTATTGTTCAAGAGTTCGTTAGAACTTTCGGTAAGAACTCGAATTCACGTGGGAGCGTGAAGACTAGATACGTCGCAAGTACTTCCATCTTGTCTCGACTCTCTAACACTGTCAACAGATAACACCCGCTGAACTTCGGGACGAAGTTCCAAATGAGGGATGGATACTGTAGCAACCCGTAAATTTTCATAAGGCAAAATGACTATTTTGCCCTTTTGACTTTGACTTTTGACTATTTGACTTTTACCGTAACGTAAAAGCAATTACTATGACTAGTAGTTAACCAGTAGTCTTCCAAGTTAAATAATTCATTCTGTTTTGAATTATTACTTTCTAAACAATTTCGTTCACCTCGGTCTATTTAACGAGAAGTTATTTTGCAAAACATGAAAACCGCACACAACGAGTGCCGACACAACCTATAATTTTTCAAACTATTATTCTAAATAGTACCACTATTTATTTTTATCAGAAAATACGAGTTATTTATTTTCTGACGATTACTGGTGATTTAAAACTTAAAAGCTAGAGGATATATCGCTTTTCTTGAAGAACGATACCGACACCGCATTAATAATGGTTTAAAACTCGATAATTATTATTCGGAGTCGATAATTTCGTTTTTATATTGTCATTATAAAAAAAAGCTACCAGAAATATATTTCTCGCAATTACCAATCCGAGTTATCGCATTTACACTTTAGCTTAGCGGGACACGAAATACACGGAGTAATAATAAAACAAAAACTCACACCTTACTTATCTTATTACACCGCCTTATCACATGGATAAGGTCAGATCTCATAGTTTCCCTTCTCATTTTACATGAAACAAGAGAATGACATCTCTTCCACTTTTCTCTCTCACATCTGCTGCCCACCGCCTCACACCACTACACCCACCGCCTCACCAATCGTCACCATCATCAAGAGGCTGGAAACATTATTGCTTCGGGTTTAGATGGTAAGCTAAGGGTCTCGTTTGGTTCGAGTTAAACATCACAGCCGCGCCATCGCTACCTCTCAATCTCTCTCTCGTTTCCATGGTATGCCGAAGATACCATATTTATTTATATCTATTTTCTTTTGACTAAAACAAAATACGAATCGGTTTATTTAATTTTCGTGGATGTAAAAACCCCGAAAAAACGAACAGCAATTTAATAGAATAATTAGGGTTTCGGCAGATCCAACACGCCCCTATACAGTAAAAACACTTCCCTATATAACCGATTGCATACCAATGAGGAATCAAGAGGTAGAGAGGCGGCTATAGAAGAAAAGATGGCCAGAATTAACAAGGATAGGGGCGGCCGGCAGTCACCAACAATTGAGGCTTTTGGGATAACGGCTCTGAATATGTGATGGTGAAATTGCCCTAATAAAGTTAGCCTTTAGGGACAACGGTTCTCATCACGTAAGTGACAATTGCTCTTTTCGAGTGTGTAAGCATTAGGGACAACGTCTATCATCATGTAAAGGGCAATTGCTCTCATCAAGTGAGCAAGTGTTCAGGGACAACGGATCCCATAAAGTAAGGTACAATTGCTCTCAACAAGTGAGGCTTTTGGGATAACGACTCTTAATATGTGAGGGTGAAATTTCCCTCATAAAGTTAGCCTTTAGGGACAACGGATCTCATCATGTAAGTGACAATTGCTCTTATCAAGTGTGCAAGCATTAGAGACAATGACTATCATCATGTAAAGGGCAATTGCTCTCATCAAGTGAGAATGCGTTTAGGGACAACGGATCCCATAAACTAAGGTAAAATTGCTCTTATCGAGTGTGCAAGCATTAGGGACAACGACTATCATCATGTAAAGGGCAATTGCTCTCATCAAGTGAGCAAGTCTTTAGGGACAATGGATCCCATAAAGTAAGGTATAATTGCTCTCAACAAGTGAGCCTTTAGGGACAAAAGCTCTTATTATATAAGGAACAAATTGCCCTCATAAATTAACTCTTTAGGGACAACGGATCTCATCATGTAAGTGACAATTGCTCCTATCAATTGTGCAAGAATTAGGGTCAACGACTATCATCATGTAATGGGCAGTTGCTCTCATCAAATGAGCAAGTGTTCAGGGACAACGGATCTCATAAAGTAAGGTACAATTGCTCTCAACACGGCTTTTGGGATAACGACTCTTAATATGTGAGGGTTAAATTGCCCACATAAAGTTAGCCTTTAGGGACAACGGATCTCATCATCTAAGTGGCAATTGCTCTTATCAAGTGTGCAAGCATTAGAGACAACGACTATCATCATGTAAATGGCAATTGCTCTCATCAAGTGAGAATGCGTTTAGGGACAACGGATCCCATAAACTAAGGTAAAATTGCTCTTAAACCCAAATCATGTACCACGATCCATAATCGACTTGCAAAGATCAAAAACCTCAAGGGATACATTCAGTAGCGAATAAAACCAAAACCCTAAAAATAGGGAATCGATTTTCATTGAAGTCCACCATGGAATGGATCGACCAAATTTAAAAACCATACGAATATGTCAATCCAAACACCAATCAATGATCGTACAGCAAAAGATAATACCATGCAAATCCATACGATCGAACCCAAACCAACAAGCATAACCCCAAAAAATAAACCCTAAAAGGGTTTCGATAAAGCATCAAGGTTAGCACTCGATCTGAATAAATATGAATCCAAAACCGACTTACAAACATTCAAAGGATGAAAGATCGATTAACGAAAGCCTAACAGATTGAAACCCTAAAAAAACGTCCAAAAAAAAAACGAATTAGAAGAGATTCGACTTTAGGGTTTAGAAAACACGTAAAAATCGACCCTTTGTATTGTATGTAGTTAATTAGAACCGACCTATGAAGATCAGATAAAGGAATCGATTTAAAGAACCAATATTCGACCGAAACCCTAAAAAAATGATTTAGGGTTAAAATCAATATTGGTTAGGGACGATTTCAGGAAAAAATCAAACCACCTCTATCTAGAAATCAACAACACATCAAATCCGGTTGCATATCCTTCATACATCTTCAGCATCCTCTAAAACAAGAAGAGAGATTGAAATCCAATCGAACCAGAATTGCCATGGACGAGAAATAGAGTTTTGAACAAACCCTAACTTACAATCATAAGGTATCGATCAAATAAAGCCAGTAATCGGCTTACAGACCACACCATGGAATGATACGAATAATAACCTACCCTAAAATTCTCTCCCCTAAGGGGCGATATCCGGCCAACCTCCCCCCTCTTTTCCGATCTGATTTAAGCATTCCATTCAAACCGCCTCTCTATTATTCTTTATAATATGCAATCGGTTTAATGGATGTGATTATAGGGGGGGGTTGTGTCTTGTTAATTATCCAAATCTTGTGAAATCGCTGCTTATTAACTCTAAACCCTAATCGTTTTTATTAGTCGGTTGTATAATCGATTACATATCTAGGGTTTAGTTTTTATTGATTCGTTATTATCCCTATACGATTCCTACTCATATATCTGCCCCACTAACATGCTAAATCAATCCAAACAGCAAGAAGACCTGCTTGAACATGTAGCAACAATCATAGAGTTGAGGAACCCTAACATCCAATGTATCACCATGAACAGCAACACAACAAACACTATGACATGATTTGAGTACCAATAAGCTGCCCAAAACGCAACAAAGATAAGAATGTACATCCGAAGGTATCAAAATCTGCCATAACTAAATCTTGAATTTGTAAACATCCATTCAAATCTGCAAAACCAGCTGAATAGAACAAAATTTGTGAGGGCAATTTGTCCCTTATATATTAAGAGCTTTTGTCCCTAAAGGCTCACTTGTTGTGAGCAATTATACCTTACTTTATGGGATCCATTGTCCCAAAACACTTGCTCACTTTATGAGAGCAATTTCCCTTTACATGATGATATTCGTTGTCCCTAATGCTTGCACACTCGATAAGAGCAATTTTACCTTAGTTTATGGGATCTGTTGTCCCTAAACGCATTCTCACTTGATGAGAGCAATTGCCCTTTACATGATGATAGTCGTTGTCTCTAATGCTTGCACACTTGACAAGAGCAATTGTCACTTAAATGATGAGATCCGTTGTCCCTAAAGGATAACTTTATGAGGGCAATTTCACCCTCACATATTAAGAGTCGTTATCCCAAAAGCCTCACTTGTTAAGAGCAATTGTACCTTACTTAATGGGATCCGTTGTTCCTGAACACTTGCTCACTTGATGAGAGCAATTGCCCATTACACAATGATAGCCATTGTCCCTAATTCTTACACACTCAATAAGGGCAATTTTCACTTACATGATGAGATCCGTTGTCCCTAAAGGCTAACTTTATGATGTCAATTTGTCCCTTACATAATAAGAGCTTTTATCCCTAAAGGCTCTTTTGTGAGAGCAATTTTACCTTAGTTTATGGGATCCGTTGTCCCTAAACACATTCTCACTTGATGAGAGCAATTACCCTTTACATGATGATAGTCGTTGACCCTAATACTTCCACACTTGATAGGAGCAATTGTCACTTACATGATGAGATCCGTTGTCCCTAAAGGCTAACTTTATGAGGGCAATTTGTCCCTTACATAATAAGAGCTTTTGTCCCTAAAGGGTCACTTTTTGAGAGCAATTTTACCTTAGTTTATGGGATCCGTTGTCCCTAAACGCATTCTCACTTGATGATAGCAATTGCCCTTTACATGATGATAGTCGTTGACCCTAATTCTTGCACACTTGATAGGAGCAATTCTCACTTACATGATGAGATCCGTTGTCCCTGAAGACTACATTTATGAGGGCAATTTGTCCCTTATATAATAAGAGCCTTTGTCCCTAAAGGCTTACTTGTTGAGAGCAATTATACCTTACTTTATGGGATCCATTGTCCCTAAAGACTTGCTCACTTGATGAGAGCAATTGCGCTTTACATGATGATAGTCGTTGTCCCTAAATAAATTTTACCTTAGTTTATGGGATCCGTTGTCCCTAAACGCATTCTCATTTGATGAGAGCAATTGCCCTTTACATGATGATAGTCATTGTCTCTAATGCTTGCACACTTGATAAGAGCAATTGTCACTTACATGATGAGATTCGTTGTCCCTAAAGGCTAACTTTATGAGGGAAATTTCACCCTCACATATTAAGAGTCGTTATCCCAAAAGCCTCACTTGTTGAGAGCAATTGTACCTTACTTTATGGGATTCGTTGTCCCTGAACACTTTTTTTGGGTAAAAGGGTTAATACACCCTGGCAAAATTTATTATCCAAAAAACGTTGAAGACTAATATGTTATCTAAGGTTCCTAGGAATCTTTATTCTAAGAAGACTAGATCTGTTTCTCGGGGTAATAATGAAGCAATGGATATGGACGATTTGGAATGTGATGATGGGGCTTCTGAGTCTGTGGAGGGTAGTGAGGACTTTGGAGGCTCATGCTCTGGTATTGATGATGGGGGTAGTGTTGGTGATGGTTCTGAGGCTGGTAAGGTGAATTTTGGTAAGGATAATAATATTTCATTTGATTGTGATGTTAGTAACAAAGACATTATTGATGAAATTGCAAAAAGTTTGAATAATGAGTCTATTGCTGCTAGTGCTAAGTCTGTTGGTGATGTGGGTAATCTTAATAGTGGGTCTAGGGATGTTAATGGTTTGCCTGCTAGTGATTTAGGTCAGGGGAATGTTAAGTTTAGCAAAGATAATGGTCCTGATGTGTCTAAACCTAGTGTGGAGAGTTCTAATTTGAAGCATAATGTGGGTTCTGATAAACCTAGGAGCCCTACTAAAGTAAGTTTTGGTGATGTTAGGGTTCCGGGTTTGTTTAAGGTTAATGTGAATGTTAGTGATTCTGGTAAGGGTGTTAGCGAGGTGAGTAATTTTGCTGTGGGTGGGTCTAGTGGTGTTAAGGATACGGTAATGACAGATAGTGTGTATGAAAAGAATAGTAGGTCCTTTCGTGAGGCTGTTTCAAATAGTTATGGTGGGAATGGTAATAATAAGTTGCATTATGTTCCTCCGTCTATTATTGGTGAAAATAGGAAAGTGGCTAAGATGGATCCGATTTTGGAAGAGGGGTGTAAGAGGTGGGGTAATACTGTGGTTGGTTTCTTTGTTGGGTTTCGTATGAATTATGCTGATTTGGTTTATCATTTGAAACGTATGTGGAGGTTGTATCAGTTGGATAATGTCATTATGAACCAGAATGGAATGTGTTTTTTTGACTTTAAGTCTAATGATGGGATGGAGTTGGTTATTGAGAAAGGCCCTTGGTTAGTGAATAATAGGCCTTTATTTGTGAAAAAATGGGAACCAGGGCTATGCATGTCTAGACCTGAGGTTAAGAAGGTTCCGGTTTGGGCTAAAATTCATGACATTCCTTTGGAAGCTTGGAATGTTGAGGGGATCAGTAGGATAGTTAGCCAAATTGGTAGCCCAATTATTATGGACCGGATGACTACTTCCATTTGTGAAAAGCCATATGGCAGGGCTACGTTTGCTAGGGTGTTAGTTGAGATTGATTCTGAAAAGCCGTTTGTTAACTTTGTTGAATTGTGGTATGAGAAGTTGGGTAAGGTTTTGAAGCTGAGGGTTGAACATGATTGGGTTCCGCCAAGATGTGAGGAGTGCAAGGTTTTTGGACACTACTTGAGTGATTGTAAAAATAAAGTGAATGTGGCTAGGAAAGTGAATAAGGATGGTGAGAATGTGAAGCCTAATGATGTGAATGGTGGTGATAATAATAATAGTTCGGGTAAGGTTAATGTGGATGAAGGCTGGAATGTTGCTGGGTTTAGAAGGAATAGGGGTGTTGGTAGTAATGGACGACAAGGGAATATTGGGGGGCATCAGGTTAGAAGAGGTAATTTTGTTAACACGGCTAGTGGTAACAACACTAGTAAGGTAAATACGGGGAATGTGGGTGATAAGCAGACTAGTAATAAATCAGAACCAGTGAAAAGTGGTAATGTAGGTAAGGTTGATGAGAGTGTTGTTGTGAATGATAATGGGAAGACTATTAACAAAGGTAAAGATAAAGTTGAAGTGGGTAGTGGTGGTAGTAACAGCAATCAGACTAATACTTCAGTTGGTAACAAAAAGAATGTGCAGAAGAAGAATTCGGGTAACAGTTCCGGTAATAATAATGGTAATAGCAGCAAGAGTGGTGATGGTCGTAAGTTGAATGATGGTTTAGGCTCTAAGAATGTTAGTACTAGTAATAGATTTGATGTTTTGGGTAGTGATCAGGTTAGTGATAATTCTGATGTTTGGAATGCTGTGAAGGCTGCAGTGGAAAAGGCGTGTGGTTCTGGTATTCCTATTTTAGAAAGTGTTGTTAAGAGTTGGAATGATGACATGGTTAAATACTATACGGAAAAGTGGAATAGTAGAATCATGACGAATGGGTCTCATGAACAGCAGTTAGAATTGAAAATCAAAAACTTGTCTGAAAGTATCGTGTTACTTAACCAGAATCTCAATTCTAATGCCAAAAGTAATGCTAATTTGATGATGCAGAAGACCGTCTTGACTACGCATGATAGTAGTGATGTTTCACTCAGGCAATGTTATGATGATGCTTATCGTGCGGAGTTAGCTAAGATTGGTAATTTGCAAAAGGAGCGTGATTTGCTGAAGGTTGACCTGTTTATGCTGTCTAATAAGTCGTTAGATAAGGATTGTAAAGAGACTTGGACTGATGAGATGTTGGAATACTACTCGAGCAGATGTGAGGATATAAGAAGTGATAGGATTAATGGGCATTTATCTGATATGAATGATTCTCATTCCTTGGATGAAGTAGAGGAGGTTACGACTGGTTCAGCTTCCTTTATGACACAGAATGAAGTCTTCAATGATGTGGATACGTCTATGGTTCAAGAGGGTGGTGTGCCTGCACCCTTTGATTCCAATCTTAAATGAGTTACAAAATTGGTGTTTGGAATGTCCGGGGTCTGTCTCAGACTACTAGACAAGATGAAGTTATATCGCTTATTAGAGAAGAAGGGTTGTGTATGTGTGCTGTGGTGGAGACTCATCTTAGGAAGAAGTCGGTTAAGAGTGTTGGTGACAGTTTGTTTCGTAATTGGTCATGGGTTTCTAATATGGATGATTGTAGAAGTGTGTGTAGAATGTTAGTTGGGTGGGATAACAATGTAGTTAGTGCCAATCTTGTGTCTCATTCTGAACAATCTATGCATTTTGAAATTAATTTTATTCATGATTGCAGAAAGCATTTTGTTTCTTTTATCTATGCCAAGAACAAAGGTGTTGAAAGACGGGTATTATGGAAGAACTTAGCTTTGCATAGTGATCTTGTCAAGGGTGAGCCGTGGGTTTTGCTGGGTGATTTTAATGTTGCCCTGAATATTAGTGATTGTTCGGACGTCACTGCTGCTAAAGATCATGATATGGAAGATTTCAAGAATTGTGTTGAATCATTGGAGCTTGATGATATTGCTTCCAAAGGTATTTTTTACACTTGGATTCAAAAACGTCTTGATCCTGAATCTGGTATTCTTAAGAAATTAGATAGAGTGTTGGGTAATAGTAGCTTCATTTCTTGTTATGATAGCTGCTTTGCTGAATTTTTGCCTTATCTATCTTCGGATCATTGCCCTGTTATTTTGAACTATTCTTTGGCCAAGCCTGTTAAGCCTAGATCCTTTAGGTTTGCTAACTTTTTGGCGGAGAAGGATTCTTTTATTCCTACGGTTAGAGATAATTGGGGTATTGAGGTTTTTGGGTTCCGTATGTTTGTTTTGGCTAAACGTCTTAAAAATATGAAAAGACATTTGAGGAATATGAATAGGATTAATGGGAATGTTTTTAGTAAGGTTAAGATTTTGAAGGCTGAGCTTAAAAGAGTGCAAGTGTGTTTAGACAATGAACCCAATAATAGCAGTCTTAGAGAAGAAGAATATGTTTATTGTAATGCGTATCAGGAAGCGGTGAGGGATGAGGCTAATCTTCTTAGGCAGAAAACTAAGATTCAGTGGTTGAAGGATGGTGACCAAAATACGTCGTATTTCCATAATTTTCTTAAGAATAGGGTGAACAAGGGAAGGATTCAAGTGGTGTGTGATGAGCAGGGTAACAAATTCTATGGTGACGATGTGCCGGGGTGTTTTGTTAACCACTTTCAAAAGTTTTTGGGGGTGGAAGATGAGGTCATCCCGTTAGAAGACTGTGAGGATCTTTTTGCTAAGAAACTTGATCCTGCTGTTGCATTGAATATGGTTAGACCTGTTTCGGATATCGAAATCAAAGAGGCGATGTTTAGTATTGATGATGATAAAGCTGCTGGCCCGGATGGTTTTACCTCTAAGTTTTTTAAAGCGGCTTGGAGCGTTGTTAGTATTGATGTCTGTGCTGCGGTTAAAGAGTTCTTCAGTTCTGGAAAACTTCTTGGCGAGTTTAATGCTAATGTTATCTCACTTATTCCTAAGTTACTCGTTCCTTTGAAGGTTTCTGATTATCGTCCTATTGCTTGCGGTAATGTCATATATAAGTGTATCAGTAAGGTTATCACGAATAGGCTTAAAGAAGGTCTTTGTAGTCTGATTGATTGTAACCAGAGCGCTTTTATCCCGGGTAGGCAGATTAGTGACAACATTTTGCTTGCTCAGGAGTTTGTTAAGAGATATAATTGGACGCGTGATGTTAGCAAATGCTCGTTCAAAGTGGACATTCAGAAGGCATACGATACGGTCAATTGGGACTTTTTGAAGAAGTGTCTCGTTCATTTTGGTTTCCACAGCTCCATGATTCATTGGATTATGGTATGTTTAACTTCTGCTTCCTTTTCTTTATGTGTTAATGGTGAATTACATGGATTTTTCAAAAGTAAAAGGGGTCTTAGGCAGGGTGACCCGATCTCGCCTTATTTGTTCACTATTGTTATGGAAGCATTCAATATGATGGTTAAGAGACAGATTAGAAGGGATGGTCGGTTTAGATTTCATTGGGGTTGTGAGAAATTTCAACTGACCCATTTATGTTTTGCGGATGACCTTCTTTTATTATGTCATGGTGATCTTATCTCTGCTAGTATTCTTAGAAGAGCGTTAGATGAATTTGCTATGTGTTCTGGTTTATTCCCTAGTATTGCTAAGAGTGTTGCTTTCTTTGGGAGTGTGCCTGACCCGGTTAAGGAGAATATATTGCTTGTCATGCCTTTTAGAATTGGTACTCTGCCATTGAAATACTTGGGTATCCCTCTGTCCGGTAAGAGAATTGTGAATGAGGATTGTAGATGCTTGATTCAGAAGGTTAAGAATCGCATTAATGATTGGAGAAACAAAACTTTATCTTTTGCGGGTAGACTTCAGTTGATATCTTCTGTTCTTACCTCGCTCCATGTTTATTGGGCCTCGATGTTTCTTCTTCCTAATCATGTCTGTGATAGTATTGATAAACTGTGTAAGAAGTTTTTATGGTCTGGTGGGGGTGAGGGTAGTGGTATTGCTAGTATATCATGGAAAGATATTTGTAAGCCTAAAAATCAGGGGGGCCTTGGTCTTAAACCTCTTAGACTTATGAATGAGGCTTTAATAGCTAAGCATCTTTGGAATGTTATTAGTAAGAAAGACTCGCTATGGGTTAGGTGGGTTCATACTTATAGGATCAAAGACAGAAATATTTGGTTTGATGTTAAACCTGAACATGGTGCTTCGGGTTGGAATCATATTCTTGGTCTTAGGGATAAAATTCGATCATTTGTGGTTTATAGATTGGGTAATGGTAAACAATGTTCTATGTGGTTTGATAAATGGCACACTAATGGCCTGCTGTGTAAGGTCATTACTCATAGTTTCCTTATTGAGCATGGGTTGGATACTAGTGATAAGGTTGCGGATTGGATTGACAGTAATGGATGGAAATGGCCTAATGAATGGAATAGTCTTTTTGGTGATGTTTTAAATGTGCCTGTTCCCATTTTATTGGATGATTTTGAGGACAAGGTTTTATGGATTAATAAGGTTAACAAGGATGTTGAATTTAGTGTCAAAGAAGCTTGGAAAGCGTTAAGGTTTGATAGTCCTAAAGTTATGTGGTATAAGCATGTTTGGTTCTCCCAATGTATTCCTAGACATGCGTTTGTGCTTTGGATGGCTATGCGGGGGAGACTTAAAACATCGGATCGTATTTCTAGATGGTTCAACATTTCCAGTACTGTTTGCCTGTTATGTAATGCCGTTGATGAATCTCATGCTCACTTGTTCTTTTCATGCAAATTTTCTAAGGCTGTTTGGGATAATTTAATACTCTTGTGTAAGCTGGATGATATTTCGTATACGTGGGCTGAAGTTGTTTCTGGAATCTCTATTAGAACTGCTAATAATTCTATATGGAGTGTGATTCAACGCTTAGTGTTTGGAGCTGCGGTCTATTACATTTGGCAAGAGCGGAATTTTAGGTTGTTTCAAAAGAATTATAGAAGTGAGGAGGCTATTTTTAAGATTATCGTTGATATAGTTAGATATAAGCTGTTAAGTCTGAAGATTAAGCCTTCGGTGGAATCTATGAAGGCTGCGACTATTTGGAAAATCCCATTGAGAAGTCATAGTGGTTGTGATAATGGTATTAATGGTGTTACATGATTCTTGGGCAACTGTGGGTTTGCACATATTCTTATTGAATTTGTGGCTGTGGGTTTGTAGTGATTTTGTTAATCAGTGTTCTAATGGCGATTTTGTGATGGTTTATAATTTCAACAGTTCTTGTAACTATTGGGTTTGTTGGTGTTTATTGGGTACTGGGTTCTGGGAATGTAATTATGTTTTTGACCCAGGTGTTTGTGATTTTTGCAAGTTATTATGCACTACAGATGAGAGGATAGCTTCCTGCGCTGGTCATCAGTTTGTAGTATGGAGGTATGGATGGCTATGCACTACAGGAACCGATTCTTTATTCTGCGCTGATAACTTGTATTGGTTGACATGGTCTCAAATGAGTTTAATGAGTAATGAGACTGAGTTTGTGATAGCTTTCAGGTTTATTACTATTCTGTTTAGTATTTGGAGATCTTATTATTCTTATGATGGTTGGGTTTGTTGGTGTTTCTTGGGTACTGATTTCTGGAATTGTAACCTTGTTTTTGATCCGGGTGATTGTGGCTCTAGCAAGTTATTATGCACCACAGATGAGAGGATAGCTTCCTGCGCTGGTCATCATTTTGTAGTACGGAGTTTTGGATGGCTATGCACTACAGGAACCGATTCTTTATTCTGCGCTGGTAACTTGTATTGGAGGATATGGTTTCATATGAGTAGTATGAGTAAGGTGACTGTGGTTGTGATTGATACCAGGTTTAGTCCTAATCTGAGTATTGTTTGGAGGTATAATGGGTGCAATATTAGTACTGTTACTTTAATCTTTGTGGTTCTCTTTGTTAATGGGTGGGGGTATGAGGTGTTTTATGTTAGCAGGTGTTGCGCTCTACTTGTTTTGATCTTTTGGTACTCTAACGCAAACATACCTTGTACTCTTTTTCCTTGCTCAAAGTTTTCCCACAGGGTTTTTATTTGGCAAGGTTTTTTAACGAGACAAGGTTATTGGATGATTGAAGTCTTGATGATTCATCCATTTCCTGATCTGATGTTGAATTTACTGATCTGGATGCATTCTTTTGATCAAGCTTTCTGGTGCTGTTATGCTATTTTGCTGCTTTGGAGATTATATTTGCTTGGTCTTTATTATGAGTTATGTTTTAGTTTGTTATCAGCTACTTTCCTGTACATAAGACTTAGTATTTATGCTTCCTATGATTGCTTGGGAATGGTGATGTTTGGAGCTCCTTTGGTTGATTCCTTTGGAGTGCCCCATGAATTCAGAGTTCTCAAATGGTCATAGTTTCAAGCTGTCTTTATACTAAGTTTTGATGTTCAGGGGTTGCTTTTGGTATTAGCTGTCTTGGTAGTTTATCTGTTTCTCTTTGTTTGTTTATCATTGTTGTAATCAGTTTTGGTCTTGTCCATTTCTGTTTGAATTTCTGTTTCTAGGCAAGTTGAGATTTGGTTAGGGGTTGTCCTTTCCTTGTCTTTCTTGTGCTATCCTATGTACATAACTCTATTTTATTTAATATATTTTACCTTTTTGTAAAAAAAAAAAAAACGTTGAAGTACAATAGGGTGAGGGTGATATCCCTCACCTCAGTCCCTTAGGACACTTACAGACTCAACTATAAGAATGACACACCATTCTTATAACTTCCATAATAAAAACTGACCACCTACAATGACTATACAAGTGAATAAAAATAGGAATTAAAACATGATTCACTAAAGAAGCACCAAGACCATAGCCGTCGTAGAACTTCCATCAATCTTCGATGTGAAACCATCCACATAGAACATGAACTTGCATAACCAACCAAAGAAATCCTTGAGCTATTCTCCTAACAAAATCATGAAAAAATATTGGAGCAAATCGACCCAAAGTTTCACGAACCATCAACCTACATGCCATGATCCCCTTTCAAACAGCCAAAATGTCATTATCCCAAACAAAACAACAATTACAAGGGCACCATGCAACAATCCAAGGGTAAATAAACCCAAACAAGCACTACAACTCGATCCGATACCTCATATACTACAAGTTTCAGTGAGGTGAAACTCGATGTTGATCAGTCATAGACGAAAATAGGGTTGGCAAACCCTAACTTACAACCATGATCGCAAAAAACGAACATGCAACGAACCAAGGGTTGTAAAACCCTAACAAGTAGATCGAAAGTGCAAGAATAAGGACCAGATCCATCAACGTGACAAACATGTACGCGTGCAGGATCAAATCACCACCAAACGATCAAAGGAGTTTTTGAATAAGAACCCTAAACTTAACTTCCAATTGAAAATCAAAATGACCAGCCATGAGAATCAGCCTAAGTCAATACCATAGCAGCCAAGGATCGTAATGAACCAACATAGGATTACCCAAACCAATCCCCAAGTCGACATAAGGAAAACAAATCAGCACACACGTCGAAAAACAAAGATTTAAGAAAACCCTAACCAACACGACCACAGCAACACAATCCACAAACCCATAAAAAACAAGCAGCAGGATCAAGAGCCATGTGGTCAACATACATCATATGAAACAATGGAATCTGCCATGCATGAAGATATCATGACCCAGCAGCATATATACATGTACGTCCAATAACCATGTGTCAATAAACATAACCGTAGGGTATAACGATACCCTAACTTACCAAGCACAAAACATGATACGATCCAAAGCATCAACAGAATAGAACCAACAATTAGCAAGGATCCATCATATATGGGGGCACCATGCAATGAACCAAAGGTGATGAAACCCAAACATGTAGATCGAATGTGCAACTGATAAGAACCATAGCAAAAAACATGTTAAACATGAAATCGTGCAGGATCAATGTCACACCCAAATGATCTATAGAGTTTTGAATAAGAACCCTACAACTTAACTTCCAAGTGAACAGCATCCACCACAAACCGATACATAGAGGATCCAGCAAACCCTAATATCCCCATCGATGTAACAATCCAAAACCAGGATCTTGGAACCATAATAGAGTTAGCATAAACCGAATCCAGAATCACCAAAATAGGGTCATGAATCCCTAACAATCAACCACCACTAAGGTGACATAACCAATATCTCTCCATAAAACCACAAATCACAAACCTGCCTCAGATATAGAACTTGCCGACAACCAAACAAACCCTAAAAGGGTTACCGATCAGATCAGCAGATCACACCCCAACAAGGAAAAATAAAAACAAAACCCTAAATAGTTAGGGTTTCGTAAATCAATAAGCGCAGCAGAAACAAATAGCGACCAATGATAAAAACCACAAAACGGTTTTATAAACATGATAGCATGTCAGTCAAACCACATACGAATACAACCAGATCGTAGCAATAAATAGAAATCATTTTAATAACCAGGATCATTAAACCGACTTGAGGAATCAACCAGCTACGATTACCCAACAGCCAAAATCGAAACCCTAAGAAAAACAATACCCTAAAAGGGTATCGATTGAATATAAATAAAAGTTAGGGTTTCGGTTAAGAGAGGATTACACATAGATATGATAAGAAATCGCATAACCAGCCACCCTTAAAAGAAAACCCAAACTGATAACACGTATTGCATACCCAACTAGGTAGAGAGGACGGATCAGGATGGAGTTTTTGGCCGGAAAGACTTGAAGGGTGGCGGCCGGAAATCCCGAGATTAGCCATAATACGATCAATCTTCTTAAGAGTACCATCCACCCCTCTCGGTTTCTGGTTCCACGTGAATTGCAACCCTGAACGATTGACGTCAAAAACTTCAATCTCCTCAACACACTCCTTAAACTCCCTCATAGCAATATTAATGACAGAAGAACCCTCCACTTTATCTTCTAAGTTAAGAGCAGAATTAAAATCACCAAGAAGACACCAAGCACGGTTCCTAACATATTGCTTATGAACCATTAAATTCTGCCAAAGAGGACGCCTATGAGTATAACGGTTATGAGCATATATAAACGAACAAAACAACTCTTTCTTATCAATTTTAAATCGAATACAAGTGTGTATAACTTGATCATCCATAGTAACCACGGTTAAATCAACATCCTCTTGATTCCAGCTCAAAACAATGCGAGAACCTTTAGAACACAAATGACCATTAGAAGTCCAATTCCAATTCCTAAAAACCTTCTTACAAAGCCCTTCCAACCGAGAACAAGCTACATGAGATTCAAGAATAGCACAAACAGAAAGTTTATTCTCACAAATAACTTACCGAACCTCATTTTGTTTAGGGGATTGGTTCATTCCCCTTATATTCCAAGAAGCGATACTATACATGAGGAACATCACTAGAGGAAGTGCTTGCTTCCTTTTTATTGCTCGTGACCGTGTTACGCTTACCACATTCAATATACTCATCAACCTCATTATCCGTATCACTATCCACATCATGAACCCCTTCATTCTCATGAGAAGTATCCTCCTCGAATCCGAATTCAGAACTGGTCACATCACCACTTAAAGCTCCAAAAGAATTCTTAGTGATAATATCACTTAAATCATCATGAATATACTTAGAAGATTCTGGAACATCACTATTAACTCGATTATCCAATGAATTAAGACCAGCTTCCACATTCTTATCATTATTTATACCTTGAGCCTTTGAAGATGAAGCACCATTCTCCACACCCTCCTTAGGAACAGTAGGTTCCTTATTAGTAACATTACCCTTAGAAGACGACGCTCCATCAGACCCACCTTTAGTTTTAGAAACCGGCTGCCAACGGTAATTAAATGTAACCTTAGGTTTAGCAAAACGAACTCCATCAATAACCTTTTCATGAGTTTGCACCTTACCCTTACCCTTACGCTTAGTAACTTCCACAAAACCTTCATCATCAACATTAGACTTCACATTAGATTGCTTAACCTTCTTGGGACAAGCAGCATCATCATGATCAAAAATTTTGCACACATCACACCTAGGAGGCTGTCATTCATATTCAATTTCAATACGTTCCAGAGAATGACCTAAACCATTAGGAAACGGAATTGCCACAACCACATGATCCATTAACTTGTTAATAAAAGACACTTCAATAAGAGCTCGAGCATATGAATTCTGACCCCAAGACTTAACACACATAGTACTAGTATACGAATCCAACATGATAGGTTTACCAATTTGAGTCGTAATCAAACTCAATCCAACCTCCGTATAAGCAACAATTGGAACCTTATGTAACTTCACCCATAAGGGGGCTGAAGTAACCTCTTCCTTGATCGGAATTCTCTTTATTTTGGCGAGTTTAATCCTAATCCAATCGGTTTTATCATATTACTTCGATCAAACGTTACGTGCCTCTTTGGAGAAAATTGTTACTGCCTCAGGGCCAGGGTTTGGTGATTGGCAGTGGAGGCTTGCCACTCTTCCAATAAAGCTAGGTGGGCTTGGCATCCTTTCGGCGGGGGATATCGTCCAGTACGCTTTCCTTGCGTCTCAGATGCAAACGAACGACCTACAGGATACAATACTCACCAAAACGGGTATTGTTACACACGGCCCTTCATTCCAGCATGCTTTGGACATATTCAACGCTACTTGTAACACCTACTTCCTCACTGTCACCAGGGGCGCTTCTGCCCCCCAAATGATGAAAACCTTGGCAAAGTGTTATTTCGGTGTCATTGAGAAAGACCTTGTCTCCAAGTACTCACTAAGTCCAAGGCAGGTGGCTATACTCAGTAGTATCCGCGCCCCACATGCGCAGGACTTCTTATTTGCCATCCCTATTGACAGTCTCGGACAAAGGATGAATCCTTGCCAATTTCGATCGGTGTTATGCTTTGCGGTTCCTATGTTCTCCGAAGGCAGCCTATGCCCGAGTTGCACCTCAAGCTACCAACCAAGTAGCTTATCCACAACCTTAGTCATCCCAAGCAACCAGCTACACACCACCATCACCAAAAATTGAGCTCCTTGTGACCTCCTTGTGCCGCGACCCCCTAAGGTCCAACCACCCTTCACCACCACTCCTAGCTAATCCTAGCCACCATTAGTCACTCCCTATAGGTTCTAAGAGTAATGTAGTAGCAGTACATAGTCACTCCCCCCCCCCCCCCCCTCATGCCACCTTGGTGGCCTTTGCTTGCTCGACAAACCCAATGCACCCTATAAATACCCCCTTCACTCCACCACTTCAAACCACACCTTTCTCTCTTCCTCACCTCACACATACAGTAGTTTAGGAGCCATAGTAAGAGTAGGAGTCGAGCCAAGCAAGCTTAGAACCCTACTCTTACCCACATACCATAGACATCAATCGAACAGGAATATCACATACAGAACCATTAATGTAACACCCCCAAAATTTGGTACAGCGGAAGACTAATCAAGCTTCCGGGGTGCTACGGGGATTGGTATCTATCACAAGTCATAAAGAAACAAGATAAAGTAACATAAGTAAAAACAAAACCAACCAAGGTTTTTAAAGTTTACATACATCCCAAATATCCAAAGTAAGGCCCAAAATAAATTAAACATAGGTCCACAATCAATTATCAGAGTTCGAAAATAGATCCTTTAACCAGGTTGCCATGCCAAGCCTTCCAAACCAAGCATCCCAAGTCATCACTTAATTACCTGAGAAAACGCGCTAAAAGTCAGCTTTTGCTAGTGAGATCATAGGTTTAAATTCTTAATTCAATCAAGTGGACATATACGCAAAACGTTTGCTAGCTAGACTAGGCCTCAAATCACTAAACCAAACCTATAGGTGCACACTATAGTCCAAAACCAATCAAATCAATATGCATTCGCAAGGATGCGACATGCAAACATTCGTAAGGATACGACATGTTCTTGCATTCGTAAGGATACGACATGCGCTACAACCTACTTAGTTCTATAAGCATAGCAAGTTTTAAATAAATAACAATAATAGTCCACATAAAACAATTTGCACGTTTCTCACCCCAAGTATTGAAAACAATATTCAAAAGTAAAAGTGTGGCTATGACTCACATTATGTCCAGATATCAGCACAAAAACCGGTAGAACCAAGAAGTATAGCAACTCAAATGACGGCAACTACAGACTCAGCACTTATTAACAATATAAACTCTTCTCAGAACCATTGTAACAAATCACAATTTCAGGTTAATTTCTATTTTCGGAAAATTTTACTATTCATGTTACTATTCATTTTTACTATTCATTTCTTTCTGAATTTTTCCCGAAAGTTGATTTTTATTTCATATTCTCGAGTGATAAATCATTTCCATGACAAATTAAATGTTTGACACTCGTCAGATCATTTTCGTGAAAGTTATTAAGGAATGACACGACATTACACGTTTTAGGGTAAAACGGCAATCAGAAATTCTACGCACAACGAAATTTGATCCCGTCAGGTGACCCCACATCAGAAAAATGTTTAACACATTCATGATTTATTTGAGAATAAATCATAACTGAGAAAAATCATGGCCCAAATAAACTTCGGCCGTGAAAAACTGGAATTTTCAGTTTTACGCGTTTTTACTCAGCCGTAACCCTAGCCTTTACCTGCACCGCATTTCTAAGATGATTTGAGCTTTCAACTTATTTAAATAAGTCAACATATTTTTCCCTCCTCCATTGACTAAAAATCATTCCTTGATTTTTAGGCTTCCGGTTTGATGTCTAAAAGACATTTAACACCAACCGACACCAGACTAAGCCCAGTCTTGACATTATAAATCATTTTAAATCATTTTTAGCATATTAGAAAAGTAACATTTTACTTTTCTCAGTTTTACGCAATATTCGTACATTTTACGTATTACGCGTTTTAGACCCGTGTTTCCAGCTTTTAGCAGGTTTTACCACCCAAATGGAACTTATCACCCATTTTATATTTTATTATGGGACTTATGAACATTTCTAACAATACTTTAAAGTTTCATAATTTTACGACACCCGGTTTTACGTTTTGAGGCCTAATCATTTACGGTTGGCATTTCCCGGAGTCAAAATGCATCTTTTAACCAAGGATAATACCAAGCCAAGCCACCTCCCCTCCTTATCTGTTTTGGAACCGCCTCTAGGGGGGGGGAGTCACACCCTTGGTGGCTTGATCTTGTGCCTTGTGATCTAGGATGCATACATGTGTTCTTTTTGGCAAAATATCTCTTGAAAACTAACCTCCTCAAAGTCATATATATACCCCCTCCCCTCTCCATATGGCCGGCCATCCCAACACACCTAAATCATCTCACACTTAGCTTATCTCTTCTAATTTGTTGCAAGGTTCAAGTGAAGTTCAAGTATAGAAACCCTAGTTAGCTTATTTCTTACCAAAAATCTTCCAAACCCTAACATACTTGGTGTTTTCTCTTGAGTTTAAATCCACTCAATACACCTCAACCTTTATCATCTATCTTTCAAGAATACTAAGAGTAGAAAGGTTGCTTGAAGTGAAAAGGGTTGAAGCTTGTCTATCAAAGTCCATTTCCTTACTAGTTACTCCTTTCTTTCATTAGAAAGCCTAAAGTTGTAAGCCTAAACCTAACATGCTTCTTGTTTATTTATCATGTTCATCTCATTTATATGTTATTCTTGCTATATTATGTGTTGTAATTATGTCCATGATGAATCATGATGAGTAAAAGATGTTGTTGTAATGACTTATTGAAACAAATTACTAAAACAAGCAAACTAGTGAATATCTTGGTATAACCTGATCAAAATGGTAAAAATTTTATATTGGATTATTACATATTACAGTAGAGGACTTAACAAGAAAACCATAGCAATTTGAACCACCTAAAAAGAGTAAACGAGTCAAAAGTTATGGCGATTTGAAGTTACCAAAGATTTCCGGCAAAACTGCCTAAATGTTTCTGTGATTTCTGTGACAGAACCTAAAACACGCAAAAAGAGGCATTTCTGGTCCGATTCATGAAAAAGTTAAAACACGAAAGTTGTCCGGAATCATGTTTTCATTCAGGAACAAAGAGGCTCAAGCCTTGAAAACGCCTTCTGAGTGAGATATTTCTCAGTTTTCTTAACAGCTATTTACATATTTTAAGTTACTAAGTTATTGTCATACTTTCAAAGGAATAAAAGGTATTATGACCTATAACCAAGACCACCACCATGGCTAGAACCAAGGTAGTGTCTCATGACCATGGAACAAGGACCAAAGGTCATGGCTAGGCCATGACGAATGACCAAACCAACTTACCAAGGCGTAAACATGAAACAATGAAATTGGCGATATATGGAACAAGCAATTTGTATCTACTTCACCTAAAAGGAAACCATGAGATTTTACCAAGACAAATGGTCATACAAGACTTATAAAACTACCCCTAATAACAATCTTCATGTACTATAAACTTTCCTAAGTTTATACAAATATCGGACATGTAACTTTTTCGGATCAAAACTTATATCTATATACTTTATCAACTACTACAATAGTAGGGAGCTTCATGTGAGGAGTTCATTATGTAAGCCGTCGAGATGAGTTGTGGATTTACGAGTTAAAGTGTCCTGGCTCCTCGAACGCTTACTAACATGACTTCTGAAATATGTTAGCCCGAACGGTAGTAAACGATATACCAAAACTTACATGTTCATAAATCTTTCTTTCAAAGACTTACAAATATACATCATACCTCATCATGGACTAAATGCAAAACATATATATAGGCACTCCGTTATATTCTTTACACAAATCCTAAGTCGCAACATTCTATTCTAGGTTGCTCGTAGAAACCTACACGATCCGATCATCACCTTCATTATTTGCTATCATACTTGAGGTGAGTTCATAGCCCCGCTTACATTACTTTAATGTTTTACAAACCCTTGGGGGAAATACATGCTACTTTTAAACCGAACACAATGCTTTGAAACTGTATGCTGCCTGATTGTTTTATTATTACTAAGTACCTACCTTGCCAATCCTAGGCCCCATCATGAACCATTTAATCACTAGTATTAGTGAGCGCGAGTATTGTGAATAGGCCTATTGGGATTGACGAATCCCATTTGTTTGAGCAGTTAGTTCAAATGAATGCACTATATTTGAAAACATTAAGTATGACGGCAAAGTACTTACCGGGGCAACATAACCGCCGATTGATATTGGTACACGTTAACGTTTTGGTTGCATGAGCTTAGTACATAATAATAACTGTTTTGTTTTCTAACATGAGTATGAGTCTAATTAACTCATTACTACCAACATATTGTGTTCAACCTTAAACAAACTCTATGAATTTCACTCAACCTTTGTGTTGACCTCTTAAGCATGTATTTCAGGTCCATGATAATCAAGAATGGAGCGGGAAGGGCACGTACCGAAGGAAGAAGGCTATAAACAATTATGTCATTCTATAAAAACATCATAGACTTTATATTGATGTGTTTTGAAACAATGCAACATTTTGGGACCTCACTATGTAAACTTTGATATATTTGAATAATATGAATGACAACTCTTTTTATTACGATTCGTTTAGAGATCGTTTTCTATTATTATGACTGTTGTGCCATCGAGTAACACCCAAGTTGAATTCCGCTGCAACATGAATTGGGGGTGTTACAGATTGGTATCAGAGCCATGGTTATAGAGAAACGGGTCTAAGTGAGACCTAAACTATAACTACAATAACAAGCAAAAACATTTTTATAGCCTTCCGCTCTTCGTGCCTTCCATCCTCCAGAAGATTATGGACTTATTACACATGTTATGCTACATGAACATATTTGTATATTGTTATATGCACATTGACATAGTTTGAACATTTTCCATAAACATTTGATTATTTTTGACATCATAAATTGTAGACATCATGTCCGCACCTCCATCTCCCGATCATCTTCATGCTATGCCCGAGTATTTACCAATTCTTCCCGGACCCGATGATCCTTACTTTGAACAAATTGACTATGACGATGAGGAAATACCTTATGAGGATCTAGAAAATGAAATAGATTCGGACGAAGATCCTGAAATGGATTTGGACATAAATATCGATGAGTACGAAGAGGATCCTGAAATGGATGTTGACATCGAAGGCATCGAGGAGGAAGCGGAGGAACTATTAGTGGTGCCACATTTATCACCATTGACATCTCCACCTCCGGTTTCACCAATTTCATCCGAATCTAACCGTACCACTCCAGCTCAAGTTCCGAATTCTACTCACCAAACCGGCGGTACATCTACATCTACACATATGTTCGCGAACTCAGCTCAATACGAAATCTACTCTTTGAAACAAGCTCTCAACCTAACCCAACTCAAAGTTAAATGTATGGCAAGTCAAATGCATGAATGTATGTCCAAGGTAAATTCTGCTAGAATGGATGCCATGAATGCTCGAGACGACCTATATTGGTTTAAGCTTGACATGAGCTACGTTAAGAGTGACTCGGATCATGTTGGGGAAGTAGTCTTAAATCCTTTGACTGGCTTGGATGATGTCAAGGATAGACTCACTTTGGTTGAGAGGGCCCAAGAACAGGACGCGGTTCAAATTCACAAACTACTTCACCGCCTAAATACCGCCGAAATCAGGTTAGATGTGGCAAACTTTGACAGGTATCAACTTAGGAATGATTTGTGTGGGATGCAAACTCAAATGAGTTCCATACAACAAAGGATATACCGAAAGGAGGTCAAAGAATACCGTCCAAACGAAAGCGTAGATGTGTTAGCAACACGCGGAAATAATAATCCAACCGGACCACAACAACCTCCCAACCAACGTTAGACTAGTGTTATAGTACTAGTTAGCTTTTGTACAACGTTGTAATTACTAACTGAAAGTATCAGTTAGTAAGTTTTGAATGAACTTGTAATAAGTTCGATTTTGTAATCAACGTTATATAAATATAACTTTGTTTTATATACTACCATGTGTTGCTTTTAAGTTTCAAACATTATCATCCTATCATTCTTATCAAACATTGTGCTCATCTCACAACTCTCTAATTACAATGTATCTTTTGAACAATAGAACCATGGCGCCCAAGAAAAAGACCCCACCAACGATGACACAAGCCGCCATCCGCAAACTGGTGAAGGATAGTGTCAATGCAGCACTTATCGCTGAACGAGCAGCCGTAGCTGCAGCAGCTGCAGCAGCTGCCGATGCCACCACAGCTGCTGGTGCTGCTGATGCTGCAGCAGCTGCTGATGCTGCAGCCGCTGCTGATGCTGCAGCAGCCGCAGAAGCCGCCACTGCTGCGGAAGCTGCAATAGCTGCAGAGACTGCCAGACTTGCCAGTCTTAACCTTGGAGGACCTACCCCTCCAGTGACCAATGTTACTACAGTACCAAAGGGTTGCTCGTTCATTTCCTACCTGAAATGTGAACCCCTCAAATTCAAGGGTACTGAAGGGGCTGTAGGTTTGACCCGTTGGTTCGAAAAGGCGGAGTCGGTGTTCATTGTTAGTAAATGTACTGAGGTTGACAAAGTTCAGTATGCCACAAGTACTTTGTTGAATGAGGCGTTGTCCTGGTGGAACTCAATTGCTCAACCCATGGGCATTGAGAATGCCTACAAAATTACTTGGGCTAATTTGAAACAAATGATGATTAAGGAATACTGTCCACGCAGTGAGATACAAAAGTTGGAAGTTGAGTTCTGGGATCATACGGTTAAGGGAAATGATATCATGACCTACAACCGTAGATTCCAGGAACTGAGGATACTTTGTCCATCAATGGTTTCCCCAAAGGAAAAGATGTTGGAAAGGTATATTTGGGGACTTCCCTCAAGCATACAGGGGAATGTGACTTCGGCAAATCCCAAAGAACTTGATGAGGCTATGCGGATGTCCCGTAGTCTCATGGATCAAGTGGTACGTATGTCGGAAACCCGCAGGCAAAACAACCTCAACATCAACAACAACAACAGCAATGCCAACAATCCCAACAACTCCAACTACCGTAACAACAACAACAACAAGAACAACAACAATAAACGACCATATGATGGTAACCGTGGGAACAACAACAATAACAACAACAACAACCAAACCCGAAACAACAACCACCACAATCAGCAGAACAGGAGACAAGAAGCCGCGACGGCTTATGTTGCTGCACCTGCTGGTGGGAAATCAACCACAATGTACCAAGTGCAATTACCATCACGAAGGTCCTTGCCCGGCCAAATGCCACAAGTGCCAAAAGCCCGGACATCTTGCCAAGGATTGTAGGGGCAAGGGTATAGCTACTGGGGCTAACTCACAGCCCATAGTTACATGTTTCGGGTGTGGTGAAAGGGGACACTATAAGAACAACTGTCCTCAAAACCAAGGGCCCCAAGGCGGAGGTGCTCGTGCTAGGGCCTATGTCATAGGAAAGGAAGAACCACACCAAGACCCGAACGTGGTTACCGGTACGTTCCTACTCAATAATATTCCTGTTAAAGTATTATTCGATTCTGGTGCTGATATGAGCTTTATATCTACTAGAATTGCGCCCTTACTTGATATTCCATCAATTACTTTAACCACTAGTTATAATGTTGAGCTAGCTACCGGTGACTTAGTAAATACCAATACCGTAATCCCAAACTGTACCCTTAATCTCTTAGATCACCCCTTTAACATCAATCTTATGCCAATCGAACTCGGAAGTTTCGATGTTGTTATTGGCATGGATTGGTTGTCTAAACATCAAGCTAACATTATTTGTGGTGAAAGAGTTGTGCACATTCCATGTGACAATGAAACTTTGATCATTCGTGGTGATCAAAGTGGAACCCGAATAAACATCATCTCATGTATCAAAACCATGAAGTACATTGAGAAAGGATGTTATGCTTTCTTAGCCCACGTAACAGAAAAGAAAACCGATGAAAAACGTCTCGAAGATGTTCCTATTGCCCGTGAGTTTCCTGAAGTCTTTCCAGAAGACTTACCCGGACTACCACCACATCGACAAATAGAGTTCAGAATTGATTTAATACCAGGAGCGGCGCCAGTTGCCCGCGCACCATACCGGCTAGCACCTTCAGAGATGCAAGAGCTATCAAATCAATTACAAGAACTTGCGGACAAGGGATTTATTCGACCCAGTTCCTCACCTTGGGGAGCTCCAGTTTTATTCGTGAAAAAGAAAGACGGGTCATTACGCATGTGTATTGACTATCGTGAACTAAACAAATTAACCATAAAGAACCGATACCCACTACCAAGAATTGATGATTTATTCGATCAATTGCAAGGCTCAACCTATTACTCAAAAATTGACCTACGTTCAGGTTACCACCAAGTTAGAGTTCGTGATGAAGACATTCCAAAAACGGCCTTTAGGACACGATATGGTCACCATGAATTCCAAGTGATGCCCTTTGGGTTAACTAATGCACCGGCAGTATTCATGGATCTCATGAATCGGGTGTGTAAACCATATTTGGACAAATTCGTGATCGTATTCATAGACGACATTCTCATTTATTCCAAAAACGAAGAGGAACACAAAGAACACCTTAGAACAATTTTAGCACTACTCAAGGAAGAGAAATTGTATGCAAAGTTTTCCAAATGCGAATTTTGGATTCAATCCGTACAATTCCTTGGGCATGTGATTGACAAGACCGGTTTACATGTCGATCCCGCTAAAATTGAAGCTATCAAAAACTGGCCAACACCTACCACACCTACAGAAATTCGTCAATTTCTGGGTTTAGCTGGGTATTACCGAAGGTTTATTGAAGGATTTTCTTCAATAGCAAAATCTTTGACCAAGCTAACTCAGAAAAACAAGAAATACGTGTGGGATGAAGACGAAGAAAATGCTTTCCAAACCCTTAAACAAAAACTTTGTAGTGCTCCTATCCTAGCATTGCCAGATGGGATCGAAGATTTTGTAGTCTATTGTGATGCATCGTACCAAGGTTTAGGTGCCGTGTTGATGCAACGTGATAAGGTCATGGCTTATGCTTCACGACAACTCAAGGTTCATGAAGAAAATTACACCACTCATGACTTAGAGTTAGGAGCTGTGGTCTTTGCACTAAAAATCTGGAGGCACTATCTATACGGTACTAGATGTACTGTGTACACCGATCATAAAAGCCTACAACACATTTTGAACCAAAAAGAACTAAACATGCGACAACGTCGTTGGTTGGAATTACTAAGTGATTATGACTGCGACATTCGTTATCACCCAGGGAAAGCAAACGTAGTAGCCGACGCCCTAAGCCGAAAGGAACGAGTTAAACCACTACGAGTCCGAGCCTTAGTTTTAACCATAAATTCCAACTTTCCTACCCAAATCCTTCACGCTCAAGCTGAGGCAGTGAAACAAGAAGACATCCAAAAGGAGAGGTTGGATGGCATGATACAAAAGAAATTCGAAACCCGTTCCGATGGAACTCTATGCTTCCAAGGTCGAAGTTGGTTACCACTTTTTGGTGGCCTACGAGACTTGATCATGCATGAATCACACAAATCTAAATACTCCATACATCCAGGATCTGATAAAATGTATCATGATCTTAAGTTACTTTATTGGTGGCCGAACATGAAAGCCGACATTGCAACATATGTTAGCAAGTGTCTTACCTGCTCCAAAGTAAAAGCCGAACACCAAAAACCATCCGGTCCATTGCAACAACCAGAAATTCCTACCTGGAAATGGGAAAGAATTACTATGGACTTCATTACCAAACTCCCAAGGACATCAAGCGGTTATGACTCCATCTGGGTCATAGTTGATCGTCTCACAAAATCAGCACACTTTATACCAATCAAAGAGACTTACAAAATGGAACAACTAACCCGACTGTACGTCAAAGAAATAGTCTCAAGACATGGTGCACCGATATCCATCATATCCGACAGAGATGGTAGATTTACTTCCAATTTCTGGCAATCACTCCAAGACGCCTTTGGAACAAATCTAG
The DNA here is from genome assembly GCA_030686995.1 of Artemisia argyi. NCBI lineage: Eukaryota > Viridiplantae > Streptophyta > Magnoliopsida > Asterales > Asteraceae > Artemisia > Artemisia argyi. The sequence continues at coordinate 106,914,858 of CM060689.1, read as the reverse complement.
ACATGAGTACAGCATATCACCCTCAGACCGATGGTCAGAGTGAACGAACCATCCAAACTCTTGAAGACATGCTTCGAGCATGTATAATAGACTTTGGAAAAGGATGGGATACTCATTTACCATTAGTCGAATTTTCCTACAACAACAGCTATCATACAAGTATTAAAGCAACCCCATTTGAAGCACTTTACGGTCGAAAGTGTCGTTCACCTGCTTGTTGGGCTGAAGTGGGAGAAGTTCAACTCACTGGACCAGAACTCATCCGTGAAACAACGGATAAAATTGTACAAATCAAAAATTGGTTACAAGCCGCAAGAGATCGACAGAAAAGTTATGCCGACACACGACGCAGACCCCTAGAATTCCAAGTCGGAGATAGGGTTATGCTAAAGGTATCGCCTTGGAAAGGCTTGATACGATTCGGTAAACGAGGAAAACTAAACCCAAGATACATCGGACCATTCAAAATCCTAGCCAGGGTTGGTCCTGTGGCGTACCGACTTGAGCTTCCGTCAGAACTCAGTAGTGTACACCCCACTTTCCATGTATCTAACCTAAAGAAATGCTTATCGGATGAATCACTTGTGATTCCACTCGATGAAATTCAACTCAATGACGATCTTCAATTTGTTGAGGAACCCGTAGAAATCATGGACCGAGAGGTCAAACAACTCAAACAAAGCCGTATTCCAATTGTCAAAGTTCGTTGGAACTCACGACGTGGTCCTGAATACACATGGGAACGAGAGGACCAGATACGTAAGAAATACCCACATCTTTTTACCAACGAAGCTTCTACCTCCAACGTAAATTGATCTCCGGGACGGAGCTCTCGTATGGGGTGGAGACTGTAACAAATCACAATTTCAGGTTAATTTCTATTTTCGGAAAATTTTACTATTCATGTTACTATTCATTTTTACTATTCATTTCTTTCTGAATTTTTCCCGAAAGTTGATTTTTATTTCATATTCTCGAGTGATAAATCATTTCCATGACAAATTAAATGTTTGACACTCGTCAGATCATTTTCGTGAAAGTTATTAAGGAATGACACGACATTACACGTTTTAGGGTAAAACGGCAATCAGAAATTCTACGCACAACGAAATTTGATCCCGTCAGGTGACCCCACATCAGAAAAATGTTTAACACATTCATGATTTATTTGAGAATAAATCATAACTGAGAAAAATCATGGCCCAAATAAACTTCGGCCGTGAAAAACTGGAATTTTCAGTTTTACGCGTTTTTACTCAGCCGTAACCCTAGCCTTTACCTGCACCGCATTTCTAAGATGATTTGAGCTTTCAACTTATTTAAATAAGTCAACATATTTTTCCCTCCTCCATTGACTAAAAATTATTCCTTGATTTTATAAATCATTCCTTGATTTTTAGGCTTCCGGTTTGATGTCTAAAAGACATTTAACACCAACCGACACCAGACTGAGCCCAGTCTTGACATTATAAATCATTTTAAATCATTTTTAGCATATTAGAAAAGTAACATTTTACTTTTCTCAGTTTTACGCAATATTCGTACATTTTACGTATTACGCGTTTTAGACCCGTGTTTCCAGCTTTTAGCAGGTTTTACCACCCAAATGGAACTTATCACCCATTTTATATTTTATTATGGGACTTATGAACATTTCTAACAATACTTTAAAGTTTCATAATTTTACGACACCCGGTTTTACGTTTTGAGGCCTAATCATTTACGGTTGGCATTTCCCGGAGTCAAAATGCATCTTTTAACCAAGGATAATACCAAGCCAAGCCACCTCCCCTCCTTATCTGTTTTGGAACCGCCTCTAGGGGGGGGAGTCACACCCTTGGTGGCTTGATCTTGTGCCTTGTGATCTAGGATGCATACATGTGTTCTTTTTGGCAAAATATCTCTTGAAAACTAACCTCCTCAAAGTCATATATATACCCCCTCCCCTCTCCATATGGCCGGCCATCCCAACACACCTAAATCATCTCACACTTAGCTTATCTCTTCTAATTTGTTGCAAGGTTCAAGTGAAGTTCAAGTATAGAAACCCTAGTTAGCTTATTTCTTACCAAAAATCTTCCAAACCCTAACATACTTGGTGTTTTCTCTTGAGTTTAAATCCACTCAATACACCTCAACCTTTATCATCTATCTTTCAAGAATACTAAGAGTAGAAAGGTTGCTTGAAGTGAAAAGGGTTGAAGCTTGTCTATCAAAGTCCATTTCCTTACTAGTTACTCCTTTCTTTCATTAGAAAGCCTAAAGTTGTAAGCCTAAACCTAACATGCTTCTTGTTTATTTATCATGTTCATCTCATTTATATGTTATTCTTGCTATATTATGTGTTGTAATTATGTCCATGATGAATCATGATGAGTAAAAGATGTTGTTGTAATGACTTATTGAAACAAATTACTAAAACAAGCAAACTAGTGAATATCTTGGTATAACCTGATCAAAATGGTAAAAATTTTATATTGGATTATTACATATTACAGTAGAGGACTTAACAAGAAAACCATAGCAATTTGAACCACCTAAAAAGAGTAAACGAGTCAAAAGTTATGGCGATTTGAAGTTACCAAAGATTTTCGGCAAAACTGCCTAAATGTTTCTGTGATTTCTGTGACAGAACCTAAAACACGCAAAAAGAGGCATTTCTGGTCCGATTCATGAAAAAGTTAAAACACGAAAGTTGTCCGGAATCATGTTTTCATTCAGGAACAAAGAGGCTCAAGCCTTGAAAACGCCTTCTGAGTGAGATATTTCTCAGTTTTCTTAACAGCTATTTACATATTTTAAGTTACTAAGTTATTGTCATACTTTCAAAGGAATAAAAGGTATTATGACCTATAACCAAGACCACCACCATGGCTAGAACCAAGGTAGTGTCTCATGACCATGGAACAAGGACCAAAGGTCATGGCTAGGCCATGACGAATGACCAAACCAACTTACCAAGGCGTAAACATGAAACAATGAAATTGGCGATATATGGAACAAGCAATTTGTATCTACTTCACCTAAAAGGAAACCATGAGATTTTACCAAGACAAATGGTCATACAAGACTTATAAAACTACCCCTAATAACAATCTTCATGTACTATAAACTTTCCTAAGTTTATACAAATATCGGACATGTAACTTTTTCGGATCAAAACTTATATCTATATACTTTATCAACTACTACAATAGTAGGGAGCTTCATGTGAGGAGTTCATTATGTAAGCCGTCGAGATGAGTTGTGGATTTACGAGTTAAAGTGTCCTGGCTCCTCGAACGCTTACTAACATGACTTCTGAAATATGTTAGCCCGAACGGTAGTAAACGATATACCAAAACTTACATGTTCATAAATCTTTCTTTCAAAGACTTACAAATATACATCATACCTCATCATGGACTAAATGCAAAACATATATATAGGCACTCCGTTATATTCTTTACACAAATCCTAAGTCGCAACATTCTATTCTAGGTTGCTCGTAGAAACCTACACGATCCGATCATCACCTTCATTATTTGCTATCATACTTGAGGTGAGTTCATAGCCCCGCTTACATTACTTTAATGTTTTACAAACCCTTGGGGGAAATACATGCTACTTTTAAACCGAACACAATGCTTTGAAACTGTATGCTGCCTGATTGTTTTATTATTACTAAGTACCTACCTTGCCAATCCTAGGCCCCATCATGAACCATTTAATCACTAGTATTAGTGAGCGCGAGTATTGTGAATAGGCCTATTGGGATTGACGAATCCCATTTGTTTGAGCAGTTAGTTCAAATGAATGCACTATATTTGAAAACATTAAGTATGACGGCAAAGTACTTACCGGGGCAACATAACCGCCGATTGATATTGGTACACGTTAACGTTTTGGTTGCATGAGCTTAGTACATAATAATAACTGTTTTGTTTTCTAACATGAGTATGAGTCTAATTAACTCATTACTACCAACATATTGTGTTCAACCTTAAACAAACTCTATGAATTTCACTCAACCTTTGTGTTGACCTCTTAAGCATGTATTTCAGGTCCATGATAATCAAGAATGGAGCGGGAAGGGCACGTACCGAAGGAAGAAGGCTATAAACAATTATGTCATTCTATAAAAACATCATAGACTTTATATTGATGTGTTTTGAAACAATGCAACATTTTGGGACCTCACTATGTAAACTTTGATATATTTGAATAATATGAATGACAACTCTTTTTATTACGATTCGTTTAGAGATCGTTTTCTATTATTATGACTGTTGTGCCATCGAGTAACACCCAAGTTGAATTCCGCTGCAACATGAATTGGGGGTGTTACAGATTGGTATCAGAGCCATGGTTATAGAGAAACGGGTCTAAGTGAGACCTAAACTATAACTACAATAACAAGCAAAAACATTTTTATAGCCTTCCGCTCTTCGTGCCTTCCATCCTCCAGAAGATTATGGACTTATTACACATGTTATGCTACATGAACATATTTGTATATTGTTATATGCACATTGACATAGTTTGAACATTTTCCATAAACATTTGATTATTTTTGACATCATAAATTGTAGACATCATGTCCGCACCTCCATCTCCCGATCATCTTCATGCTATGCCCGAGTATTTACCAATTCTTCCCGGACCCGATGATCCTTACTTTGAACAAATTGACTATGACGATGAGGAAATACCTTATGAGGATCTAGAAAATGAAATAGATTCGGACGAAGATCCTGAAATGGATTTGGACATAAATATCGATGAGTACGAAGAGGATCCTGAAATGGATGTTGACATCGAAGGCATCGAGGAGGAAGCGGAGGAACTATTAGTGGTGCCACAGAATATTTATTTATTTTTATTTTTATTTTTTTGTAAAGGGGAGTAATCATGCACCCTGGTAAAATATATTAACCAAAAAAACATTGAAGTACAATGGATGAGAGTGAGTCCCTCACCTCAGTCCCGTAGGACACTTAGAGACTCGAATATAAGAATGACACACCATTATATCAAACAAAGGTCGCTATCACTAACCTATTGTTTAACTGAAGACTAATATACCCATCTGGGAGTACCAAAACCACAACTGAACTTCAAGAGCTCCGCAGAGCACTATTAAAAGGTTTGATTGAGAGAAGCACTAAGTAAATTTTATGTCATTGTTTCGATTTTTCTAAAATAATAAAATTAAGTAGCTACATGCTACTGATAGAAATTAAAACTACATTAGCATTTGCTAGAAAACTAAATCATTCAATACCTTGACATATCAATTGTCTGCCATAAGCCAAATTCTAAGCTTGATAGGATTATGATGTGCTTCTTTCCAGAAGCAACAGCAAAATCAGCAAGATTTTTAGCAAACTCAACCATCATTCCCTGCTTATAGCCAATTAGAATTCAGTTAGTTATCATTATTCAACAGAAGTTATGCATCTAAAGAGGAAGATGTGCTTGCATGCTTTACAAAAACTCACATGTGAACATAGCTGTGTGTAAAATAGACGGTTTAAATAGCGTGAACTAGGAATTAAAACACGGAAGATTTGCAGCTAATCAATTATTGAACACTACATGATAACTATATTTCAATACAAAGACGTGTCACGACTCATGGGACTTGTCAAATTTTTGAGGTATGGAAAGTTTATAACTAAAGGTCTAACCTCTTATAAGGCATCTTTTTATAAGCTGCTTTAAAATAAGTTCTTATAAGCTGCTTACAATAAGTACTTCTGGATAGTTATCATCAAATACTTCAAACACAATCAGACACATATATGTACACTACAAGCATTAAAAACATCAGTTAAAACATTAGTAACTTAAGACACGTGGCATATTGATTGGACAAATTGACACGTGGCATATTGTTAAGTAACTTAAGACACGTTCCATTTGACCTACCATTAGGTTGAGTGGCAGATACGTCATTTGAGTGATGGTCAGCACCGATATCATTAGCAATAGGAGCAGTGTCATCGTTCTTTGGTGGATCCACATCAGCATCAGTTTTATTTTCTTGGTTATTTTCTTTGGTTTCCATCTCGAAAGTTTCAGTCACCGTCTCAGTCCCGTTTTGCCAGTGGGTTCATCAGGGGCCTCATTGTCATTTTCTTTTTTCTTTTTTCTTTTTTTCCCCCTTCCATTTTCCTCCTATTTTTTTCCTTTCATTTTCATCCTTTTTTTTTACTTTTTTTTTTCAGTTTCCTCATTCTGTTTGTTTGATTCATCAGGATCTAACTCACCTGCTTCATCACTTGTGGTTGCATCATCTTCCTTAGCTCTAAGCTCTCTGTTACTTCTATCATCGTCCTTAACTATGGTCCAGTTGTACTTTTCATTATTATCAGAATTTTCATCGTTTTCATCATCTTTATTATCCCAAAGTTTTTCATCAACAGTTTCACTATCTTCCCAAGTTTCTCCCATGGCGGAATCCAGTTTCGGTTCCTCAGTTTCATCCTTGTTTTCATCCTCGCTAACATCGAGAGCATCAACATCAAAATCTTGCTCCATTTCTATACCTTTTTCATCTATACTAGGAACATTATCATTGAATGCATCTTGTTTTTCTCCCTAAAGACATTAAACAAAATTAAAATTAAATCCATATTCAAGCCAATAGAAAGAAAACAAGAGGGTCCCCAATCAAATACCTTTTCGGTTCCAAGTAGGTGATCTTCATCTTCAATCTGTTCACTCACATCTTTAGCACCAGCACCCTCACCCATACCAGTTCCAGTAGCATCTTAAGTTTTATCACCATCATCTTCTTGGTCTTCTACGAATCTACGGTGCATCTAAAACCTTGCTTGTATAATGATGTGAAAATCTCAGCAAGCACATGAGTAACCATAGACAGCTGTAAAAAATTCAAAACAATATAAATTGTCATGGAACCTAAGCAAGTTATTAACATAAAACTTTTGGAAAGACTAACTTAAAGTTAGGCAAATTAGTTTCAAAAGTACCTTTTCAAGTTCAAAATAATCTTCGATTATTCACTTTGATAATGAACCACAAAATTCAGGTTAAATCCACAAAACATAGAAAAGCAAGCATAAATGTGTCATGGCTACACCGCTCTCAGTTGTACTCTCGCTTGTATGCATTTCACTGATTTAGTCTCATGTATGGTGTTTCACACATTATCAACTCTAAATGTCAGCAACAAGGAAGTTATCTGATAAGGTCACCTGCAAAATAAAATGAAATTTCTCGTTATTTATCACAATCTAGCATGTTACAGAACCGGGATACATTCAATTTAGTTTCAAGAATTTATCATCGATCTGATACATCTTTCATAACCATAAGGTAGTTAAGACTATGTTCAAAACTCATTAACATTGTTGATCTTATAGTCAGAGGTTAAACATTTATTTTGCTTAACAATACAGGAAGAGGGGTATGATTTAAGACTTGTTTCAAAAACATACCTTCTGGCCAAGTTTGAAAGGAGGAAGACCCTTGTAAGGGCATGTGCCGCACCTGAAAGCAACAACTGAAACATCAACAGTTGGGACACAGAAGCCCATACCAGTCAATTTCCTGTTAAGGGCTAGCAAAACTTTGTTGATTGCCTACATAGATAAAAACACACAGCATAAGAAATTAAACATTTATGTAACTACTATTACAGAAAAATAATTAAATAAATAATAAATAAATAATTATAACACAGTTATACCTTAGCAGCTCCGGTGCTGCTGGGAATGATGTTGAAAGAAGCAGCTCTTCAACCTCTCCAGTCCTTCATTGATGGTCCATCAACAGTCTTTTGGGTGGCTGAAACATGATTCACACAATGTTAAAATCATTTTACTACAAACTATTAAGTAACGGGCTGAAATAACATAATGATTAACAGGTTGCAATGATACATACCGGTCATGCCGTGTACTGTTGTCATAAGACCCTCAACAATGACAAACTTGTCATTGATAACCTTGGCCAAAGGAGCAAGGCAGTTGGTTTTGCAACTAGCGTTTGAAACAATGTTAAGCTCGGGCTTGTATTCCTTCTCGTTGACACCCAAAACAAACATAGGTGCATCTGCACTTGGAGCAGAGATGATATAACCTTGTTGGCTCCACCCTGAAAATACAAAATTAATCATATTCAGTTCAATGTTTTTTTTTGGGTAAAAGGTCAACGACCTGGTAAATATATTATCCAAAAAACGTTGAAGTACAATGGAATGTGGCTGAAATACCACATTAACCTCAAGCACAGGCGCTTGATAAACACAACTGCTAAACAGTAAAATAACATGCACAACATGTGCATCTAACCAAACCAACATGCTAAACAAAGCAACTAAAAAGCAAAAAACACAAAAATCATAGAGATGAGACAACTATTTCTTCTTGCGTCCTTGCACCTTGAAATCTCTTGGAGAACCGTTCTTGGATTTGGAATAATATGCAATATCATCATAGTTCTCATAGACTTCAACTACAACTTCTTCAGCAAATGTAGCCTTTTTAATAGGACTCTTTACTACATCAGGTGTAGTAAACGAGCTAGACGAATGAAATTCAGAATAGGCCACACTAGTAGAAGCACCATCATTATGGGAACCATGTTCCCGTAAACCATCTGTATCCACATATACCGGTTGCTGAATTTGTGAACGTCCACCCTCCACAACTGCAGCAGCCCCTAAATCACACTTCAAAGCATCATTAGATGTACCACTCGAAGTAGAATCAACATTAGAAGACTTAAGAACAGCCCCCTCCTTATGTTGTACTCTCCGATTCTTCTTCTTGGTAGCCGGTTTAGAAACAGGTTGGTATATAAGATTTGGCTTCGTAGAAACCCCCGTAACCCCTTTCTTACCCATATCATAAGTATGACCAGCCTTTGTAGCGTGAACCTTACCCTTTACCTCACTATCTTGTTGAGTCGAATCCTTAGTAACCCGCTTACGCCTAAGAGGACATACATTATCATTATGATTGAAACAAACACACTTAGAACACCAAGATGGCCACCATTCATACTCAACTTCAAGAACTTCCATGTAATGACCCTTACCCTTAGGTAAAGGAATTTCAACCTCAATTGATTCCAAAACATCTAAATCAGCCGATAACTCAATGAGTACCCGAGCATATGAATAACGTCCCCAAGGGTTCTTACACATATCATTAGTACCCGCATCAAACCGAATGATCCGGCCCAACTGTTTTGCAATCAAACTTATACCAGATTTGGAGTATACGACGGATGGTATATCATGGATGCGTACCCAAACCGGTACCTTAGTAATCTTCTCCTTCTCAAGCCTCATATTAGGCACCCAAATATGCAAGAATAAAGGCATTGATCTAATAAACCAAGGACCACCAGAAAGAACTTTATTCATACCTTCGAGTGACGAGAACTTGAAAATGAAGAAACCATTCCGCAATATAACATGTTCAAAGCCGAACCTACCCCAAGCGTGCTTGACATAATCTTCCACAATAGGAAATGCAATTCTTTGACCGATGAAATAACCGTATAATGAATTAGTAAGTTTAGTACACATGTCATCCACAACAGCCAAAGGAATAACCACTCTTGAACCCGACCTTGTAGCTTCATCAACTCCACCAGAATGTGAATCACTAGTTACATTAGGCCCACAAGAACCTCCAATCTTATCCCCATCAGCTAGCCTTTCATTAATATCCTTTGACGTACCGACCAATGCATCCCCCAACGAATCAGAAGCTATAGCATTAGTATGCATAAGGATATCAGACGTAGAACTAACCAAACGTACCCCTTGTATTACAGCAGCCTTCGGAGAAGAAACAATGTGACCATGATCTTTTGGTAGCACAAAACTCCCCGTTTTCCCTTCCAAACCTGCACTTTTCAATAACGACTTCAATGGCCTACTAGAATTGTTAAGAATCTTGCCATCGATGTTTCCAATCCTATTAGCCAACCCCCTAGCCTTGGAAGGCTCATTAACATTCAAAGAACCAGAATCCATACTCTCTTAAACCCACTTGAATCACTAAGAACAAACAGCTACAACCCTTAGCACTTATGCCACGAATGACTCAAAACACCAAATCAATTGATGTACTTTCAAATCCAAACCCTAGTAAGAGTACCTTCAAACCAAGCAGAAAAAAGTCGACCAAAATCGACTTGAATTTAACCCAAATCCTGTATGATACGCCAATAACAAGAATTGAAACCCTAAAAAGGACTCAATTGGAAAAGAACCAAGCGTAGCAGCAGCAACAAGTCGAACCAAGAAATAGCAGCACCAAATCCTCTAAAACAAAATAAAAGTCGACCAGAAATAAACCCAATCCAATCAGATGGAAAAAAACCTAAAACCGATTAGGTTTTAAATTCTTTCAATCAAATCGAAAATAAAGAATACCCAGCAATCGACTTCAATAAACAATTCAAGTGATAAATCGACCTTATATAGGGATAGTAGATCCAATAGAACCGACTATATAGAGTGTAACAAGATAAGGATCGACTTATAGAGAAATCAGATGGAATAAACCCTAATCGTAAACAACAAACCAATTATCCCTATGAAGATGAATCAAGCAACGATTCCAATTAAATAGGGCTAATCAAAGATGCTTAACCCTAGAATCATGAAGATCGCACCAAATTAATAGGGAGAAGGGATAATGAGGCTGAAAACTCGATTTGTGAATTAGGGTTTCCAAATAGACGATTATCTAATCCCTTGAAAAAATAACACCAAAACCAGAATCACGTAATTAAGACACTAATAATGATTAAGATAACTTAATCAAATCAATGAACAAGTACAAGATTAAGGATAAAAGGTGATAATCGATTTGCAGCCAAGGGGAAAAGAAATCGCCTAGAGAGAGAAACTATTAGGGTTTAATTTTCTCACATGTGATACCTACTTTTCGAGTAATTTCGTTCTCTTAGTTTATTCAGTTCAATGTTGACCAACTATAATATAAACATGTAACAAACAGAGATCTAATCAGACCTTCAAATGGGCTGCAGCCTTGTCCTTGGCGGTGAAAACACCAGTGGACTCAACAACAAAGTCAGCTCCAGCCTCACCCCATGTGATGTCTTCTGGGCTCCTAAATACCACCAAAAAAGCATATATTAACATCATATACTAAATTTATATGTAGGACATGTCTATTTTGATGGATTTAGATGTTACCTGATGCCAAAAACAGTGACGGGCTTCTCTCCGAAGAGAAGTGTCTTCTAATCGTTAACCTTAAGCTCGTGGTGCTTCCATTAGCCGTGGACGGTGTCATACTTGAACATGCATGTCTGCCAAGCACGATAACAGGTAAATATTATTAATTACATATATACAAACAGAGATTACATAAGCAAGACGCACATATATACATAGATCTAAACATCAATCCATCAGAGAACATTAACGGAAACAAACTCATCGTACAGAGTTTCAAGCAATAGTTTGTATTACTACGTAAACGCAGCTCATAGAATAACACATATACAAAACACTAGGAAGAGACATGGATTCATAAATTGAAAAACTCCGCATTTACACGCTTTGCATGACAGAACAAACACACAGACATGGTAAACTGGTTTTTGAAACATGTTATATGACTAAGATATTTTGCAAATTCAAAACATACATGAAGAAAGACCAGACCCTATGCTAACACAAACAGATCTCACAAACTAAACACGACAATTTCATAAACAGCTAACAAGTCTCATAAGACCATATCCATATTCAAAAACCGAACCAGTAATAATATTCATACACTCAACACATCGCCAAACAGTTTATAAACATTTTCAACCATATGCACATTCGAACACAGCTACATACAGTCATACACACTACTATACCAACCACATTTTCAACAAATACCTAAACACAAATCCATAATTCAAACCAGTATATGCACAATCATGCAATGTATTCATAAGAGATTGCCATCCAAACAACAAGCAATGTATGCATACAATCATAACAACTACATTAACTAACAATTGAACAAATATGAAAATTATACCATGTAACAAGTGATGAAAGGGGTCGTTAACAGCAACAAGCTCAACATCATCTCTCCGAAGAGCAACTCTCGCGAACAACCTTCCAATCCTTCCGAAACCTAAATCACAAAATAATAATCACAATCTAAACAAGAAAACAAAAAAAGATCCAAACTCAAAAAAATTACAACATACACACACAATCATAACTAACGTTTCAACAAACACCTAACAACATATACACAAGCACAAAACATCAAAAACTACACACAGATTACGATCAATCTATAGTGTTAATTCCAATCTCATATACACAATCATATCAACTAACTTAACCAACTTCTCAACTACCACCAAACATCATCTACCTTTTACTTACTGTCTCATCCCATCAATTATGAAAAAGAAAGAAGAAGAATAAACAACAAGATTCAAAAATAAACAACAAACCAACCCTCTGCCTCATCCTATCATCGATCTTGAACCAAGAAAATAAAAAAACAAAGAAACAGAATATCAAAACCTACCCGTATCCTTGTAATAAAGATCTTGAAGCGGAGAAAACATCAACAAGATTCAAAAAGGGTGGTGGTGGCCGGAAAAGTTTAACGCCGGTATTTGAAACATAAATTACCCCGTCGTTTGTATAGCCGGAAAAGTAATGCCACCACCGGACTCTGTCACAGCATCAACAGATACGCCGGATGTGTGTGTGTGTGTGTGTGTGAAGATGATGGTGATATAGCGGTGACTGGTTATGGTGTTCTTTTCTTTAATTTGGATTTTGGGACTAATGAAGATGTTGGAGAAATATAACATACAATAAACCCTAAAACGACTCTCTCTCTCTAGGGGTGATTTCCTGCAGCCTCCTCTTCATCTTTTCCGGCCAAAAACCACCCCTAAAATCGCCTCTCTACTTCTAAATGATCTATTGATTCGTTTGGATAGTATGCAATCGATGTTAGGGTTGTGTTAATTCAAAGAGGAGGCTGTTCAAACCCTAAAAAGCTCTTTTTTGATCCACCATCTATTGTGATTTACACCTCTGATTCATGGATCGATCTAATTATTCTAGGGATTAATCTTATGGTTATCCTTGGTTTATTCAGTCGATTTTTGGTTATTAGGTTTAAATCGATTCTGATGGTTTTCTTTAGGGTTAAATCGCCGCCTATTTTCTTGATCTATCCTTTTTGTTTCCTTATTATCTAAGTCGGTTTTGATCGACTTTTATATTTATTAGGAGGATCTCGTTGTTGCTGCACATTGTTTATCCAGGTTACGATTTCCCTTTAGGGTTTCGTTATTTTGTGTGCTATTTTCCTAGTGCTTCAATGTATAACTAAATTCGTTTAAAGTTTGGTTTATTCTATGGTTGCTGTTGTGCTTGGATCGATCTAATGCGATGATATTTGCTGTTTTTTGACGATCGTTCCTGAATTAGTCTATGGACGTAATGCTTATAAAACCTCTTTAGGTTTTTACTTTCAATTGGTTTATGGTTTTGATTGGTTTGTTCATAAAGGCTGCACTTTGGTGGATCTTTTTTAGGGTTTACCATTCATTCAACGAGCTTTTTGGGTTCGTCTAGTGTGCGGATGTTTATGATTTATGTGTCTACCTGCTCGTTATTTGGAAGTTGGTAATATCATGTATGTTACTTTGGACGTGGGTTTTTGAGAGAGATGGAAGTCATGTTATTGGAGGTGTAGGGTTTCGATATACCTACAGATGGTTCAATCTGATTCTGCTGCTTGATTTTGCGGTTCATGATTGATGGTTATGCAATGGCTATGTTTGCATGCTGTTTTCATGTAACCCTCCCGTGAGGGTTTGCTTTGTGCATGATATCAAAGACCTATTTGCTGATTCTTATCTTGGTCTTGGATTCGTATTTGCTGGAAGTTAGGGTTGTGTCACCTTATGGCAACACCCTATTGTTCGTCTATGGCAGATTGTGTTAGCTTCGGGTTGCATTCGGATATTCATTGCATTTAGCAACATATGGTTTACAGATCGTGTCATAGTAGAGGTGATTGGAAGTTCTACGATGATTCAGCTTTGGTGCTTTAATACCATGGTTGCATCGTGGTACTGTAAGTGTCCTTTGGGACTGAGGTGAGGGATTTCACCCTCCTCCTATGTACTTCATTGGTTCGTGCTGTGGGATGGATGTGGGATGTTCCCATCTCAAGTTTGTCTTGTTTTTTTTTTTTTTGGTAAAGGGGAAAACCCCGGTAAATACATAACCAAAAAAACAGTTAAGTACAAATGGAATGTGGCTGAAGTACCGCATTAACCTCAAGCACAGGCGCTTGATAAACAAGTATTTATGACACGCCATAAACACAAACCAAACCTAGCTAATTACAAAGAATCAAACTAGGTATAAAAACAAGACAAAACATGAGATGCGAACATCCCACATCCACCCAACAGCACGAACCGTTGAAGTACATAGGATGAGGGTGATATCCCTCACCTCAATCCCAAAGGACACATACATTACCACGATGCAGTCGAAAGTGCAACTGATCCGTGATCTTGTACATGGGGTTTTGAACAAGAGTCCCGAAAAACTTAACTTCCATTGTAGACATCTCAACCATGCAAACCAGCAGCCTAAATCAGTCCCAAAAAGCAATGATAACAGCAAACATCAAATAGAACTGATCGCAAAAAGCATACCAATAGGGCTCAAACGAACCCTAACTTGCATCATAACCAAAACTCGATCTGATGAAGAAAATAAAAGCATGCACTCTTCCAAAACAGATCGGTAAAGAAACATCTCTCCCATGATAACCCACGTACAAATAACTCATCACCATGTAAGGCACGTCCAGGAATAAACCACCCACAACAAACATGCATTCATCGCAACAACCAGATTCAAACATCACATACCATTCATAAAATCGAAACCCAAAAAAAGGTTTCTTAATAATCGTTAAGAACAAACCACCACAAATCGATCCCTTATATATATGAATCAGTAATAACCGACATATGATAAAGGATATTAGGGACGAATTGAAACACCAGCGTAACCCTAAAATAATTAGGGTTTCATCAAAACCTAATCGACCCTGATAATAAGTTAACTCGATTTAAAACCGACTTATGATAGTCACAATCAGAGGTGCGATTAGAGAATAAGAAACGAATAATAACCCTACAATCGAATCAGAATGATAAAGAGAATTAAGGTTAAATAATTCGATTGTAGAACATAATAAGGACGATTTCAGAAACCCTCCTCTACCCAGTGATTAAAAACCAAGAAAATCCGATTGCATATCACTCAGAAGAATGATAGAGAGGCGGATTAGTGGTTGAATTTGGCCGGAATGATAGGGGTAGAGGAGGCTGAAAAAATCGCCCCTAGAGGGAGAGAAAATTCGTTTTAGATAATGAAACCATGTATTCAAGTTTGTCTTGTTATTATACCTAGTTTGATACTTTGTTATTAGCTAGGTTTGGTTTGTGTTTATGGCCTGTCATAAACACTTGTTTATCAAGCGCCTGTGCTTGAGGTTAATGTGGTACTTCAGCCACATTCCATTTGTACTTAAACGTTTTTTGGATAATATATTTACCGGGTCGTTGACTTTTTACCCAAAAAAAAAAGATGTTGGAGAAATTTTATGATTGTTTAATTTTTTTGAGCAATAGGACTAACGTTATTCTTTATTTAAGTATAAAAGTTAGTTTAGGTGTGTGAGGGAGCAAAGAAGAGAATGTGTAAAAGGGGAGGAGTGATAATAGTTTTTTTTTTTTTTTTTTTTTTTTTTTTAGAAAGAAAGGAAAGAGAAATATAAATTTTTTTTGTTCCAGAGTTAGAAAAAAGGGAAAGAAAGTTAGTAATTTTATTATTATACCCTTTCTTAAAATATAGAAACCAAATACAAACACATAACAATGAGTATCCAAGTGAATAGTATTTTGCTAGTCAAATAGTCTAACTTTTAGACTTAGCTTTTTGCAAGCCCAGCAAACAAAGCAATACCATATGATTTGCTTATTGACCAAAGGACAAAGATACACAATGATTTATATGTTAATGAAAATAACAAACTCACTTGAAACCGTAACAAATACATTGTCCAAGTAAAACCAAAAACATGTTCCAAATCATAAGAAAACTTATTAAAAATTATGCAATAAAGAAAATGATGATAGTCTAAGAAAAAGATTATTGTCCAAGAAAAAGAATTTGATAACTTGAGAAAATGTAACGCAATTATTCGCTTGAGCCCATCATTTTTTCTAGTACGTCCTTCCGCATGTCATGAGAAAAACTAAATAATAGCCGTGCTTTTTTCGGATTGTCAGCCAAAAAATAAGAGCACTACAAAAGACATCGGGTTCCAATTCCAATGGCTCCAATTCTTTATGGATTTCACCATAAATCATACCAATAGGGCTATTCGAACCCTAACTTACAATAAGAAACATCACGATCAGCTGAGTAAAAAAAAAAGAGGACATGATATTCTCAACCAGATCGATCCAAACAACCATCTCTCCCTCACATAACCCACTTACAAATCATACCAGCTCCATGTGATGAACGTATAGGCTGAAAACCACCCAAACCAGATAAACATGCAACGAAACAAACAGATCCATCATCACATACCAATCATAATAATCGAAACCCTAATTAGGGTTTCGCCCTCTTTCTGTTAATGAAGTGGAGGAGGTTACTACTGGTTCTGCTAGTTTTATGACACAGAATGAAGTTGTTAATGATATTGATAGTTCTTTGGTTCAAGCTAGTGGTGTGCCTGCATCACACGTCTCTATTATTCAATGATTATTTAAATAGGTGCTTGGAATGTTCGTGGGTTGTCTACTACTACTAGACAAGATGAAGTTATTTCGCTTATTAGAGAAGAGGGTTTAGGTATATGTGCTGTTGTGGAAACTCATCTCAGGAAAAAAATTATTAAGAATGTGGGTGATAATATTTTTGGAAATTGGAATTGGGTGTCGAATATTGTGGACTGCAGAGGTGTTTGCAGAATTATGGTTGGGTGGGATTCTAATGTTATTGATTCCAACCTGATTTCACATTCTGATCAAGCTATGCATTTTGTAGTTAATTTGGTTCATGATCACAGGAAACAATTTGTGTCTTTCATTTATGCTAAAAATAAAGGAAATGAAAGACGGGCATTATGGAAGAACCTGGTGGATCATAGCAGTATTGTTAATGGTGAGCCTTGGGTTCTTATTGGAGATTTTAATGTTGCTCTTAATATTGGGGACTGTTCTGATCTTGCTGCTGCTAAAGATGGTGAGATGGAAGATTTCAGAGTGTGTTTGGAAACTTTGGAACTTGATGATATAGCAAACAAAGGTATGTTTTATACTTGGATACAAAAACGTCTTGATCCTGATTCTGGTATCCTTAAAAAGCTAGACAGAGCATTGGGTAATTTAAGTTTCATCTCTTCTTTTGGTAATTGTTTTGCTGAGTTTTTGCCATTTATGACTTCGGATCACTGTCCTGTGGTTCTGAATTATCCGTTAGCCAGACATAGTAAACCTAAGTCATTTCGTTTTGCTAATTTCTTGGCGGATAAAGATTCTTTTGTTCCCACTGTTAGAGATAATTGGGGTGTTGATGTTCAAGGGTTTCGGATGTTTATTTTGGCTAGAAGGTTGAAAAACATGAAAAGATATCTCAGAAACATGAATAGGGTCAATGGTAATGTGTTCAATAAGGTTAAGGCTTTAAGAGTTGAACTTAAAAGAATTCAGCGTGAGTTAGATAAGGAGCCTAATAATTCTTGCCTTAGAGAAGAAGAGTACGTGTTTTGTAAAGCTTATCAGGAAGCCGTTAGGGATGAGGCTAGCTTACTTAGACAGAAAACCAAGGTTCAATGGTTAAAAGATGGTGATCAAAATACCT
This sequence comes from Artemisia argyi, assembly GCA_030686995.1. NCBI lineage: Eukaryota > Viridiplantae > Streptophyta > Magnoliopsida > Asterales > Asteraceae > Artemisia > Artemisia argyi. The sequence goes on along the minus strand of CM060689.1, from coordinate 106,896,923 downwards.
CTTATTTTCATAATGTGCTCAAGAGTAGGGTTAATAAGAGTAGGATTCAATTGGTTTGTGATCAACAGGGTAATAAATTTTATGGTGATGATGTTCCGGGGGTGTTTTGTTAATCATTTTGAGCAGTTTTTGGGGGTTGAAGATGAAGTGATTCCTTTAGATGATTGTGATGATCTGTTCATTAAGAAGCTTGACCCTGCTATTGCTATCAATATGATCAGACCTATTTCTGATATTGAAATCAAAGACGCGATGTTTAGTATCGAAGATGATAAAGCTGTTGGCCCGGATGGTTACACTTCTAAATTTTTTAAAGCGGCATGGAGTATTGTCAGTGTTGATGTGTGTGCTGCAGTTAAAGAGTTTTTCAGTTCGGGTAAGTTGCTTGGTGAATTCAATGCTAACGTTATATCTCTTATACCTAAGTTGCAGGTTCCATTGAAGGTGTCTCATTATCGTCCCATTGCGTGTGGGAATTTCATTTATAAGTGTATAAGTAAAGTTATCACAAACCGTTTAAAGGAGGGTCTTTGTAGTTTAATTGACTGCAACCAAAGTGCATTTATCCCGGGTCGGCAGATTAGTGATAACATATTATTAGCTCAAGAGTTCTTGAAGGGGTATAACTGGAAGCGTACTTCTAGTAAGTGTGCGTTTAAAGTTGATATATTCAGAAGGCGTATGATACGGTGAATTGGGATTCTTACTCGTAATTTCATATGTGGTTTTATGGTTATATAATCTTGACCTAAGATGGCTAAATACTTATGAATAGCATATGAATCTGTATCGAAATGATAGTTTAAGGTTTTACCTATAAGCGATAGACTGAGACCGAAATCGAACACAAGTACGAACACCGACGCACAACACAAAACTGTGATTAAAAGAATCTGATCGATACGCAAACTCGAACACGAACCGATCGAGTCCTCCCAGAGCAGACTTTAATTCGAACAACCAGGTAGTGTGCCCCATTCACGAACTATATACCGAAGCTCAACTCACCCATCGTATGATGCAAAAGAACTTTAGAGAAACTTGTGATAGAAATGTGAATATGCAATGGTTATGAAGTAAGCATCCTGTGACCATAAACAAGGGCTGTCGTATCTTTTTTCCTTGGAGTTGTTTAGGTTATGAGATGAATTTTTTTATATATATTTTTTAAAGGGCTGCAATATATTTGGACGTGTGTAGGTTATTACTTCGAAAAGGACGGGATTTATACGTGATTTTTGCGTAGTTGTTTTGACCCTGTAACTGTTTCCTCCTTCTTTTATTTTTACTTGAATAATTTTCGATATTATAGATACTCATATTTAGAGGCAGTTAATAAAATGATCATGGGTCGAGATTTGTGTTGGATTTGAATGAATAGGATAATAGAAAATTTAATAAGCCAAAGATGGCTAAAATTTCGGGTTGTATGGTAACGTGATTGACTGCTTCAAATAAGACTGTACATTCCCACAATTTCTATTTCTATTTTCCAATTACTAATATCTATTATAGTGTGATAATTAACTTCCTAATTAATGTTGCAGTCACATTTTTTTTTTTTTACATCTTTGTATATAATAAATCAAATTTGTAAAAATGTTGGATATTACATTATTATTATTATTATTAGTGAATGACATTGTTGTTTATTTTATTTATTTATAGTTTAAATCACCAATATGTTGATTCGATAGGTATCCACGATGCCAAATAGTACGTTATAAGAACTAATCCAACATTTAAGGAAAACGTGAGTACTCATAGACTTCATCAAGACTAATATAACTAGAGGAAATGAGATGGTTAAACCACTTAACTCTTAGGATTACTCATTTTCTATGCCTCAAGAATCACGTATGCACATAAGACTAACTAGATGTTGAATGTTGGGTCATTAGTCTTCGTTGACTAAAGTGGTTTGGTGACGGTTCTCACAGTATCATCCCGTTAGAAAGAATTTCGTCCCGAAATTCAATCGATTCTACTATTAAGAATTTTGTTTCCGAATATGTGCGGGTTATTTGATTTTCATATATTCAGTGTGTTTCTCAAGTATACTTATGTCCACTGTTCGGGCTTCAACTACTTCTATAACTGCAATACTATTGTGTCAAGTTCGCTAAACTTTCCAAATACGCATTTTGATTGGTTTCTCTAGTTGGATTAAATTACCAAGTATACCAACTTATGGGCGATAATGAGCTAATCATCGGCTAAACCATAAGGCTCAACACATATTAACCATCAAAAATTCTGAGGATATTCTAACCAGGAAAGAGTGTCCTATATGCAAGTGGGTTAGGATGATAAGTTCACTAGCGAAATTGCTAACCCAGATCTAGTGACTTTGTTAATTATAACTGAGTGAGCTACACTAGTTGCCCTTAATTCAATTAAGTTAATGCTTGAAAGAAGAACCTAATGAAAGTCAAAGTTAGAATGGAAGAACCAAAAATCGAACTAGTATTCTAGTGTATTACAAAACTTATACACCAGATAGTATATACTACTTATGAAATAGGAGTCTCAATTGCAACAATCGAGTGATTAGGATTGATGGTGTAAGCGTTGCTCGAGGATATGATGGTATTCCTTAATTGTTATCAGTTTCATGTATGAATGATTTCATATAATTAGGGTTCATGATATGAATTGGGGGAATTTGATTATGTGTGTTTGAGTTCAGTTAAGTTGTTGGGATTTGCTTAGAATCATTCTAATTGATAATTTCCTAAGTGAATTGCATCATAACAACATAATTAAATTTTTTTGATTGTCACATGTTCATCATCTTTCGAAAATTCAGTACGTTGTGCCTAATTGTGTTTCTTACAATTGTTTTACTCTTATAATGTTAGGCATAATCATTTGGATCAAAGACATTGAAACTAAGGAAAAAAGGCCACAATTTAATTGGAGCGATGAAATGGAGTATGCATTTATTCAGGCTATGATCACACAACAAAATAAAGGCAACCGACCTGGTGGAAATTTCTCTTCTGAGGCATATACCAATATGGTGAATGAGTTGAGGCAAAATTTAAAAAAAGATTTTACCAAAGCTCGTTTAAAAAATCGATTGAAAACTATAAAAGAGCATTTTTCTGAATGTTATGATATATTTCGAGGAACTAAATTGAGTGTGTTTTCTTGGAACTCGATGACCGAACTAATGGAAGCAGAAGAAGAAGAAGTATGGGAACAATTAATTGAAGTAAGTATCGACTTTATAAATTCACTCATTATGGTATTACTATTATAGGTGACGCCTTGGCCAAACTTGTTAAAAATTCATGGGTTGCAAAATGAATGAATTCATGGGATACATTTACTTTTAACCACTCCTTTTACTTATTTCTTTAACAAATTGAATTTGGAATTTTGTAGTATAGATGAATTATGGTTCATATATATGTTGAAGACATGACACATAAGAAACATGGAATGCTTATGAAATATGCACATACTGTATAATGACGGAAAGTAGTTTCTACACGTACCTTTCATAATGATCTGTAAAAAAGAAGCTTGGCTATCCATATCACACAGTACTCACTAAAATAACCTTCATGATGCTTGTGTACAGTAGTGGCAAACGGGGTGGTTTGGGTAATGGGTCAACAAGTTTGGATCAAAACTATAAACAACTTATATTATTAGTGTTACTTTTGATTTATATTTTCGTTAGGACAACTGATTGTTTGAAAATATATTAAAATGTGCAGGTTAGAATTTAGGTGAACGAGTTAGTTACTAAACTATATATATATATATATATATATATATATATATATATATATATATATATATATATATATATATATATATGCATTTTTTTGCATGCGTAGTATGAACCTCATCAATAAAACAAGAGATGCTGGCATGTTTTTCAAATTTTACTTTATGTCATTGCTTCATATGCCTTCGTGTAGGCATTTTTAACCATTTACATTATTATTTGTAGTATCATGAACTGATATTATAACTTTTTTTTCTAGGCTGTGCAATTAGGATACAAATAGTATCGACTAGGGACACCATGTAATTTACTCTAGAAAATATAATTTTAAAGTGTTTTACCTGCTCAAAAGTACATTTAATAATAAGAGGATTAAGCAAACACTTTGGTTTACCTGTTTGAAATTATAAAACTTGTAAGTGTTCGACCTGTTGGAGACTTGGAGAAGCCTAAGGGGGATATGTAATTGTTTCTTTTTTGATAAATTGTAGGTAGTGATGAAGCTTGCTCAGAATGTTGCACAAGCAGTAGTTAGAACCCGTTCAACCTTATCCGCCTGGTCATGCATGGGTGCACGTCTTCGTCCAGTTAGCAATGCGCCAACTGATGATTTTTCTGAAACTCCCCTCATACTCGAAAAGCATGCTGATTCTCTTACATCAGACAAATGGAGCATTGAACAGGCTACAATAAATAACCTCAGTGTATGTTTTTAGGAAAAAAAAACGAAAAAGAAAAAGAAAAGAGAAAAGAAAGAAAAAGGAAAAAGAAGGAAAAACAGAAAAAAAGAAAAAAAAAGGAAAAAAAAAAAAAAAAAAAAAAAAAAAAAAAAAAGAGAAAGAAACAAGCAGCACTCAAAATTCAAAGTCATTATCTTGGATGGTTTTCAAGAAGCTGTTTCTTGAATCAGTAACAAGCAGTTATGAAACTCCAAAGGTTCTATTGGTCTATGAAATGTTTGAGGAACTTTAGACCCAACAAACTTGAATTCTGATGATCTACCTAAAGTTGTGGTTATGACCCTATGACCCTTGATCTGATGAGCACATCGGTCAGCAGTATGGATTTTCACCCCATACATCAATTTCTGCTTCTCGGTTAGTTTCTATATACTACAGAGCTTAACATTTGCTCTACAAGTTGTTTATGCGTTCTTGAATGTAAGTTTGTTTCTTATTTGTTTTGATATGCGTCGGCAAAATTCAGTTGGGACAAACAAAGGAGAAATTATGATTTGGGACTTGCGTAGCAGGGAGAAGCTTGTTCAGAAAAATTTCAGTTCTTATTCAGTGAACCTTCAGGTCAACTTTTTAAGCTCTATTAGATTGATGTTGGAATGCAATTTAATATCGTACACAGATAGAGTAAACTTACATATGCAATTGGCTTTGCATTGGTATCCTTATAATTATTGCAATCTTTCGAAACCACTTTGACTCAAACTCGTTATGATATGTACCATACTCACTGACCCACCCATTTTGCCACCCCTAGGTTTATCATTAAACCTTCCATACGTGAACCAAAATGAAAAAGAATTTACCTGTGTGCTACTAGAAACAGGACGAAGCATAGCACCTGCACCAGCAACCTTGGCTCTTGCATTGGCCATTGATGGGAGACGTGAGCCCAAGGTAGCAGAACAAAATACAACATTCAAAACTCTAGTTTGCTCAACTTGATCACGCAAATCATTTCACCAAGAGGAAGCTGTAACCTGCAAATAAAAAAATTCATTAAGAAATGATTTATATGATTCATATTTGATATAGGTTTTAGCTCATATTCTAGTACTTTCATCACAGATGAGGAACATAATAGATGTCGCAAAATAGACACATCGTAGAAATGAGTAAAAGGTCCAAACTTGTTGGGTTGGTTGGATTGAAACGAGTAAACATAAGTACGGGCAGCTCAGGTTGTGTTGATCCCCCAGCACGCCAAACCCCAATAACTTTATCATAATAAAATAGTTGTGCACATTGCACTATAGATAAACTATGACAGAGTTTCAACCTCTTTGTTTCTCCTTTCAGCAAGTAAAAAATGAAAAATAAATAAATAAATAAAAATAAAAAAAATCTGATTTACTCGCAACATAAGATCAGGACTGTGAATGAAAAATAATCTCGCTATTGTGAAACAACTCTTTTGAGATCAGACACAGCACAAATCAGCCAATTAATAAATAAATACTATGTCAAAAAGTTCAAATTTACCACCTCTAATTACTCTAGATAACTGGAAAAATAAGGTCAGAGCTGTATATGAAAAATAATATCACTAATGTGCAACAAATTTTTGCTAGTTTTTAGAACCTTTCCTAGTCTGTCATCTTGGATGGGCACCAAAAAACCGCTATATGTCAAGTACTCTGCACACTAACTCAAAAGGAAATTATGTATTTAGTTCTCAAGGCTACGACATGAACTTGTGCATCTGCATTGCAACCTACAGTTGCTCCAACAACTTGGTTTATAAGAACCTTTTTATTCTGTATCTTCTTCTTCGGGGTGTGTGTGACTGTGTGGGTTGTGTTCGACTTTAACTAAGTTATTGGCCACAGGTACATGCTCAGTGCTTTTAGTGACATTTCCTAACATAATTGCTCAAAGAATTAGACAGACTTACGCTGCCACAGGCCGACTAAGGGTTTTCTAACTGATCCATAGTGATTCCCAGCTTTTTCACTTTCTCCTCTTGTAGTTGCCTAAAAGAGGCAAATAACATAAGCAAAAATTAGGTTAATATGCAATAGTCACATTAAGATGTTATAAGAGTCTAAATAAATACCTTCCCACTAGTATTACGGTCACTTTCGGCCATTTCCATAGTTTATGGACAGCATTGGCTGCCAGTGCGAAGACTCCATGTCCTGAATTAGTGTAAACCAAATTTGTGACCTGCAAGGCGAACAGGGTAAAAGTGCACTGCAGTTAACAAAATAGCTCTTACTACCGCTTCATATCTGTTTATATAATAATTCTAACACCAGCAAATGGTGACAAAACAAATGTTATAGATGTACCCGCATCAACGAATATGTATTATCTGGAAGTCTTGAGGAGCGACACTGTGATGGTTCAGAGATTTTTGTTACTTCCCATATCCTAGATTTGTCAATAGCCTTGTCTCCACTTTTGGGCCTATCTACCAAATTCCGATTGTCACTATTCTGCACATCCGTACAAATTCAACACCATGAACAATGATTTAGGATACATCAGTTTTGAAAGTAATAAAATGAGCACCATCTTGGAACCATGTCAAACATAAACATTAGGTATCAACGGCTAATAACACTCACCATCAACGTCTTAGGAGGCATTGGGGAAGTTATATCCGTGGTGCTTGGTCCACCAGATGCACTAGCAGTACCGAATGTGGTCATTGCATAAGTCTGCACAAGAAGAAACCTCAAGTACAAATGACATACTTGACCCTCGGCGAACAGGAAAGAATCCTTACAGAATAATCTGAATTATAAATGAAGGGATTTAAGAATGTCTTTACCTTCGCTACAGATGCAAATGCAACTCCAGATGCATCAAGAGAATAGTTCTCAGTAGTTCTTAGTAGCCTAACCCCATCTGGATTTGCTAGAATTTTGATTCCGTTTGCATGTATTGAAACGGCCAGCAACATTCCATCGTTGTTAAACTGTACAAAAGGAGAAGTCTGCATATAAATTAAGAATCAGTATTGTTAGCAGGCACAAACCCAAAAATTTAACTGAAAACATCTAATATTTACCAGTAAACCACCCTCAGAATCAATAGTTGTCAACAAGTTATAATTGTCCATATCCCAAAACTTAACCAAACCCTCATCACCAGCAGCAATAAAGCGGTTTTTGTAGTATCAAACTGCACAACTCCAACAGCTTGCTTCCCAAACTCATTATAGGTACGCTTCGCAGTACCTTCAGTTTCATTCCATTCTACAATGAAAGAGTCTCCTTGTTTATTTGTTCCGCATGAAAATAACCTGAAAAGTTCGCAAATCATTATCAAGATCAATATTTTGAACAATATCAGAAGCAACAAGCTTGGACTATCAAATCGGATAAAGAGATACAAATTTTCAAACCTTGTTCCGTCGGCACTATATGCCATTTTGGTGGATGATTGACCTGGTGCATTGTAGTTCACTCTTGGACCCTCATTATCATACAAATAAGCCTTTCTTTGCCCGTCAATAGCAGTTGAAAAGACAAACTAGTACAAGGAGAAAATAAGATACAACAAATTAGTGACTGCTATTCTAGCTTTCAATATGAGAAAATGGTCATACCTGAATATTCTCCTTGAAATGTTGCCATACAGATACAGGTGCTTCATGTCCTTGAAATTCATTCTTTATAGCCCCAGTTAGTGCATCCCACGCCTGCATGGAACTTTAACTTATACCCAATTTCTTCAAAACGTTATCACTTTAAACAGAGCAAATAACTAAATATACAAACCTTTATCAACTTATCATCTCCGCAAGTAACAAAGGAAAGTATTTTGTTTGGATAAGCGAAAGCAAGATCATTAACACTGCCCGCATGAGCCTCAATCTGTATAGTTGGTACAAACAACTGATTACACAAATCGTACAATCTAGCTCACTACACTAATATTTTTGGGGCATTTTTTCAAAATTTTATGAGTAAACTTACTTGGATCTGCACAATTTGACATCTACGTCTACATGCTACTCTACGCGCAATTCATCCTCGTGTATGTGATTGAATAACCATCACGGAATAGAATTATAGACCAATAGAACCCATCATAATTGCTTGTTTCTGTTTCAAGAAACAGCTTCATGACAACCATCCATGACTTTGAATTTTGACTGCTGCTTGTTTTTTTCTCTCTCTCTCTTTTTTTTTCCCCCTTTTTTTTCTTTTTTCTTTTTTTCCTTTTCTTTCTTCTTTTTTTTAGGTAGGTCATCAGATGAATACGAGCTTTGCCCATGACTCTGTCCACTATTACCAACAGGTAGATGATTAACCTGTACCAAGATCAGGAATATGTCAGCACTCAGCAGCTAGTATCTAGTAATAACCAATGAAGCATTAAAATGTCAAATTTTCAAACGTGTTGAGGTTATGTAAAGAAGAGCTAGAGTAGTCCGTACTTCATCAGATATCCCAAAGGCCCTTGTCCTCTTAAAAACATGTTCCGAGTCAGCCGTTCGAAACTCTAAAGCTGGATTGTTGGTAGGAGGAGTCCTTCCACGCTTTAACATAGCTGCCATGTCAGAAAATGAATGATCAACTAAATCAGCGGTAATAACATAATAGAGAGTTAGAGACTCGGTATGTTAATGATATGGCCAATCTTAACAAATTATTTTATAAAAAGGAATTACATACAAGCATCATTGAGAGGACCAAAACCAATAATAGGTCCAGCAGAAGCCGACGAGTGATGCACAGGTGAATTCGGCATCCACCCAGCAAGATTAGGCGGCAGAGGTGCTGGTGCAGCCCGAAATAGCTTCAGATAATAACATAAAAAAACACATTAAGACTTAGTCACTATGATTATTGGAGTTAAAACGAACTAAACATAAAAGGAATACAGTTGAATTATATCACTTACACCATGAGCACCCAAATGAGGAAAGCCTGGCTGCGGTTTAGGTACTATGCTCAATAACGAATTAGTAACTGGGGATGGGGCTCTCACGAGTAATCGCCTTACCCTTACCTTTATGTTTCGTAGCTTCCACAAAACCCTCCTCATCCACATTAGATTTCACATTAGGTTGAACATTTTTAGGACATGCCGCATCATTATGGTAAAAAATATTACACAATGCACATCGAGGGGGCTTCAATTCATACTCATGGCAAAGAAGTAATAGATCGTCCGCAAAACACAAATGGGTCAGATGAAGCTTGTGACAACCCAAATGATATCTAAACCTATCATCTCTCCTAATCTGCCTCTTAATCATCAAATTAAATACTTCCATAACAATAGTAAATAAATAAGGCGAAATCGGATCTCCTTGCCTAAGACCACGCCTACTTTTAAAGAAACCATGTAATTCACCATTAATACATATAGAAAAGGAAGCAGATGTAAGACATACCATAATCCAATGAATCATGGAACTATGGAATCCAAATTGCACAAGAACCGTCTTCAAAAAATCCCAATTCACCGTGTCGTACGCCTTCTGGATATCAACCTTAAACGCACACTTACTAGAAGTACGCTTCCAGTTATACCCCTTCAAGAACTCCTGAGCTAATAATATGTTGTCACTAATCTGCCGTCCCGGAATAAACGCACTTTGGTTGCAGTCAATCAAACTACAAAGACCCTCTTTCAAACGGTTAGTGATAACTTTACTTATGCACTTATAAATGACATTTCCACATGCAATGGGACGATAATCAGACACCTTCAATGGAACCTGCAACTTAGGTATTAGAGATATAACATTAGCATTGAATTCACCAAGCAACTTACCCGAACTGAAAAACTCTTTAACTGCAGCACACACATCGACACTGACAATACTCCATGCAGCTTTAAAGAACTTAGAAGTGTAACCATCCGGGCCAGCAGCTTTGTCATCATCGATACTAAACATCGCATCTTTGATTTCAATATCAGAAATAGGTCTGATCACAAGATTTAGTTATAAAAACAAGACACACCCCTAATCGCGTTTTACTAAGTCGGTTTTCTAATCGAATCTTATTGAGGGTTTGTTTCACTGATTCGTTCTTAACACTAAACGATTCCTAATCATATATCTTGTTGATCGTGTGAGGTTTTATCCTTAACGATTAATTATTCTTACAATCGGTTTAGGGTTGATTTGTTTGGCTGATCGTATTTCATTCAAGATCATATTTTTAACGATCATTATTTGGGTATTAGGCGATCAAAGATCTATCCCTAACTGCTTCTATCGGTTATATCCAGTTTTGGATTTAATTGATTGGGAGTTAGGTTTGTTTACAAGTACGAATTCTTTTTTAGGGTTTCGTTTATTATGGATCTGTTTGATTGGTTTGCTGCTGCTCGTTCAAGTTTATGAAACCTTTTTTAGGGTTTCGACATTCTAGTGTGTTGTACCAACACAATTGATCATTATTGGTTCCTGGTTGATCAAAGATCTACCCCTATTTGCATTAATCTTTTACATCCAGTTTTGGATTTAATGGATTTGTCGTTAGGGTTTACATGTACGAATTCCGTTTTAGGGTTTCGTTTAGTATGGATTTGATTGATTGGTTGTTTGTGATGTGTATCTGCACGTTTTCTTCATGGTAGCCCTTGAGAGGGTTTGTATATTGGCTGTGCATTCGGTATTGATGAAGGTAGTGGTTCGTGGGTAAAGGGAGAGGGCTAAGTGATGGTATCGGTAAGTTAGGGTCTCGTTAGGCCCTTTTATCTGCTCGTGCATGCATTATTGGGTCCTTGCTGTTCAGAACTGTGGTCTTGATGACTTGGTGGTATGTTGTTGATATGGTACGTCTGATGCTAGGTGGTAATGATTTGGTACGAGCTTTGGTTATGGGTTGTTTGCTGTTCGTGATTTCTAGTGGATTGATATTTCTCTAAGTTCATTGTAACTTTCTATGGAATCTGCTGCTGCTCGAATTAGCGATGTAAGTTAAGTTTAAGGGGCTTATTCAAAACCTTTTTTATCATCGTTCAAGGACATGGCATTGTTATATTTAATCATGTGATCGATGGTGATATTGATGTAAGTTAGGGTTGTATTGCCCTATGTTTGTCTACGATTGATCAAGATACACTGTGTCTCATTCTTGCTTGAGTTTCCTGCTCTTTTGGTACTTTTAGTAGTTGCGGTATTGGATCAAGTTGTAGTATTGGTTTGGTTCAGTTTGAATCAATGATGATTGGTGTAGTTGTTGGATCAAGTGTGTGGATTGGCCTTCTATCCTACCATGGTCTCGGCTGCATCGTTGTAGGTCATGGACTTCTATGACGACTTGAGAAGATTCAAGTTTTTACTTGATGTTTTTATTTGTAATCTATTAGTCGTTGTAGTTTCATGTTCATGTATTTGTTATAAGAGTTTTCTCTTATAGGTGGTCTCGGTTAGTTATAAGAATGGTTTGTCATTCTTATATTTGAGTTGAGGGGTGTTTGGTTAGTTGCACTTGTTGTGCATGTTAGTTTTAAGAATGGTTTGTCATTCTTAGATAGGTGTCTTGTAAGTGTCCTTAGGGACTGAGGGCGAGGGAAATCACCCTCGTCATTTTGTACTTCAACGTTTTTTGGATAATAAATTTTACCAGGGTTAATAACCCTTTTACCCAAAAAAAAAAAAAATAGGTCTGATCATACTAACAGCAACATCAGGGTCAAGCTTCTTAATGAACAGATCATCACAGTCATCTAAAGGAATCACATCATCTTCAGCCCCCAAAAAACGCTCAAAATGATTAACAAAACATCCCGGAACCTCATCACCATAAAATTTATTACCCTGATCATCACAAACCAACTGAATCCTACTCTTATTAATCCTACTCTTGAGCACATTATGAAAATAAGAAGTATTCTGATCGCCATCTTTCAACCATTGAACCTTGGTTTTTTGTCTAAGTAAACTAGCCTCATCCTTAACGGTTTATGGTTCGTACCTGATGGGGTTTAGGGTTCGTTTAATGGAAGTGGGTCTGAGAGAGTGGAGGTTCTTATCACGTTGGAAGTTAGGGTTTGATAACCCTATGCGTGTATCTGCTGATCAAAGACATATGAGTACTGGTTTATCTTAGTCTTTGTGATCGATTTGATGGAAGTTAGGATTCTGTTTTCTAAAATCCTAGTTATTGATTGGATGTGTAAGTCAAGTTTTGTTTGGTTCTTGTTCAAAAACCACCTTCTGGTTGTTTAACCCTAGGATCTATACACACAAAAACAATATAAGTACAATGGAATGTGGCAGAAGTACCACATTAACCTCAAGCAAGCGCTTGAACAACCACTACCAACTAAACGCTTGTGACATGCCACAAAGCGAAAGAAACTAATAACATACAATAACTAGAACACCAATAGGAAACCTCTAACGAATGAAACATGAATCACCACAATTATCCACACGCCGCTTCGAAGGAGATTGATGAATCAAATGAGACTGCCTCCTTAAAAACCTCTCCAAGAAAAAACCCGGGGGGAAAACCTTGGAGTAGGGAAAAAAGAGTACAGCTCTCACTTGGATCTCCAACGAACAATCCACCATGCCCCAAGCAACTTCCAAAGAGAACACATCAACCAGCATAGGCCACAACTCCATATAAATACATGACATCAAGTATGCATAAGAGAAGGGGGTACGACTATAATGAATGTCGGTTAGGGTTTAGAAAAGGAGGCAAACCACCAGCAACCGCCATACAAACACAGATCTCATCCTTTCAAAGTCGATTGCATACCATAGGTAGAGAGGCGACTAGAATGGATTATGATCAAACGCATTAAGAAACAATGGTGTCCAGAATCCTAGGGACGATTCCCAAAAAAACCCTAATAAAAGAATCGACTCCACAAACCACAACCAAGAATCAGTAATACCATTAACTAATCTAGTAATGGAAAACATGATCAATGGATGGATTTAGTGAAAAAACGATTGAAAAATAAGGGGTGTTAGGGATTCGGAAATCGCCCCTAGTTGGGAGAGAGTTTTAGGGTTTTTCTCTCACTATTAGTATTATCATTACCCTTCCTGTTACTAGGCTTATTAGCCATATTCTTTTTCTGCACATTCTTTATAGCATCACTATTACCACTAATACCATTGCCAATCTTACCACTGACCTGAGGTTAAGAAGGTTCCGGTTTGGGCTAAAATTCATGACATTCCTTTGGAAGCTTGGAATGTTGAGGGTATCAGTAGGATAGTTAGCCAAATTGGTAGCCCTATTATTATGGACCGGATGACTACTTCCATTTGTGAAAAGCCATATGGCAGGGCTACGTTTGCTAGGGTGTTAGTTGAGATTGATTCTGAAAAGCCGTTTGTTAACTCTGTTGAATTGTGGTATGAGAAGTTGGGTAAGGTTTTGAAGCTGAGGGTTGAACATGATTGGGTTCCGCCAAGATGTGAGGAGTGCAAGGTTTTTGGACACTACTTGAGTGATTGTAAAAATAAAGTGAATGTGGCTAGGAAAGTGAATAAGGATGGTGAGAATGTGAAGCCTAATGATGTGAATGGTGGTGATAATAATAATAGTTCGGGTAATGTTAATGTGGATGAAGGTTGGAATGTTGCTGGTTTTAGAAGGAATAGGGGTGTTGGTAATAATGGACGACAAGGGAATATTGGTGGGCATCAGGTTAGAAGAGGTACTTTTGTTAACACGGCTGGTGGTAACAACACTAGTAAGGTAAATACGGGGAATGTGGGTGATAAGCAGACTAGTAATAAGTCAGAACCAGTGAAAAGTGGTAATGTAGGTAAGGTTGATGAGAGTGTTGTTGTGAATGATAATGGGAAGACTATTAACAAAGGTAAAGATAAAGTTGATGTGGGTAGTGGTGGTAGTAATAGTAATCAAAATTACACTTCTGTTGGTAACAGAAAGAATGTGCAGAAGAAGAATACGGGTAACAATTCAGGTAATAAAAATGGTAATAATAGCAAGAATGGAGATGGTCGTAAGCTGAATGATGGTGTAGGATCAAAGAATGTTAGTACCAGTAATAGGTTTGATGTTTTGGGTAGTGATCAGATTAGTGATAATTCTGATGTTTGGAATGCAGTGAAGGATGCAGTGGAAAAGGCGTGTGATTCTGGTATTCCTATTTTAGAAAGTGTTGTTAAGAGTTGGAATGAGGAAATGGTTAAATATTATACGGAAAAGTGGAATAATAGAATTATGAGGAATGGGTCTCATGAACAACAATTAGAATTTAAAATCAAAAATTTGTCTGAACGTATTGTATTACTTAACCAGAATCTCAATTCTAGTGCTAAAAGTAATGCTGATATGATGATGAAGAATACTGTTTTGACTACGAAAGATAGTAGTGATGTTTCTCTCAGACAATGTTATGATGAAGCTTATCGTGCGGAGTTAGCTAAGATAGATAGTATACAGAAGGAGCGTAATTTGCTGAAGGTTGACTTATTTATTTTGTCTAAAAAGTCGTTTGATAAGATTTGTAAAGAGACCTGGACTGATGAGATGTTGGAATACTATTCGAATAGATGTGATGATATAAGAAGTGATAGGATTAATGGGCATTTATCTGATATGAATGGATCTCATTCTTTGGATGAAGTAGAGGAGGATAGGTCATGCCGATTCTGTATTGTTGCGCTCTAATTATTGACATCACTTATGTTACTATTCTGCCATACTCCTTGGCACAGTTGTGTTCATTACGTCACTACATCCCAAGGTGAGTTCATAGCCCCACTTTCAATTACTTAATTGTTTTACAAACCCTTGGGGGAATACATGCTATTTTAACCGAGCACAATGTTTTCAAATTGTATGCTTGCCTGATTGTTTTATTATCACTAAGTATCATCCTTGCCAAACCGAGATCCCTTATTATGAACCATTTAATCACTAGTAATAGTGAGCGCGAATATTGTGAATAGGCCTATTGGGATTGACGAATCCCATTTGTATTGACTATGTTCAAACAAATGCATTAATATTTGAAACATTAGGTATGACGGCAAAGTACCTACCGGGATAATTCCGCCGATCGATATTGGTACCCGTTAACGTTTTGGTGTCATAAGTTTAGTATTTGATAATAACTGTTCCGGGCGTATAACAACGTGGCCCATCTTTGTTTTCCAAACATTGGTGTGAGTCTATAGCTCACAATGGAATACCCAAATATTTCAAAGGAAGATTACCAATTTTGAACGGCATAGCAAGCAGAATTCTATTCCTAATAGGATCGGGAACACTTCCAAAAAAAGCAACACTCTTGGATAAACTAGGAAATAGGCCACACACCACTACACCCACCGCCTCACCAATCGTCACCATCATCAAGAGGCTGGAAACATTATTGCTTCGGGTTTAGATGGTAAGCTAAGGGTCTCGTTTGGTTCGAGTTAAACATCACAGCCGCGCCATCGCTACCTCTCAATCTCTCTCTCGTTTCCATGGTATGCCGAAGATACCATATTTATTTATATCTATTTTCTTTTGATTAAAACAAAATACGAATCGGTGTATTTAATTTTCGTGGATGTAAAAACCGGATTAAACATGTTTTAATATTCATCTTCGTGTGGTATAAGTTGATTTGAAAGGGTGTTTGTCTGGATTAGTTAAGGTTACGGGTCGGGTCAACCCGTTTTATTTTCGAGTTTAGTATCAGATTGGTTGGTTTTGATTTGGTTCACGCACCTGAAGGTGTGTTTGTGGTTGTTTCTATTCTCGGTCAGTAGCTAAACCCGAAAGGTTATTAATTGGTTCAGTTAATAGCAGCCGCCAGGAGGGTGTTTTGATGGGTTCGATTCACAAAAGGGACACCCACGTAGGGTGTTTGTTTTGGTTCAACAGAGATGACCCACAAGGGCTGTTTGGTTGTCTCGGATCAAGAGAAAAACCACCCCGAAGGGTGTACTTATTTGCTTGTTGATTCGTCTTGTTACAGCCCTCAAAGGGTGTTTGTAGTTTGCTGTCACAACAGCCCCATCAGGGGTGTTTGTTGGTGCGTATTAACAGCCCAAGGGGTGTGTTTGTTTTGTTGTTCCAGCCCACACCGCAAGCCCGCCAAGGGTGCTGTTGGGGTTTGGTTTCTCGGTTCGCTAATAGCCCTAAAGGGTGCGTTTAGACCTGCTCATTTCAGCACCAATAAGGTGCATTTGGTTATGCTTATTTTATGCTCATCAGGGGCGTCTAGATATGCTTATTTCAGCCCCAACTGCGGGTGTTTGTTGGCTGCCAAAACAGCCCCAAGACCAGCCCCAACCGAGGGTGTTTAGTGGCTGCAAAACAGCCCCAAATAGGGGGTGTTTGTGTGCTGATTTTCTGCACCAAATGGGAGTATTCGTGTGCTGATTTTCTGCACCAAATGGGTGCGTTTTGTTTGTCTATTTACTGCGTACATGAGCTGTTTGGAACAGCTCACTGCAGTCCCGCCTTTTCGGCGATATCTAGAGTTCTACAACTCCGGTTGATGCACCGTTTGCGGCTACATTTAAGTTTATGTCTTACCCACATTTCATAAAACTAGGCCAAACTCCAGAAATGACCAGAACCATGAGCTTTTTCTGATTGAAATCTGGTGTGCAGATTTTGACACCTTTCGCCATTTTGGCTCTCATTTACTCATCGGGATGAGTTATGAGGTGCGCCACCCGGCGAAACGACCACAAGACATAGCTCTATCACCCTATCTAATTACCTAAGGCCCATAACTCACTGAGTTGTGCAGACTTTCCAATCTTTGGGACTGTTTTAGAATTTCAGTTTCTAGCTCATACATAGGGCTTGTTTTAGCAAATCTTCAAGTTACAAACCTCATGTACCATGTCAAATACATATATAATCTTATAAGGCTTTAGGATTAATGTATTGCACTCTTAATGGACTTACGACTTAATAACAAATCACTTATTACCGGACTTTATTACACGGACTGTCACTTGTTTATTATTGGATTTCTACCCAATAACCAATAAATACAAGTTGGAATTTCTAATGACTATTTATTACTTAAACGTAACTAATCCATATATCTACCCTTTTTAGGGTTTGGTTCGTTAACTATTATGTAAGGGAAAAATTGCCCTCATAAAGTTAGGCTTTAGGGACAACGGATCTCATCATGTAAGTGACAATTGCTCTTATCGAGTGTGTAAGCATTAGGGACAATAGCTATCATCATGTAAAGGGCAATTGCTCTCATCAAGTGAGCAAGTGTTTAGGGACAACGGATACCATAAAGTAAGGTACAACTGCTCTCAACAAGTGACACTTTAGGGACAACGGCTCTTATTATGTAAGGGAAAAATTGCCTTAATAAAGTTAGCCTTTAGGGACAATGAATCTCATTATGTTAGTGACAATTGCTCTTATCGAGTGTGTTCGGAAGACTACTTGTTCTCATAACAATTAGATCCAACATTATGTTTAGTGTTTGTCTATGTGCTCGTCTTTAGAAAAGTTCCTAAAACAACTATTTTGAAAGAGCTTGTTTGGATTCATGATAAGGTACTACATAACTAGGATTATGGTATCCCAAAAGAACGGGTATAGAAACCATAGTGTATGCCAAATGGAATTATGTTGGTAATAAGTTGATAAGAAAAGCCCAAGTGGTACTTGCACTTTTATACTTTCTTACCCAATGATTCTCCTAAACACGTAAGGCTCTCAAATTAGTATCGGATGGAGAAGCACATCAACAAGCTCCACTTGACAAGCTAACTCACGTCGACAACGGAAATCATCTCATCAACATTGTTATCCCTTCAACAAAGGAAGCATCGACTTCAGCGACAATTCAATCCATTATGTTCTTAATTGACATATTGTGATCCATCATCATCGCCCTGGTAAGAATGTTCATTGAGGAACGTCTTAACTAAGAAAGTCTTCTACGTTAACCATTCTATCAACGTTTTCACAAAACCTCTTGAATGAGAAGCATTCATCATCCCTAGGCTTAGTCAAAGACTCATAAGAACTAAAACCTTAGTTTTGAACATTAGGATAAAACCACAAAAATCAATACAATCCCTTTTGAATTTTTCCCTGCAGTTCCCACGGAATCCTCAGACCATACGGGCGGAACCCTCCCTTTGGTTCCGCCTGGTCCGCCAAAGCTGTAGGATGTTTTATTTTTAATTTCAAAACCAAACACCCTATTAACTTAATCATTCACTTTCAAACAGCCATCACCCTCTCAAAAACACATAACCACACGAAATTTAGGTCTTCCAATCTAATCTCTTCAAATCCAATCAACTTTGTAAGTGTTCTAATCATAATTGCATTTTTGATTCAAGTATAACATTCTCATTTACATTCATTAACTAGAATCTTAGGGTTTATGCATAGAACTTTTTTATTCATGAAAAACTTGGTTGCTAACCAATCATGTCTTCTATTAGTTAAGAATTGTATCCTTTTTGTTGTTATTTGCCAAACACACCAAGTGCATTGTCTTTCAAAAATTGCAATCCACAACTAGAACATAACTCTTCACCACATTGTTAAAACAAATGAAAAACGTCATTGTAACATCACTTGCATATTGTCTCTTGAATGCTAAAGGAAATACATAACTAATATGTATTTTCGGGTACATTCAATCGAAGACACATTCAATTAGGAGAGTGTTGGTTATCTTTTGTTTTTATAACAAAACTTGCATAACAAAACAATTTGGGAATCAAAATGAGTCAAGATAACCAACTCTCCACATTGTTTGCATATAGGAACACATTAGAACATCCACATTGATAAAAGTCATTAACATATAATTTTGTGTTTTCTAGGAATCAACATGCCTCCCGCAAATTACTCCGATCACAAGGAAACCCTTAAGTACTTGCCCAAACACCATAGGACCAAAGGTCTCAACAAAGTTCAAGTAGAAATCTTTAAGGCATTAGAAAAACGCTATGTTCACGAAGGTAGAACCATTGATCCATCCTTTCTAGAAGGAACATCTATCGCCAAAGCTTTGCCACAATCAACTTTGATTGTCTCCTTGATATCGATGAGCCAATTTGTCTTGGGTTCATCTTAGAATTCTATGCAACCGTAAACCTTTCCACAAATGATTTTGGTAAGATATCATTAAACTTCACAACAAATCAAATACCAAATTTCATAGATTTAAAGGACTTAGCTATCATTTTTGGTGTCCCAAATGCGGGTATTTGTCTCTACACGAATAAGTGGCCCATTTCAAGCCTTGATTCGATTGAGCGTTTTCATCTATACGACAACCCTCTAGTTAGTAAGGAAACAATTAAGGAACATCTCTTCGTTAGAACCTCTACTACTAGGAAGAATCGTTCAGGGAATATTGTGGATAAGGATCCTTTTGGTAAGGAGCTCAATGAGCTTAAACCACAATTTAAGAAGTGGGAAGAAATTCTTAGAGCTAACGTCATAAGTACCATAGGAAATAGAGATCATGTCAACACATGCCTTTGCTACATGCTCTATAGCATTTCCACCGGTCAACCCTTTAACTTAGCCTACTACCTAGCCAAAAGAATGGCCGACATACCCTTAGCTGGAACAACCGCTCTTCCTTATGGAATGCTTCTTACCTGCCTCTTTAGAGCAATCTCACCCATTCCTCCTAACGATAATGGAATGCGCCTTGACTATTCTCTCGTTCCCCACATCTTCGTTCTTCTAAGTGATAAACAAGTTTTCAAAGGTAAGGGCAGACGTACTCGCTCACCTACACCATCATCATCATCATCATCCGACATGAGCGAGGATGATAAACTTCCTAACTCTAAGTTACCTCCTTTAGACTACCTTCAAGAACTCCCCATCATTGACAATGCATCCGAAGAGTTCAAGCAAACCAAAGGAATTTTCAAGTGCTTTGGAAGGTACCTAAGCAAGCTCAATAAGAAGATAGACCGGTTGTGAGAAGCGTGATTAAGGAGTGTTTGGCTTATGAAGGTTTTAGAACCTTTTATGTGTTAAACTATGTGATTTGTATTGTTTTTCATGTTCATGTTTTATTACGTTTGTCGGATTATGTTTGTATGAGCTTTTATGCATAATGAAAATATTTTAGGTGTTTATCAAATTTTTATGCTTATGGTAAATCTCACTAAGTTTAGTGAATATTCGCGACCCCCTATCAAAGTCCTATGATATGTGTGTTTACATATCCAATTTTTGCATTGCCTAACCAGATATGCATTATCTTTTTGATTTTAGAAGTTTTCGAAAAATTTGAAAATCGTCTCGCGGGTCAAAATCGCGGACTGCCAACTTTTTCAGGCCTGGCAGATCTGGCGGCACCCTAAATTGGGTTCCGCCAATGCAATTTCTGGGCAACCCAGAAATGGCCCAACGGACCAGACAGAACCCAAAACAGGGTTCCGCCTGTGTATCGCGCGGGTTCCGCCAGTCACCTGCAGAAAATTTTTGTCATTTTTCTTAAGTTCAAAACTTGTAAAGTGTCAAACCATTTTCCTAAGTGAGAAACATCTTCCATTAACTCCAATAACCATATTAGGACAACTCTCACTCACTAAAACAATTAGGAAGTCACTTCCCTCCAAAAATTCAAATTCAAACATAACTAACCCAAAGAACCCTTTTAAAGGATCCTTCAAACCATTGAAACATTTTCAACCAAATCACATCCCATGATCACAAAGCATTGAGTGCATATGTTGGTCCTTCACTCCACCTCATTCCATTGGATTGACATCCAATGATTTGACATGTTCATGAAAACTTTGTAAATCATTTGAAACCTCAATCTTTGAATGGTAGAACATCAAATCCAAACACCCATTTCAACATCTCTTCCACCCTATAAATTTGAAAGTTTTGCAACAATTTAAATCACACTATCACCATCATAATTTCTTCTCTCAAAACATCAAAACCACACTTTTGAAATGACTAAATCTAACACCTCATCCGAGTCATCAAAATCCTTTTCAAAAACCATTAGGATTAGTGTTAAAACTTGTTGCTTCAACAAAACTGTCAAGTCAAGCTCATCATCTTCAAGTGATGCTTCACTTAATATCTCATCACCTATCCAAGATTTCCTCAATCTCACTACCTCAACACCATCCTCAACACATTGCAATACCAATGTAATCACCATTCAAGATTTGCTAAATCTTGCTACTCTAACATCCTCTCCATATTTGGATATAAACCCTTTTACCAAAAAAAAAAAAAATTCCATATTTGGTTCTCAGTTCACCAAAGGTGATTTTTTCACCTAAAGAATTGGCTAGTCCTGAGCAAACGGCTACAGGTAAAGACATATCAAATCCGTTTATAGTTTCTGATTTGCTAGTAAATCAGATGGTTATCAAGTGTACCATAGTTTTCGAGCTTAAACATTTGGCTAGTCCTGAGCAAACGGCTACAGGTAAAGACAACTCAAATCCGTTTATAGTTTCTGATTTGCTAATAAATCAGATGGTTATCAAGTGTACCATAGTTCTCGAGCTTAAACATTTGGCTACTCCAGTAGTGATGGCTATTGGTAAAGAGATATCAAATCCATTATTTTCAATGATTCACCTCTCACAGGAGTTTACACTCCTGGAAGTGATGAGGATAGTTTGTAACGAATATGATTTGATGTACTCTTGGTCGTTTGTAGCTGCAAAGAAATGGTGCTCTTCAAGGTGGTGCCATTCTTGGAGTTTGGCTGTTTGGTTTTTTGATGTTGCTGGTTGGAAGCGGGACGCTCTCTGGATTCAAGATTCTTCTTGGTTTTATTCCTAGTTAGTTGCTTATGATGTTTAGATAGGGTTGTTGTGCTTATGGCCTGTCATAAGCACTAGTTTTTCAAGTTTTTGCTTGAGGTTAATGTGGCATTTCAGCCACATTCCATTTGTACTTAACTTATTTTTTGGTTATATATATTTGCCGGGGTAATCCCCTTTACCCAAAAAAAATAGATTATGCTTCTTGTATAATACTAATAGAAGATGCATTGGGAATTTGATGCTGTGAGGTTGGGTCGCTTAGACCATGTTTATGCTTCAACGTCGATTTGCTATGGAAGTCACTCGTATTAGGTTATTAGATTATGCTTTTAGCATAATACTAATAGAAGATGCAATTGGTTGAAGTTGGAAGTTCCCATGTTTAAGATCTGGATTGCTAGGATGACTAAGAAGACTCAAAGAAGACTTTAATGTTTATTTGAGTTGTAATGTATTGTAATTTTATTGCTAGTCATGGTTAGTTGTATTTAGATCTGTTTGTTATAAGAATGGCCTGTCATTCTTATATAGTGGTAGTGGTAGTGTCCTTAGGGACTCCGATGAGAGATTCACTCTCATCCATTGTACTTCAACGTTTTTTTGAGTAATATTTTGCCAGGGTGGAACCCTTTTACCCAAAAAAAGTTACATTTCCAGAAACCAGTACCCAATAAATACCAGCAAACCCAACAATCACAAGAACTGTAGAAATTACAAACCATCACATAACCATTGTAAGAATAATTATTTGTAGAATCAATACAAACCCTCTGCCACAAATACAAAAGGAATTTGTGAACACCCATGGAAGCCGAGGAATCAAGTAACACCAGAAATACCATTATCACAGCCACTATGACTTCTCAATGGGATTTTCCAAATAGTCGCAACCTTCATAGAATCCACCGAAAGCTTAATCTTACGACTTAACAGCTTATGTCTAACAATATCAACAATAATCTTGAAAATAGTCTCCTCACTTCTAAAATTCTTTTGAAATAACCTAAAATTCCGCTCTTGCCATATGTAATAGACCGCAGCCCCAAACACTAAACGCTGAATCACACTCCATATAGGATTATTAGCAGTTCTAATAGAGATTCCAGAAACAACTTCAGCCCACGTATAAGAAATATCATCCAGCTTACACAAAAGTTTTAAATTATCCCAAATAGCCTTAGAAAATTTGCAAGAAAAGAACAAGTGGGCATGAGATTCATCAACGGCATTACATAAAGGGCAAACAGTACTAGAAATGTTGAACCATCTAGAAATATGATCCGAAGTTCTAAGTCTACCCCGCATAGCCATCCAAAGCACAAACGCGTGTCTAGGAATACATTGAGAGAACCAAACGTGCTTATACCAAATAACTTTAGGACTATCAATCCTTAACGCTTTCCAAGCTTCCTTAACACTAAATTCAACATCCTTATTATCCTTATTGATCCATAAAACCTTGTCATCAAATTCATCAAATAAAATAGGGACAGGCACATTAAAAATATTACCAAATAAACTATTCCATTCATTGGGCCATTTCCAACCATTACTGTCAATCCAATCAGCGACCTTGTCATTGGTATCCAACCCATTTTCAGTAAGGAAACTATGAGTAATAACCTTACACAGAGGGCCATTAGTGTGCCATTTATCAAACCACATAGAACATTGTTTACCATTACCCAATCTATACACCACAAATGTTCGAATTTTATCCCTAAGACCAAGAATATGATTCCAACCCGAAGCACCATGTTCAGGTTTAATATCAAACCAAATATTTCTGTCTTTGATCCTATAAGCATGAACCCATCTAACCCACAGCGAGTCTTTCTTACTAATAACGTTCCAAAGGTGCTTAGCGATTAAAGCCTCATTCATAAGTCTGAGAGGTTTAAGACCAAGGCCCCCCTGATTTTTAGGCTTACAAATATCTTTCCACGATATACTAGCAATACCACTACCCTCACCCCCACCGGACCATAAAAACTTTTTACACAGTTTATCAATACTATCACAGACATGATTAGGAAGAAGAAACATCGAAGCCCAATAAACATGAAGCGAAGTAAGAACAGATGAGATTAACTGAAGTCTACCCGCAAAAGATAAAGTCTTGTTTCTCCAATCATTAATGCGATTCTTAACCTTCTGAATCAAACTTCTACAATCCTCATTTACAATTCTCTTACCGGACAGAGGGATACCCAAGTATTTTAATGGCAGAACACCAATTCTAAACGGCATGACAAGCAAAATATTATCCCTAACCGTATCAGGCACACTCCCAAAGAAAGCAACACTCTTAGCTATACTAGGGAAAAGACCAGAGCACATAGCAAAATCATCCAACGCTCTTCTAAGAATACTAGCAGAGATTAAATCACCATGACATAATAAAAGCAGGTCGTCCGCAAAACATAAGTGGGTCAGTTGAAATTTCTCACAACCCCAATGAAACCTAAACTGACCATCCCTTCTAATCTGTCTCTTAACCATCATATTAAATGCTTCCATAACGATAGTGAACAAATAAGGCGAGATCGGGTCACCCTGCCTAAGACCCCATTTGCTTTTGAAAAATCCATGCAATTCACCATTAACACATAAAGAAAAAGAGGCAGAAGTTAAACATACCATAATCCAGTGAATCATGGAGCTGTGGAAGCCAAAATGAACGAGACACTTCTTCAAAAAGTCCCAATTGACCGTATCGTATGCCTTCTGAATGTCCACTTTGAACGAGCATTTGCTAACATCACGCGTCCAATTATATCTCTTAACAAACTCCTGAGCAAGCAAAATGTTGTCACTGATCTGCCTACCCGGGATAAATGCACTCTGGTTACAATCAATCAGACTACAAAGACCTTCTTTAAGTCTATTCGTAATGACTTTACTGATGCACTTGTAGATGACATTTCCACAAGCAATAGGACGATAATCAGACACCTTCAAAGGAACTTGCAACTTAGGAATAAGCGAGATAACATTAGCATTAAACTCGCCAAGAAGTTTACCCGAACTGAAAAACTCTTTTACCGCAGCACAGACATCAACACTAACAATGCTCCAAGCCGCTTTAAAGAACTTAGAAGTAAAACCATCCGGGCCAGCCGCTTTGTCATCATCAATACTAAACATCGCTTCTTTGATTTCTATATCAGAAACTGGTCTAACCATGTTTAACACAATAGAAGAATCAAGTTTTTTAGCAAAAAGTTCCTCACAATCATCTAACAGAATAACCTCATCTTCCACCCCCAAAAACCTTTGAAAATGGTTAACAAAGCACCCCGGAACATCATCACCATAAAACTTATTCCCCTGCTCATCACACACAACTTGAATCCTACCCTTGTTCACCCTGCTCTTAAGAATATTGTGAAAATACGACGTATTATGGTCCCCATCCTTCAACCATTGAATCTTAGTTTTCTGCCTAAGAAGATTCGCCTCATCCCTAACCGCTTCCTGATATGCATTACAAAAGACATACTCTTCATATCTAAGGCTGCTATTATCGGGCTCTTTATCTAAACATTTCTGCACTCTTTTAAGCTCAGCTCTCAACATATTAACCTTATTAAACACATTCCCATTTACCCTGTTCATGTTCCTCAAATGTCTTTTCATATTTTTCAGGGGCTTAGCCAAAACAAACATACGGAAACCAAAAACCTCAATACCCCAATTATCTCTAACCGTAGGAATAAAAGAATCCTTATCAGCTAAAAAATTAGCAAACCGGAATGGTCTAGGCTTAACAGGTTTAGCCAAAGGATAGTTTAAAACAATTGGACAATGATCCGACGAAAGATATGGTAAAAATTCAGCAAAACAGCTATCATAACAGGATATAAAGCTGACATTACCCAACGCTCTATCTAACTTCTTAAGAATACCAAATTCAGGGTCAATACGCTTTTGAATCCAAGTGTAGAACATACCTTTTGAAGCAATATCCTCAAGCTCCAACGACTCAACACAATTCTGAAAATCTTCCATATCAATATCTTTTACTGCTGTGACATCAGAACAATCACTAATATTTAAGGCAACGTTGAAATCACCCAGCAGCACCCACGGATTATCCTTAACAAGAACACTATGATGAGCTAAATTCTTCCATAACACCCGTCTTTCAACACCTTTGTTTTTAGCATAAATGAAGGAAACAAATTGCTTCCTGTGATCATGAATATAAATGATTTCAAAATGCATAACTTGTTCAGAATGGGAAATAAGGTTGGCATCAACAACATTGTTATCCCATCCAACCATCATTCTGCAAACACTTCTGCAATCATCTACATTAGATACCCATGACCAATTACGAAATAAACTATCACCCACACCCTTGACCGACTTCTTCCTAAGATGAGTCTCAACCACAGCACACATACACAAACCCTCTTCTCTAATAAGCGATATAACTTCATCTTGTCTAGTAGTCTGAGACAGACCCCAGACATTCCATGCACCAATTTTACAACTCATTGAATATTAGAATCAAATGGTGCAGGCGCACCACACTCTTGAACCATAGACGTATCCACATCATTAAAGACTTCATTCTGTGTCATAAAGGAAGCTGAACCAGTCGTAACCTCCTCTACTTCATCCAAAGAATGAGATCCATCCATATCAGATAAATGACCATTAATCCTATCACTTCTAATATCCTCACATCTACTCGAGTAGTATTCCAACATCTCATCAGTCCAAGTATCTTTACATTCCTTATCAAGTGGCTTTTTAGATAAAATGAACAGATCAACCTTCAAAAAATCACGCTCCTTTTGCAAACTTCCAACTTTGGCTAACTCCACACGATAAGCTTCATCATAACATTGACTGAATGAAACATCACTACTATCATGTGTAGTCAAGACAGTCTTCTGCATCATCAAATCAGCATTACGTTTAGCATTTGAATTGATATTCTGATTAAGTAACACAATACGATCAGATAAATTTTTGATTCTAAATTCTAATTGTTGTTCATGAGATCCATTCCTCATGATTCTATTATTCCACTTTTCCGTATAGTATTTAACCATGTCCTCATTCCAACTCTTAACAACACTTTCTAAAATAGGAATACCAGAACCACACGCCTTTTCCACTGCAACCTTCACAGCATTCCAACCATCTGAATTATCACTAATCTGATCACTACCCAAAACATCAAACCTATTACTGGTACTAACATTCTTAGATCCTAAACCATCATTCAACTTACGACCATCTCCATTCTTGCTGTTATTACCATTTTTGTTACCTGAATTGTTACCCGAATTCTTCTTCTGCACATTCTTTTTGTTACCAACTGAAGTGTAATTTTGATTACTATTACTACCACCACTACCCACTTCAACTTTATCTTTACCTTTGTCAATAGGCTTCCCATTGTCATTCACAACAACACTCTCATCAACCTTACCTACATTACCACTTTTCACTGGTTCTGACTTATTACTAGCCTGCTTATCACCCATATTCCCCGTATTTACCTTACTAGTGTTATTACCACTTGCCATGTTAACAAAAGTGCCTCTTCTAACCTGATAACCGCCAATATTCCCTTGTCGCCCATTGTTACCAACACCCCTACTCCTTCTAAAACCAGCAACAGTCCAGCCCTCATCCACATTAACATTACCCGAACTATTATTATTATCACTACTCTTCACATCATTAGGCTTCACATTCTCACCATCCTTATTCACTTTCCTAGCCACATTCACTTTATTAATGCAGTCACTCAAATAATGTCCAAACACCTTGCACTCCTCACATCTTGGCGGAACCCAATCATGTTCAACCCTCAGCTTCAAAACCTTACCCAACTTCTCATACCACAGTTCGACAAAGTTAACAAACGGCTTCTCAGAATCAATCTCAACTAACACCCCAGCAAACGTAGCCCTGCCATATGGCTTTTCACAAATGGAAGTAGTCATCCGGTCCATAATAATAGGGCTACCAATTTGGCTAACAATCCTACTGATACCCTCAACATTCCAAGCTTCCAAGGGAATGTCATGAATTTTAGCCCAAACCGGAACCTTCTTAACCTCATGTCTAGACATGCACAGCCCCGGTTCCCATTTTTTCACAAACAAAGGCCTATTATTCACAAGCCAAGGGCCTTTCTCAATAACCAACTCCATCCCATCATTAGACTTAAAGTCAAAAAAACACATTCCATTCTGGTTCATAATAACATTATCCAACTGATACAACCTCCACATACGTTTCAAATGATAAACCAAATCAGCATAATTCATACAAAACCCAACAAAAAAACCAACCACTGTATTACCCCACCTCTTACACCCTTCTTCCAAAATCGGATCCATCTTAGCAACTTTCCTATTATCACCAATAATAGACGGAGGAACATAATGCAACTTATTATTCCCATTCCCACCATAACTATTTGATACAGCCTCACGAAAGGACCTACTATTCTTTTCATACACGCTATCTGTCATTACCGTATCCTTAACACCACTAGACTCACCCACAGCAAAATTACTCACTTCGCTAACACCCTTACCAGTTTCACTAACATTCCCATTAACCTTAAACAAACCCGGAACCCTAACATCACCAAAACTGACTTTAGTAGGGCTCCTAGGCTTATCAGAACCCACATTGTGCTTCAAATTAGTACTCTCCACACTAGGTTTAGACACATCAGGAGCATTACCCATATTACACGATACATTCCCCTGACCTAAAACACTAGCAGGCAAACCATTAACAACCCCAGACCCACTATTAAGACTACCCTCATTACCAACACTCTTAACATTAGCAGAAATAGGCTCATCATTTAGACTTTTTGCAATTTCATCTATAATATCTTTATTACTAACCTCACAGTCAAATGAAATATTAGTAACATTACCAGAACTCACCTTACCAACCTCAAACCCATCACCAACACTACCCCCATCATCAATACCAGAACAAGAGCCTCAAACTCCTCACTACCCTCCACAGACTCAGAAGCCCCATCCTCACACTCCAAATCGTCCATATCCATTGCTTCATTATTACCCCGAGAAGCAAATCTAGTCTTCTTAGAGTATAGATTCCTAGGAACCTTAGATAACATATTAGAATGTTTCAAAGCAGATTTGCTCATAGGATTCATGGTTCGAGTTGTTTTTTTGGGTTTAAGAGATGAATCCGTCCTATGAGAGGACGGATTAGGTTTAGGATCAGGGTTAGAATCCATGAAGATTAAAGGAACAAAATCATTAAAATGATGAACAGTGAAGATGGTTGATTGTAACGGAAAAATGAAATGAAAAAAGGCGGAATGAAACTATTAGGTGAATTAATGAAGAACAAACAAAGATCTACAGTAGCAGATGTATTATTATAAGATTGGAATTAAAATAAAATGGATTAAAGGATGTATAGATGAACAGGAAAATACGTATGAAACCCTAGGTTATACAATCGCCCATAGTGAAGGAGTTTTAATACTTCAACGTTTTTTGGATAATATATTTTACCAGGGTGAATTAACCCTTTTACCCAAAAAACAAGTGAGCCTTTTGGGACAACGGCTCTTATCATGTAAGTGACAAATTGCCCTCATAAAGTTAGCCTTTAGGGACAACGGATCTAATCATGCAAGTGACAATTGCTCTTATCAAGTGTGCAAGCATTAGGGACAACAACTATCATCATGTAAAGGGCAATTGCACTCATCAAGTGAGCAAGAGTTTAGGGACAACGGCTCCCATAAAGCAAAGTACAATTGCTCTCAACAAGTGAGCCTTAAAGGACAACGGCTCTTATCATTTAAGGGACAAATTGCCCTCATAAAGTTATCCTTTAGGGACAACGGATCTCATCATGTAAGTGACAATTTCTCTAATCAAGTGTGCAAGCAATAGGGACAACGGCTATCATCATGTAAAGGGAAATTGCACTCATCAAGTGAGCAAGCATTTAGGGACAACGGCTCCTATAAAGTAAGGTACAATTGCTCTCAACAAGTGAGCCTTTAGGGGCAACGGCTCTTATCTTGTAAGGGACAAATTGCCCTCAAAAAGTTAGTCATTAAGGACTACGGATCTCATCATGCAATTGAGTATTGCTCTTATCAAGTGTACAAGCATTAGCCACAACGGCTGTCATCATGTATAGGCAAATTGCACTCATCAACTGAGCAAGCGTTTAGGGAGAACGGCTCCCATAAAGTAAGGTACAATTGCTCTCAACAAGTGAGCCTTTAGGGACAACGACTCTTATGATGTAAGGGACAAATTGCCCTCATGAATTTAGCCTTTAGGAACAACGAATCTCATAATGTAAGTGACAATTGCTCTTATCAAGTATGCGAGCATTAGGGATGACGGCCATCATCATGTAAAGGGCAGTTGCTCTTATCAAGTGGGGAAGCGTTTAGGGACAACGGCTCCCATAATGTAAGGTACAATTGCTCTCAACAAGTGAGCCTTTAGGGACAACGGCTCTTATCATGTAAGGGACAAATTGATCTCCTAAAGTTAGCCTTTAGGGACAACGGGTCTCATTATGCAAGTGACTATTGCTCTTATAAGTGTGCAAGCATTGGGGTCAACGACTATCATCATTTAAAGGGAAATTTCACACATCAAGGGAGAAAGCGTTTAGCGACAACGGCTCCCATAAAGAAAGGTACAGTTGCTCTCAACAAGTGAGCCTTTAGGGACAACGGCTCTTATTATTTAAGGGGCAAATTGCCCTCATAAAGTTAGCCTTTAGGGACAATGGATCTCATCATATAAGTAACAATTGCTCTTATCAAGTGTGCAAGCAATAGGGACAACGACTATCATCATGTAAAAGGAAATTGCACTCATCAAGTGAGCAAGCGTTTAGGGACAACGGCTCCCATAAAGTAAGGTACAATTGCTCTCAACAAGTGAGCCTTAAAGGACAACGGCTCTTATCATTTAAGGGACAAATTGCCCTCAAAAAGTTATCCTTTAGGGACAACGGATCTCATCATGTAAGTGACAATTTCTCTAATCAAGTGTGCAAGCAATAGGGACAACGGCTATCATCATGTAAAGGAAAATTGCACTCATCAAGTGAGCAAGCATTTAGGGACAACGGCTCCTATAAAGTAAGGTACAATTGCTCTCAACAAGTGAGCCTTTAGGGGCAACGGCTCTTATCTTGTAAGGGACAAATTGCCCTCAAAAAGTTAGTCATTAAGGACTACGGATCTCATCATGCAATTGAGTATTGCCCTTATCAAGTGTACAAGCATTAGCCACAACGGCTGTCATCATGTATAGGCAAATTGCACTCATCAACTGAGCAAGCGTTTAGGGAGAATGGCTCCCATAAAGTAAGGTACAATTGCTCTCAACAAGTGAGCCTTTAGGGACAACGATTCTTATGATGTAAGGGACAAATTGCCCTCATGAATTTAGCCTTTAGGAACAACGGATCTCATAATGTAAGTGACAATTGCTCTTATCAAGTATGCGAGCATTAGGGATGACGGCCATCATCATGTAAAGGGCAGTTGCTCTTATCAAGTGGGGAAGCGTTTAGGGACAACGGCTCCCATAATGTAAGGTACAATTGCTCTCAACAAGTGAGCCTTTAGGGACAACGGCTCTTATCATGTAAGGGACAAATTGATCTCCTAAAGTTAGCCTTTAGGGACAACGGGTCTCATTATGCAAGTGACTATTGCTCTTATAAGTGTGCAAGCATTGGGGTCAACGACTATCATCATTTAAAGGGAAATTTCACACATCAAGTGAGAAAGCGTTTAGCGACAACGGCTCCCATAAAGAAAGGTACAGTTGCTCTCAACAAGTGAGCCTTTAGGGACAACGGCTCTTATTATTTAAGGGGCAAATTGCCCTCATAAAGTTAGCCTTTAGGGACAATGGATCTCATCATATAAGTAACAATTGCTCTTATCAAGTGTGCAAGCAATAGGGACAACGACTATCATCATGTAAAAGGAAATTGCACTCATCAAGTGAGCAAGCGTTTAGGGACAACGGCTCCCATAAAGTAGGGACTACGACTCTTATGATGTAAGGGACAAATTGCCCTCATAAAGTTAGCCTTTAGGAACAACGGATCTCATCATGCGAGAGACTATTGCTCTTATCAAGTGAGCAAGCATTTAGGGACAACGGCTCCTATAAAGTAAGGTACAATTGCTCTCAACAAGTGAGCCTTTAGGAACTACGACTCTTATGATGTAAGGGACAAATTGCCCTCATAAAGTTAGCCTTTAGGAAAAACGGATCTCATCATGCAAGTGACTATTGCTCTTATCAAGTGTGCAAGCATTACAGACCACGGCTATCATCATGTAAAGGGCAATTGCTCTCATCAAGTGAGCAAGCGTTCAGGGATAACGGCCCCTATAAAGTTAGGTACAATTGCTTTCAACAAGTGAGCCTTTTGGGACAACGTCTCTTATCATGTAAGAGACGAATTGCCCTTATAAAGTTAGCCTTTATGGACAACGGATCTCATCATGCAAGTGACAATTGCTCTTATCAAGTGAGCAAGCGTTTAGGGAGAACGGCTCCCATAAAGCAAGGTACAATTGCTCTCAACAAGTGAGCCTTTAGGGACAACGGCTCTTATCATTTAAGGGACAAATTGCCCTCATAAAGTTAGCCTTTAGGGACAACGGATCTAATCATGCAAGTGACAATTGCTCTTATCAAGTGTGCAAGCATTAGGGACAACAACTATCATCATGTAAAGGGCAATTGTACTCATCAAGTGAGCAAGAGTTTAGGGACAACGGCTCCCATAAAGCAAAGTACAATTGCTCTCAACAAGTGAGCCTTAAGGGACAACGGCTCTTATCATTTAAGGGACAAATTGCCCTCATAAAGTTATTCTTTAGGGACAACGGATCTCATCATGTAAGTGACAATTTCTCTAATCAAGTGTGCAAGCAATAGGGACAACGGTTATCATAATGTAAAGGGAAATTGCACTCATCAAGTGAGCAAGCATTTAGGGACAACGGCTCCTATAAAGTAAGGTACAATTTCTCTCAACAAGTGAGCCTTTAGGGGCAACGGCTCTTATCTTGTAAGGGACAAATTGCCCTCATAAAGTTAGTCATTAGGGACTACGGATCTCATCATGCAATGGAGTATTGCTCTTATCAAGTGTACAAGCATTAGCCACAACGGCTGTCATCATGTATAGGCAAATTGCACTCATCAACTGAGCAAGCGTTTAGGGAGAACGACTCCCATAAAGTAAGGTACAATTGCTCTCAACAAGTGAGCCTTTGGGGACAACGACTCTTATGATGTAAGGGACAAATTACCCTCATGAATTTAGCCTTTAGGAACAACGGATCTCATAATGTAAGTGACAATTGCTCTTATCAAGTTGGCGAGCATTAGGGATGACGGCCATCATCATGTAAAGGGCAGTTGCTCTTATCAAGTGTTGAAGCGTTTAGGGACAACGGCTCCCATAATGTAAGGTACAATTGCTCTCAACAAGTGAGCCTTTAGGGACAACGGCTCTTATCATGTAAGGGACAAATTGATCTCCTAAAGTTAGTCTTTAGGGACAACGGATCTCATTATGCAAGTGAGTATTGCTCTTATCAAGTGTGCAAGCATTAGGGACAACGACTATCATCATTTAAAGGGAAATTTCACTCATCAAGTGAGAAAGCGTTTAGCGACAACGGCTCCCATAAAGAAAGGTACAGTTGCTCTCAACAAGTGAGCCTTTAGGGACAACGGCTCTTATTATTTAAGGGTCAAATTGCCCTCATAAAGTTAGCCTTTAGGGACAACGGATCTCATCATATAAGTAACAATTGCTCTTATCAAGTGTGCAAGCAATAGGGACAACGACTATCATCATGTAAAAGGAAATTGCGCTCATCAACTGAGCAAGCGTTTAGGGACAACGGCTCCCATAAAGTAAGGTACAATTGCTCTTAACAAGTGATCCTTTAGGGACTACGACTCCTATGATGTAAGGGACAAATTGCCCTTCTAAAGTCAGCCTTTAGTAACAACGGATCTCATCATGCGAGAGACTATAGCTCTTATCAAGTGAGCAAGCGTTTAGGGACAACGGCTCCTATAAAGTAAGGTACAATTGTTCTCAACAAGTGAGCCTTTAGGGACTACGACTCTTATGACGTAAGGGACAAATTGCCCTCATAAAGTTAGCCTTTAGGAACAACGGATCTCGTCATGCAAGTGACTATTGCTCTTATGAAGTGTGCAAGCATTACAGACAACGGCTATCATCATGTAAAGGGCAATTGTTCTCATCAAGTGAGCAAGCGTTCAGGGATAACGGCTCCTATAAAGTAAGGTACAATTGCTTTCAACAAGTGAGACTTTTGGGACAACGGCTCTTATCATGTAAGAGAAAAACTGCCCTTATAAAGTTAGCCTTTATGGACAACGGATCTCATCATGCAAGTGACAATTGCTCTTATCAAGTGAGCAAGCGTTTAGGGACAAAGGCTCCCATAAAGCAAGGTACAAGTGCTCTCAACAAGTGAGCCTTTAGTGACAACGGATCATATCATGTAAGTGACAATTGCTCTAATCAAGTGTGCAAGCAATAGGGACAGCGGCTATCATCATGTAAAAGGAAATTGCACTCATCAAGTGAGCATGCGTTTAGGGACAACGGCTCCCATAAAGCAAGGTACAATTGCTCTCAACAAGTGAGCCTTTAGGGACAACGGCTCTTATCATGTAAGGGACAAATTGCCCTCATAAAGTATGCCTTTATTGACAACGGATCTCATCATGCAAGTGACAATTACTCTTATCAAGTGTGCAAGCATTAGGGACAAAAACTATCATCATGTGAAGGGCAATTGAACTCATCAAGTGAGCAAGCGTTTAGGTACAACGGCTCCCATAAAGCAAGGTACAATTGCTCTCAACAAGTGAGCCTTTAGGGACAACGGCTCCTATCATGTAAGGGACAAATTGATCTCCTAAAGTTAGTCTTTAGGGACAACGGATCTCATTATGCAAATGACAATTGCTCTTATCAAGTGTGCAAGCATTAGGGAACACGACTATCATCATTTAAAGGGAAATTTCACTCATCAAGTGAACAAGCGTTTAGGGACAACGGCTCCCATAAAGAAAGGTACAGTTGCTCTCAACAAGTGAGCCTTCAGGGACAATGGCTCTTATTATTTAAGGGTCAAATTACCCTCATAAAGTTAGCCTTTAGGGATAACGGATCTCATCATATAAGTAATAATTGCTCTTATCAAGTGTGCAAGCAATAGGGACAACGACTATCATTATTTAAAGGTAAAATTGCAATCGTTAAATAAGCTAGCGTTTAGGGACAACGGCTCCCATAAAGTAAGGTACAATTGCTCTTAACAAGTGAGCCTTTAGGGACTACGACTCTTATGATGTAAGGGATAAATTGCCCTCATAAAGTTAGAATTTAGGAACAACGGATCTCATCATACGAGATCCTATTACTCTTATCAACTGAGCAAGCGTTTAGGGACAATGGCTCCCATAAAGTAAGGTACAATTGCTTTCAACTAGTGAGCCTTTTGGGACAACGGCTCTTATCATGTAAGAGACAAATTGCCCTTATAAAGTTAGCCTTTAGGGACAAGGATCTCATCATGCAAGTGACAATTGCTCTTATCAAGTGTGCAAGCATTAGGGACAACAACTATCATCATGTAAAGGGCAATTGCACTTATCAAGTGAGCAAGCGTTTAGGGACAACGGCTCCCATAAAGCAAGGTACAATTGCTCTAAACAACTGAGCCTTTAGGGACAACGGCTCTTATCGTTTAAGGGACATATTGCCCTTATAAAGTTAGCCTTTAGGGACAACGGATCTCATCATGTAAGTGACAATTGCTCTATTCAAGTGTGCAAGCAATAGGGACAACGGCTATCATCATGTAAAAGGAAATTGCACTCATCAAGTGAGCATGCGTTTAGGGAAAACGGCTCCCATATAGCAAGGTACAATTGCTCTTATCAAGTATGCGAGCATTAGGGACGACGGCCATCATCATGTAAAGGGCAGTTGCTCTTATCAAGTGGGGAAGTGTTTAAGGACAACGGCTCCCATAATGTAAGGTACAATTGCTCTCAACATGTAAGCCTTTAGGGACAATGGCTCTTATCATGTAAGGGACAAATTGATCTCCTAAAGTTAGTCATTAGGGACAACGGATCTCATTATGCAAGTGACTATTGCTCTTATCAAGTGTGCAAGCATTAGGGACAACGACTATCATCATTTAAAGGGAAATTTCACTCATCAAGTGAGAAAGCGTTTAGCGACAACGGCTCCCATAAAGAAAGGTACAGTTGCTCTCAACAAGTGAGCCTTTAGGCACAACGGCTCTTATTATTTATGGGTCAAATTGCCCTCATAAAGTTAGCCTTTATGGACAACGAATCTCATCATGCAAGTGACAATTGCTCTTATCAAGTGTGCAAGCATTAGGGACAAAAACTATCATCATGTGAAGGGCAATTGAAGTCATCAAGTGAGCAAGCGTTTAGGTACAACGGCTCCCATAAAGCAAGGTACAATTGCTCTCAACAAGTGAGCCTTTAGGGACAACGGCTCTTATTATTTAAGGGACAAATTTCCCTCATAAAGTTAGCCTTTATGGACAACGAATGTCATCATGTAGGTGACAATTGCTCTTATCAAGTGTCCAAGCATTAGGGGCTGCATCTATCATCATGTAAAGGGCAATTGCACTCTTAAAATGAGCAAGCATTTAGGTACAACAGCTCCCAAAAAGCAAGGTACAATTGCTCTCAACAAGTGAGGCTTTAGGGACAATAGCTCTTATCATTTAAGGGAAAAATTGCCCTCATAAAGTTAGCCTTTAGGGACAACGGATCTCATCATGTAAGTGACAATTGCTCTAATCAAGTGTGCAAGCAATAGGGACAACGACTATCATCAAATAAAGGGAAATTGCACTCATCAATGAGCATGCGTTTAGGAACAACGGCTCCCATAAAGCAAGGTACAATTCCTCTCAACTAGTGAGCCTTAAGGGACAACGGCTCTTATCATTTAAGGGACAAATTGCCCTCATAAAGTTAGCATTTAGGGACAATAGATCTCATCATGTTAGTGACAATTGCTCTAATCAAGTGTGCAAGCAATAGGGACAACGGCTATCATCGTGTAAAAGGAAATTGCACTCACCAAGTGAGCATGCGTTTAGGGACAACGGCTCCCATAAAGCAAGGTACAATTGCTCTTATCAAGTATGCGAGCATTAGGGACGACGGCCATCATCATGTAAAGGGCAGTTGCTCTTATCAAGTGGGGAAGTGTTTAAGGACAACGGCTCCCATAATGTAAGGTACAATTGCTCTCAACATGTAAGCCTTTAGGGACAATGGCTCTTATCATGTAAGGGACAAATTGATCTCCTAAAGTTAGTCATTAGGGACAACGGATCTCATTATGCAAGTGACTATTGCTCTTATCAAGTGTGCAAGCATTAGGGACAACGACTATCATCATTTAAAGGGAAATTTCACTCATCAAGTGAGAAAGCGTTTAGCGACAACGGCTCCCATAAAGAAAGGTACAGTTGCTCTCAACAAGTGAGCCTTTAGGCACAACGGCTCTTATTATTTATGGGTCAAATTGCCCTCATAAAGTTAGCCTTTAGGGACAACGAATCTCATCATATAAGTAACAATTGCTCTTATCAAGTGTGCAAGCAATAGGGACAACGACTATCATCATGTAAAGGGAAATTGCACTCATCAAGTGAGCAAGCGTTTAGGGACAACGGCTCCCATAAAGTAAGGTACAATTGCTCTTAACAAGTGAGCCTTTAGGGACTACGACTCTTATGATGTAAGGGACAAATTGCCCTCATAAAGTTAGCCTTTAGGAACAACGGATCTGATCATGCGAGAGCCTATTACTCTTATCAATTGAGCAAGCGTTTAGGGACAACGGCTCCCATAAAGCAAGGTACAATTGCTCTCAACAAGTGAGCTTTTAGGGACAACGGCTCTTATCATTTAAGGGACAAATTGCCCTCATAAAGTTAACCTTTAGGGACAACTGATCTCATCATGTAAGTGACAATTGCTCTAATCAAGTGTGCAAGCAATAGGGACAACGGCTATCATCATGTAAAAGGAAATTGCACTCATCAAGTGAGCATGCGTTTAGGGACAACGGCTCCCAAAAAGCAAGGTACAATTGCTCTCAACAAGTGAGCCTTTAAGGACAACGAGTCTTATCATGTATGGGACAAATTGCCCTCATAAAGTTAGCCTTTATGGACAACGGATCTCATCATGCAAGTGACAATTGCTCTTATCAAGTGTGCAAGCATTAGGCACAAAAACTATCATCATGTGAAGGGCAATTGAACTCATCAAGTGAGCAAGCGTTTAGGTACAACGGCTCCCATAAAGCAAGGTACAATTGCTCTCAAGAAGTTACCCTCATAAGGTTAGCCTTTAGGGACAACGGATCTCATCATATAAGTAACAATTGCTCTTATCAAGTGTGCAAGCAATAG
The DNA here is from genome assembly GCA_030686995.1 of Artemisia argyi. Classification (NCBI taxonomy): domain Eukaryota; kingdom Viridiplantae; phylum Streptophyta; class Magnoliopsida; order Asterales; family Asteraceae; genus Artemisia; species Artemisia argyi. The sequence continues at coordinate 106,858,197 of CM060689.1, read as the reverse complement.
GGACAACGACTATCATCATGTAAAGGGAAATTGCACTCATTAAGTGAGCAAGCGTTTAGGGACAACGGATCCCATAAAGTAAGGTACAATTGCTCTTAACAAGTGAGCCTTTAGGAACTACGACTCTCATCATGCGAGAGCCTATTACTCTTATCAAGTGAGCAAGCGTTTAGGGGCAACGGCTCCCATAAAGTAAGGTACAATTGCTTTCAACAAGTGAGCCTTTTGGGACAACGGCTCTTATCATGTAAGAGACAAATTGCCCTTATAAAGTTAGCCTTTTGGGATAACGGATCTCATCATGCAAGTGACAATTGCTCTTATCAAGTGTGCAAGCATTAGGGACAACAACTATCATCATGTAAAGGGCAATTGCACTTATCAAGTGAGCAAGCGTTTAGGGACAACGACTCCCATAAAGCAAGGTACAATTGCTCAAGTAAGCCATTAGGGACAACGGCTCTTATCATTTAAGGGACAAATTGCCCTCAGAAAGTTATCCTTTAGGGACAACGGATCTCATCACGTAAGTGACAATTGCTCTAATCAAGTGTGCATGCAATAGGGACAACGACTATCATCATGTAAAAGGAAATTGCACTCATCAAGTGAGCATGCGTTTAGGGACAATGGCTCCCATAAAGCAAGGAACAATTGCTCTCAATAAGTGAGCCTTTAGGGACAACGGTTCTTATCATGTATGGGACAAATTGCACTCATAAAGTTAGCCTTTATGGACAACGGATCTCATCATGCAAGTGACAATTGCTCTTATCATGTGTGCAAGCATTAGGGACAAAAACTATCATCATGTGAAGGGCAATTGAACTCATCAACTGAGCAAGCGTTTAGGTACAACGGCTCCCATAAAGCAAGGTACGATTGCTCTCAACAAGTGAGCCTTTAGGGACAACGGCTCTTATTATTTAAGGGACAAATTGCGCTCATAAAATTAGCCTTTATGGACAACGAATCTCATCATGTAAGTGACAATTGCTCTTATCAAGTGTCCAAGCATTAGGGACTGCATCTATCATCATGTAAAGGGCAATTGCACTTTTCAAATGAGCAAGCTTTTAGGTACAACGGCTCCTATAGAGCAAGGTACAATTGCTCTCAACAAGTGAGCCTTTAGGGACAATAGCTCTTATCATTTAAGGGAAAAATTGCCCTCATAAAGTGAGCCTTTAGGGACAACGGATCTCATCATGTAAGTGACAATTGTTCTAATCAAGTGTGCAAGCAATAGGGACAACGACTATCATCATATAAAGGGAAATTGCACTCATCAATGAGCAAGCGTTTAGGAACAACGGCTCCCATAAAGCAAGGTACAATTCCTCTCAACAAGTGAGCCTTAAGGGACAACGGCTCTTATCATTTAAGGGACAAATTGCCCTCATAAAGTTAGCCTTTAGGGACAACAGATCTCATCATGTAAGTGACAATTACTCTAATCAAGTGTGCAAGCAATAGGGACAACAGCTATCATCATGTAAAAGGAAATTGCACTCATCAAGTGAGCATGCGTTTAGGGACAACGGCTCCCATAAAGCAAGGTACACTTGCTCTCAACAAGTGAGCCTTTAGGGACAACGACTCTTATCATGTAAGGGACAAATTGCCTTCATAAAGTTAGCCTTTATGGACCACGGATCTTATCATGCAAGTGACAATTGCTCTTATCAAGTGTGCAAGCATTAGGGACAACAACTATCATCATGTGAAGGGCAATTGAACTCATCAAGTGAGCAAGCGTTTTGGTACAACGGCTCCCATAAAGCAAGGTACAATTGCTCTCAACAAGTGAGCCCTTAGGGACAATAGCTCTTATAATTTAAGGGACAAATTGCCCTCATAAAGTTAGCCTTTAGAGACAACGGATCTCATCATGTAAGTGACAATTGCTCTAATCAAGTGTGCAAGCAATAGGGACAACGACTATCATCATATAAAGGGAAATTGCACTCATCAATGAGCAAGCGTTTATGGACAACGGCTCCCATAAAGTATGGTACAATTGCTCTCAACAAGTGAGCGTATAAAGACTACGACTCTTATGATGTAAGGGACAAATTGCCCTCATAAAATTAGCCTTTAGAAACAACGGATCTCATAATGCAAGTGACTATTGCTCTTATCATGTGTGCAAGGGTTGAGGGACAACGGCTCCCATAAAGTAAGTTACAATTGCTCTCAACAAGTGAGCCTTTTGGGATAACGGCTCTTATCATGTAAGTGACAAATTGCCCTCATAAAGTTAGCCTTTAGGGACAACGGATCTCATCATGCAAGTGACAATTGCTCTTATCAAGTGTGCAAGCATTAGGGACAACAACTATCATCATGTAAAGGGCAATTGTAATCATCAAGTGAGCAAGAGTTTAGGGAAAACGGCTCCCATAAAGCAAGGTACAATTGCTCTCAACAAGTGAGCCTTAAGGGACAACGGCTCTGATCATTTAAGGGACAAATTGCCCTCATAAAGTTATCCTTTAGGGACAACGGATCTCATCATGTAAGTGACAATTGCTCTAATCAAGTGTGCAAGCAATAGGGACAACGACTATCATCATATAAAGGGAAATTGCACTCATCAATGAGCAAGCGTTTAGGGACAACGGCTCCCATAAAGTAAGGTACAATTGCTCTCAACAAGTGAGCGTATAAGGACTATGACTCTTATGATGTAAGGGACAAATTGCCCTCATAAAATTAGCCTTTAGAAACAACGGATCTCATCATGCAAGTGACTATTGCTCTTATCATGTGTGCAAGGGTTGAGGGACAACGGCTCCCATAAAGTAAGGTACAATTGCTCTCAACAAGTGAGCCTTTTGGGATAACGGCTCTTATCATGTAAGTGAGAAATTGCCCTCATAAAGTTAGCCTTTAGGGACAACGGATCTCATCATGCAAGTGACAATTGCTCTTATCAAGTGTGCAAGCATTAGGGACAACAACTATCATCATGTAAAGGGCAATTGTACTCATCAAGTGAGCAAGAGTTTAGGGACAACGGCTCCCATAAAGCAAGGTACAATTGCTCTCAACAAGTGAGCCTTAAGGGACAACGGCTCTTATCATTTAAGGGACAAATTGCCCTCATAAAGTTATCCTTTAGGGACAACGGATCTCATCATGTAAGTGACAATTGCTCTAATCAAGTGTGCAAGCAATAGGGACAACGACTATCATCATATAAAGGGAAATTACACTCATCAATGAGCAAGCGTTTAGGAACAACGGCTCCCATAAAGCAAGGTACAATTCCTCTCAACAAGTGAGCCTTAAGGGACAACGACTCTTATCATGTAAGGGACAAATTGCCCTCATAAAGTTAGCCTTTATGGACCACGGATCTTATCATGCAAGTGACAATTGCTCTTATCAAGTGTGCAAGCATTAGGGACAAGAACTATCATCATGTGAAGGGCAATTGAACTAATCAAGTGAGCAAGCGTTTTGGTACAACGGCTCCCATAAAGCAAGGTACAATTTCTCTCAACAAGTGAGCCTTTAGGGACAATAGCTCTTATCATTTAAGGGACAAATTGCCCTCATAAAGTTAGCCTTTAGGGACAACTGATCTCATCATGTAAGTGACAATTGCTCTAATCAAGTGTGCAAGCAATAGGGACAACGACTATCATCATATAAAGGGAAATTGCACTCATCAATGAGCAAGCGTTTAGGGACAACGGCTCCCATAAAGTAAGGTACAATTGCTCTCAACAAGTGAGCGTATAAGGACTACGACTCTTATGATGTAAGGGACAAATTGCCCTCATAAAATTAGCCTTTAGAAACAACAGATCTCATCATGCAAGTGACTATTGCTCTTATCATGTGTGCAAGGGTTGAGGGACAACGGCTCCCATAAAGTAAGGTACAATTGCTCTCAACAAGTGAGCCTTTTGGGATAACGGCTCTTATCATGTAAGTGACAAATTGCCCTCATAAAGTTAGCCTTTAGGGACAACGGATCTCATCATGCAAGTGACAATTGCTCTTATCAAGTGTGCAAGCATTAGGGACAACAACTATCATCATGTAAATGGCAATTGTACTCATCAAGCGAGCAAGAGTTTAGGGACAACGGCTCCCATAAAGCAAGGTACAATTGCTCTCAACAAGTGAGCCTTAAGGGACAACGGCTCTTATCATTTAAGGGACAAATTGCCCTCATAAAGTTATCCTTTAGGGACAACGGATCTCATCATGTAAGTGACAATTGCTCTAATCAAGTGTGCAAGCAATAGGGACAACGGCTATCATCATGTAAAGGGAAATTGCACTTATCAAGTGTGCAAGCGTTTAGGGACAACGGCTCCTATAAAGTAAGGTACAATTGCTCTCAACAAGTGAGCCTTTAGGGGCAACGGCTCTTATCTTGTCAGGGAAAAATTGCCCTCATAAAGTTAGTCTTTAGGGACTACGTATCTCATCATGCAATTGAGTATTGCTCTTATCAAGTGTACAAGCATTAGCCACAATGGCTATCATGTATAGGCAAATTCCACTCATCAACTGAGCAAGCGTTTAGGGAAGAACGGCTCCTATAAAGTTTGGTACAATTGCTCTCAACAAGTGAGCCTTTAGGGACAACGGCTCTGATCATGTAAGGGACAAATTGATCTCCTAAACTTAGTCTTTAGGGACAACGGATCTCGTTATGCAAGTGACTATTGCTCTTATCAAGTGTGCAAGCATTAGGGACAACGAATATCATCATTTAAAGGGAAATTTCACTCATCAAGTGAGAAAGCGTTTAGCGACAACGGCTCCCATAAAGAAAGGTACAGTTGCTCTCAACAAGTGAGCCTTTAGGGACAACGACTTTTATTATTTAAGTGTCAAATTGCCCTTATAAAGTTAGCCTTTAGGGACAACGGATCTCATCATATAAGTAACAATTGCTTTTATCAAGTGTGCAAGCAATAGGGACAACGACTATCATCATGTAAAGGGAAATTGCACTCATCAAGTGAGCAAGCGTTTAGGGACAACAGCTCCCATAAAGTAAGGTACAATTGCTCTTAAAAAGTGAGCCTTTATGGACTACGACTCTTATGATGTAAGGGACAAATTGCCCTCATAAAGCTAGCCTTTAGGAACAACGGATCTCATCATGCGAGAGACTATTGCTCTTATCAAGTGAGCAAGCGTTTAGGGACAACGACTCCCATAAAGTAAGGTACAATTTCTCTTAACAAGTGAGCCTTTAGGGACTACGACTCTTATGATGTAAGGGACATATTGCCCTCATAAAGTTAGCCTTTAGGAACAACGGATCTCTACATGCAAGTGACTATTGCTCTTATCAAGTGTGCAAGCATTACGGACAACGGCTATCATCATGTAAAGGACAATTGCTCTCATCAAGTGAGCAAGCGTTCAGGGATAACGGTTCCCATAAAGTAAGGTACAATTGCTTTGAACAAGTGAGCCTTTTGGGACAATGGCTCTTATCATCTAAGAGACAAATTGCCCTTATAAAGTTAGCCTTTATGGACAACGGATCTCATCATGCAAGTGACAATTGCTCTTAGCAAGTGAGCAAGCCTTTAGGGACAACGGCTCCCATAAAGCAAGGTTCAATTGCTCTCAACAAGTGAGCCTTTAGGGACAACGGCTCTTATCATGTAAGGGGCAAATTGCCCTCATAAAGTTAGCCTTTATGGACAACGGATGTCATCATGCAAGTGACAATTGCTCTTATCAGATGTGCAAGCATTAGGGACAAAAACTCTCATCACGTGAAGGGCAATTGAACTCATCAAGTGAGCAAGCGTTTAGGTACAACGTCTCCCATAAAGCAAGGTACAATTGCTCTCAACAAGTGAGCCTTTAGGGACAACATCTCTTATTATTTAAGGGACAAATTACCCTCATAAAGTTAGCCTTTATGGACAACGAATCTCATCATGTAAGTGACAATTGCTCTTATCAAGTGTCCAAGCATTAGGGACTGGATCTATCATCATGTAAAGGGCAATTGCACTCATCAAATGAGCAAGCGTTTAGGTACAACGGCTCCCATAAAGCAAGGAACAATTGCTCTCAACAAGTGAGCCTTTAGGGACAATAGCTCTTGCCATTTAAGGCACAAATTGCCCTCATAAAGTTAGCCTTTAGGGACAACGGATCTCATCATGTAAGTGACAATTGCTCTAATCAAGTGTGCAAGCAATAGGGACAACGACTATCATCATATAAAGGGAAATTGCACTCATCAATGAGCAAGCGTTTAGGGACAACGGCTCCTATAAAGCAAGGTACAATTGCTCTCAACAAGTGAGCCTTAAGGGACAACGGCTCTTATCATTTAAGGGACAAATTGCCCTCATAAAGTTAGCCTTTAGGGACAATGGATCTCATCATGTAAGTGACAATTGCTCTAAACAAGTGTGCAAGCAATAGGGTCAACAGCTATCAATATGTAAAAGGAAATTGCACTCATCAAGTGAGCATGCGTTTAGGGACAACGGCTCCCATAAAGCAAGGTACACTAGCTCTCAACAAGTGAGCCTTTAGGGACAACGACTCTTATCATGTAAGGGACAAATTGCCCTCATAAAGTTAGCCTTTATGGACCACGGATCTTTTCATGCAAGTGACAATTGCTCTTATCAAGTATGCAAGCATTAGGGACAACAACTATCATCATGTGAAGGGCAATTGAACTCATCAAGTGAGCAAGCGTTTTGGTACAACGGCTCCCATAAAGCAAGGTACAATTTCTCTCAACAAGTGAGCCTTTAGGGACAATAGCTCTTATCATTTAAGGGACAAATTGCCCTCATAAAGTTAGCCTTTATGGACAACGGATCTCATCATGTAAGTGACAATTGCTCTAATCAAGTGTGCAAGCAATAGGGACAACGACTATCATCATATAAAGGGAAATTGCACTCATCAATGAGCAAGCGTTTAGGGACAACGGCTCCCATAAAGTAAGGTACAATTGCTCTCAACAAGTGAGCGTATAAGGACTACGACTCATATGATGTAAGGGACAAATTGCCCTCATAAAATTAGCCTTTAGAAACAACGGATCTCATCATGCAAGTGACTATTGCTCTTATCATGTGTGCAAGGGTTGAGGGACAACGGCTCCCATAAAGTAAGGTACAATTGCTCTCAACAAGTGAGCCTTTTGGGATAACGGCTCTTATCATGTAAGTGACAAATTGCCCTCATAAAGTTAGCCTTTAGGGACAACGGATCTCATCATGCAAGTGACAATTGCTCTTATCAAGGGTGCAAGCATTAGGGACAACAACTATCATCATGTAAAGGGCAATTGTACTCATCAAGTGAGCAAGAGTTTAGGGACAACGGCTCCCATAAAGCAAGGTACAATTGCTCTCAACAAGTGAGCCTTAAGGGACAACGGCTCTTATCATTTAAGGGACAAATTGCCCTCATAAAGTTATCCTTTAGGGACAACGGATCTCATCATGTAAGTGACAATTGCTCTAATCAAGTGTGCAAGCAATAGGGACAACGGCTATCATCATGTAAAGGGAAATTGCACTCATCAAGTGTGCAAGCGTTTAGGGACAACGGCTCCTATAAAGTAAGGTACAATTGCTCTCAACAAGTGAACCTTTAGGGGGCAACGACTCTTATCTTGTCAGGGAAAAATTGCCCTCATAAAGTTAGTCTTTAGGGACTACGGATCTCATCATGCAATTGAGTATTGCTCTTATCAAGTGTACAAGTATTAGCCACAACGGCTATCATCATGTATAGGCAAATTCCACTCATCAACTGAGCAAGCGTTTAGGGAGAACGGCTCCTATAAAGTTTGGTACAATTGCTCTCAACAAGTGAGCCTTTAGGGACAACGGCTCTGATCATTTAAGGGACAAATTGATCTCCTAAACTTAGTCTTTAGGGACAACGGATCTCGTTATGCAAGTGACTATTGCTCTTATCAAGTGTGCAAGCATTAGGGACAACGAATATAATCATTTAAAGGGAAATTTCACTCATCAAGTGAGAAAGCGTTTAGCGACAACGGCTCCCATAAAGAAAGGTACAGTTGCTCTCAACAAGTGAGCCTTTAGGGACAACGACTTTTATTATTTAAGTGTCAAATTGCCCTTATAAAGTTAGCCTTTAGGGACAACGGATCTCATCATATAAGTAACAATTGCTTTTATCAAGTGTGCAAGCAATAGGGACAACGACTATCATCATGTAAAGGGAAATTGCACTCACCAAGTGAGCAAGCGTTTAGGGACAACAGCTCCCATAAAGTAAGGTACAATTGCTCTTAAAAAGTGAGCCTTTATGGACTACGACTCTTATGATGTAAGGGACAAATTGCCCTCATAAAGCTAGCCTTTAGGAACAACGGATCTCATCATGCGAGAGACTATTGCTCTTATCAAGTGAGCAAGCGTTTAGGGACAACGACTCCCATAAAGTAAGGTAGAATTTCTCTTAACAAGTGAGCCTTTAGGGACTACGACTCTTATGATGTAAGGGACATATTGCCCTCATAAAGTTAGCCTTTAGGAACAACGGATCTCTACATGCAAGTGACTATTGCTCTTATCAAGTGTGCAAGCATTACGGACAACGGCTATCATCATGTAAAGGACAATTGCTCTCATCAAGTGAGCAAGCGTTCAGGGATAACGGCTCCCATAAAGTAAGGTACAATTGCTTTGAACAAGTGAGCCTTTTGGGACAATGGCTCTTATCATCTAAGAGACAAATTGCCCTTATAAAGTTAGCCTTTATGGACAACGGATCTCATCATGCAAGTGACAATTGCTCTTAGCAAGTGAGCAAGCGTTTAGGGACAACGGCTCCCATAAAGCAAGGTTCAATTGCTCTCAACAAGTGAGCCTTTAGGGACAACGGCTCTTATCATGTAAGGGGCAAATTGCCCTCATAAAGTTAGCCTTTATGGACAACGGATGTCATCATGCAAGTGACAATTGCTCTTATCAGATGTGCAAGCATTAGGGACAAAAACTCTCATCACGTGAAGGGCAATTGAACTCATCAAGTGAGCAAGCGTTTAGGTACAACGTCTCCCATAAAGCAAGGTACAATTGCTCTCAACAAGTGAGCCTTTAGGGACAACATCTCTTATTATTTAAGGGACAAATTACCCTCATAAAGTTAGCCTTTATGGACAACGAATCACATCATGTAAGTGACAATTGCTCTTATCAAGTGTCCAAGCATTAGGGACTGGATCTATCATCATGTAAAGGGCAATTGCACTCATCAAATGAGCAAGCGTTTAGGTACAACGGCTCCCATAAAGCAAGGAACAATTGCTCTCAACAAGTGAGCCTTTAGGGACAATAGCTCTTGCCATTTAATTCACAAATTGCCCTCATAAAGTTAGCCTTTAGGGACAACAGATCTCATCATGTAAGTGACAATTGCTCTAATCAAGTGTGCAAGCAATAGGGACAACGACTATCATCATATAAAGGGAAATTGCACTCATCAATGAGCAAGCGTTTAGGGACAACGGCTCCTATAATGCAAGGTACAATTGCTCTCAACAAGTGAGCCTTAAGGGACAACGGCTCTTATCATTTAAGGGACAAATTGCCCTCATAAAGTTAGCCTTTAGGGACAATGGATCTCATCATGTAAGTGACAATTGCTCTAAACAAGTGTGCAAGCAATAGGGTCAACAGCTATCAATATGTAAAAGGAAATTGCACTCATCAAGTGAGCATGCGTTTAGGGACAACGGCTCCCATAAAGCAAGGTACACTAGCTCTCAACAAGTGAGCCTTTAGGGACAACGACTCTTATCATGTAAGGGACAAATTGCCCTCATAAAGTTAGCCTTTATGGACCACGGATCTTATCATGCAAGTGACAATTGTTCTTATCAAGTAGGCAAGCATTAGGGACAACAACTATCATCATGTGAAGGGCAATTGAACTCATCAAGTGAGCAAGCGTTTTGGTACAACGGCTCCCATAAAGCAAGGTACAATTTCTCTCAACAAGTGAGCCTTTAGGGACAATAGCTCTTATCATTTAAGGGACAAATTGCCCTCATAAAGTTAGCCTTTATGGACAACGGATCTCATCATGTAAGTGACAATTGCTCTAATCAAGTGTGCAAGCAATAGGGACAACGACTATCATCATATAAAGGGAAATTGCACTCATCAATGAGCAAGCGTTTAGGGACAACGGCTCCCATAAAGTAAGGTACAATTGCTCTCAACAAGTGAGCGTATAAGGACTACGACTCATATGATGTAATGGACAAATTGCCCTCATAAAATTAGCCTTTAGAAACAACGGATCTCATCATGCAAGTGACTATTGCTCTTATCATGTGTGCAAGGGTTGAGGGACAACGGCTCCCATAAAGTAAGGTACAATTGCTCTCAACAAGTGAGCCTTTTGGGATAACGGCTCTTATCATGTAAGTGACAAATTGCCCTCATAAAGTTAGCCTTTAGGGACAACGGATCTCATCATGCAAGTGACAATTGCTCTTATCAAGGGTGCAAGCATTAGGGACAACAACTATCATCATGTAAAGGGCAATTGTACTCATCAAGTGAGCAAGAGTTTAGGGACAACGGCTCCCATAAAGCAAGGTACAATTGCTCTTAACAAGTGAGCCTTAAGGGACAACGGCTCTTATCATTTAAGGGACAAATTGCCCTCATAAAGTTATCCTTTAGGGACAACGGATCTCATCATGTAAGTGACAATTGCTCTAATCAAGTGTGCAAGCAATAGGGACAATGGCTATCATCATGTAAAGGGAAATTGCACTCATCAAGTGTGCAAGCGTTTAGGGACAACGGCTCCTATAAAGTAAGGTACAATTGCTCTCAACAATTGAACCTTTAGGGGCAACGACTCTTATCTTGTCAGGGTAAAATTGCCCTCATAAAGTTAGTCTTTAGGGACTACGGATCTCATCATGCAATTGAGTATTGCTCTTATCAAGTGTACAAGCATTAGCCACAACGGCTATCATCATGTATAGGCAAATTCCACTCATCAACTGAGCAAGCGTTTAGGGAGAACGGCTCCTATAAAGTTTGGTACAATTGCTCACAACAAGTGAGCCTTTAGGGACAACGGCTCTTATCATGTAAGGGACAAATTGATCTCCTAAACTTAGTCTTTAGGGACAACGGATCTCGTTATGCAAGTGACTATTGCTCTTATCAAGTGTGCAAGCATTAGGGACAACGACTATCATCATTTAAAGGGAAATTTCACTCATCAAGTGAGAAAGCGTTTAGCGACAACGGCTCCCATAAAGAAAGGTACAGTTGCTCTCAACAAGTGAGCCTTTAGGGACAACGACTTTTATTATTTAAGTGTCAAATTGCCCTTATAAAGTTAGCCTTTAGGGACAACGGATCTCATCATATAAGTAACAATTGCTTTTATCAAGTGTGCAAGCAATAGGGACAACGACTATCATCATGTAAAGGGAAATTGCACTCATCAAGTGAGGAAGCGTTTAGGGACAACAGCTCCCATAAAGTAAGGTACAATTGCTCTTAAAAAGTGAGCCTTTATGGACTACGACTCTTATGATGTAAGGGACAAATTGCCCTCATAAAGCTAGCCTTTAGGAATAACGGATCTCATCATGCGAGAGACTATTGCTCTTATCAAGTGAGCAAGCGTTTAGGGACAACGACTCCCATAAAGTAAGGTACAATTTCTCTTAACAAGTGAGCCTTTAGGGACTACGACTCTTATGATGTAAGGGACATATTGCCCTCATAAAGTTAGCCTTTAGGAACAACGGATCTCATCATGCAAGTGACTATTGCTCTTATCAAGTGTGCAAGCATTACGGACAACGGCTATCATCATGTAAAGGACAATTGCTCTCATCAAGTGAGCAAGCGTTCAGGGATAACGGCTCCCATAAAGTAAGGTACAATTGCTTTGAACAAGTGAGCATTTTGGGACAATGGCTCTTATCATGTAAGAGACAAATTGCCCTTATAAAGTTAGCCTTTATGGACAATGGATCTCATCATGCAAGTGACAATTGCTCTTAATAAGTGAGCAAGCGTTTAGGGACAACGGCTCCCATAAAGCAAGGTACAATTGCTCTCAACAAGTGAGCCTTTAGGGACAACGGCTCTTATCATGTAAGGGGCAAATTGCCCTCATAAAGTTAGCCATTATGGACAACGGATGTCATCATGCAAGTGACAATTGCTCTTATCAGATGTGCAAGCATTAGGGACAAAAACTCTCATCATGTGAAGGGCAATTGAACTCATCAAGTGAGCAAGCGTTTAGGTACAACGGCTCCCATAAAGCAAGGTACAATTGCTCTCAACAAGTGAGCCTTTAGGGACAACGGCTCTTATTATTTAAGGGACAAATTGCCCTCATTAAGTTAGCCTTTATGGACACCGAATCTCATCATGTAAGTGACAATTGATCTTATCAAGTGTCCAAGCATTAGGGACTGGATCTATCATCATGTAAAGGGCAATTGCACTCATCAAATGAGCAAGCGTTTAGGTACAACGGCTCCCATAAAGCAAGGTACAATTGCTCTCAACAAGTGAGCCTTAAGGGACAACGGATCTCATCATGTAAGGGACAAATTGCCCTCATAAAGTTAGCCTTTATGGATAACGGATCTCATCATGCAAGTGACAATTGCTCTTATCAGATGTGCAAGCATTAGGGACAAAAACTCTCATCATGTGAAGGGCAATTGAACTCATCAATTGAGCAAGCGTTTAGGTACAACGGCTCCCATAAAGCAAGGTACAATTGCTCTCAACAAGTGAGCCTTTAGGGACAACGGCTCTTATTATTTAAGGGACAAATTGCCCCTATAAAGTTAGCCTTTATGGACAACGAATCTCATCATGTAAGTGACAATTGCTCTTATCAAGTGTGCAAGCATTAGGGACTGCATCTATCATCATGTAAAGAGCAATTGCACTCATCAAATAAGCAAGCGTTTAGGTACAACGGCTCCCATAAAACAAGGTACAATTGCTCTCAACAAGTTAGCCTTTAGGGACAATAGCTCTTATCATTTGAGGGACAAATTGCCCTCATAAAGTTAGCCTTTAGGGACAACAGATCTCATGATGTAAGTGACAATTGCTCTAATCAAGTGTGCAAGCAATATGGACAACGACTATCATCATATAAAGGGAAATTGCACTCATTAATGAGCAAGCGTTTAGGGACAATGGCTCCCATAAAGCAAGGTAGAATTGCTCTCAACAAGTGAGCCTTAAGTGACAACGGCTCTTATCATTTAAGGGACAAATTGCCCTCATAAAGTTAGCCTTTAGGGACAATGGATCTCATCATGTAAGTGACAATTGTTCTAATCAAGTGTGCAAACAATAGGGACAACGGCTATCATCATGTAAAAGGAAATTGCACTCATCAAGTGAGCATGCGTTTAGGGACAACGGCTCCCATAAAGCAAGGTACAATTGCTCTCAACAAGTGAGCCTTTAGGGACAACGACTCTTATCATGTAAGGGACAAATTGCCCTCATAAAGTTAGCCTTTATGGACAACGGATCTCATCATGCAAGTGACAATTGCTCTTATCAGATGTGCAAGCATTAGGGACAACAACTCTCATCATGTGAAGGACAATTGAACTCATCAAATGAGCAACTGTTTAGGTACAACGGCTCCCATAAAGCAAGGTACAATTGCTCTCAACAAGTGAGCCTTTAGGGAAAACCGCTCTTATTATTTAAGAGACAAATTGCCCTCATAAATTTAGCCTTTATGGACAACGAATCTCATCATGTAAGTGACAATTGCTCTTATCAAGTGTGCAAGCATTAGGGACTGCATCTATCATCATGTAAAGGGCAATTGCACTCATCAAATGAGCAAGCGTTTAGGTACAACGGCTCCCATAAAGCAATGTACAATTGCTCTCAACAAGTGAGCCTTTAGGGACAATAACTCTTATCATTTGAGGGACAAATTGCCCTCATAAAGTTAGCCATAGGGACAACGGATCTCATCATGTAAGTGACAATTGCTCTAATCAAGTGTGCAAGCAATAGGGACAACGACTATCATCATATAAAATAAAAATTACACTCATCAATGAGCAAGCGTTTAGGGACAACGACTCCCATAAAGCAAGGTAGAATTGCTCTCAACAAGTTAGCCTTAAGTGACAACGGCTCTTATCATTTAAGGGACAAATTGCCCTCATAAAGTTAGCCTTTAGGGACAATGGATCTCATCATGTAAGTGACAATTGCTCTAATCAAGTGTGCAAGCAATAGGGACAACGGCTATCATCATGTAAAAGGAAATTGCACTCATCAAGTGAGCATGCGTTTAGGGACAACGGCTCCCATAAAGCAATGTACAATTGCTCTCAACAAGTGAGCCTTTAGGGACAACGACTCTTATCATGTAAGGGACAAATTGCCCTCATAAAGTTAGCCTTTATGGACAACGGATCTCATCATGCAAGTGACAATTACTCTTATCAAATGTGCAAGCATTAGGGACAAAAACTCTCATCATGTGAAGGGCAATTGAACTCATCGAGTGAGCAAGCGTTTAGGTACAACGGCTCCCATAAAGCAAGGTACAATAGCTCTCAACAAGTGAGCCTTTAGGGACAACGGCTCTTATTATTTAAGGGACAAATTGCCCTCATAAAGTTAGCCTTTATGGACAACGAATCTCATCATGTAAGTGACAATTGCTCTTATCAAGTGTCCAAGCATTAGGGATTGGATCTATCATCACGTAAAGGGCAATTGCACTCATCAAATGAGCAAGCGTTTAGGTACAACGGCTCCCATAAAGCAAGGTACAATTGCTCTCAACAAGTGAGCCTTTAGGGACAATAGCTCTTACCATTTAAGGAATAAATTGCCCTCATAAAGTTAGCCTTTAGGGACAACGGATCTCATCATGTAAGTGACAATTGCTCTAATCAAGTGTGCAAGCAATAGGGACAACGACTATCATCATATAAAGGGAAATTTCACTCATCAATGAGCAAGCGTTTAGGGACAACGGCTCCCATAAAGCAAGGTACAATTGCTCTCAACAAGTAAGCCTTAAGAGACAACGGCTCTTATCATTTAAGGGACAAATTGCCCTCATAAAGTTAGCCGTTAGGGAGAATGGATCTCATCATGTGAGTGACAATTGCTCTAATCAAGTGTGCAAGCAATTTGGACAATGGCTATCATCATGTAAAAGGAAATTGCACTCATCAAGTGAGCATGCGTTTAGGGACAACGGCTCCCATAAAGTAAGGTACAATTGCTCTCAACAAGTGAGCCTTTAGGGACAACGACTCTTATCATGTAAGGGACAAATTGCCCTCATAAAGTTAGCCTTTATGGACAACGGATCTCATCATGCAAGTGACAATTGCTCTTATCAGATGTGCAAGCATTAGGGACAAAAACTCTCATCATGTGAAGGACAATTGAACTCATCAAATGAGCAAGCGTTTAGGTACGACGGCTCCCATAAAGCAAGGTACAATTGCTCTCAACAAGTGAGCCTTTAGGGAAAACCGCTCTTATTATTTAAGAGACAAATTGCCCTCATAAAGTTAGCCTTTATGGACAACGAATCTCATCATGTAAGTGACAATTGCTCTTATCAAGTGTGCAAGCATTAGGGACTGCATCTATCATCATGTAAAGGGCAATTGCACTCATCAAATGAGCAAGCGTTTAGGTACAACGGCTCCCATAAAGCAATGTACAATTGCTCTCAACAAGTGAGCCTTTAGGGACAATAGCTCTTATCATTTGAGGGACAAATTGCCCTCATAAAGTTAGCCATTAGGGACAACGGATCTCATCATGTAATTGACAATTGCTCTAATCAAGTGTGCAAGCAATAGGGACAACGACTATCATCATATAAAATAAAAATTACACTCATCAATGAGCAAGCGTTTAGGGACAACGACTCCCATAAAGCAAGGTAGAATTGCTCTCAACAAGTGAGCCTTAAGTGACAACGGCTCTTATCATTTAAGGGACAAATTGCCCTCATAAAGTTAGCCTTTAGGGACAATGGATCTCATCATGTAAGTGACAATTGCTCTAATCAAGTGTGCAAGCAATAGGGACAAAGGCTATCATCATGTAAAAGGAAATTGCACTCATCAAGTGAGCATGCGTTTAGGGACAACGGCTCCCATAAAGCAATGTACAATTGCTCTCAACAAGTGAGCCTTTAGGGACAACGACTCTTATCATGTAAGGGACAAATTGCCCCCATAAAGTTAGCCTTTATGGACAACGGATCTCATCATGCAAGTGACAATTGCTCTTATCAAATGTGCAAGCATTAGGGACAAAAACTCTCATCATGTGAAGGGCAATTGAACTCATCAAGTGAGCAAGCGTTTAGGTATAACGGCTCCCATAAAGCAAGGTACAATTGCTCTCAACAAGTGAGCCTTTAGGGACAACGGCTCTTATTATTTAAGGGACAAATTGCCCTCATAAAGTTAGCCTTTATATACAACGAATCTCATCATGTAAGTGACAATTGCTCTTATCAAGTGTCCAAGCATTAGGGACTGGATCTATCATCACGTAAAGGGCAATTGCACTCATCAAATGAGCAAGCGTTTAGGTACAATGGCTCCCATAAAGCAAGGTACAATTGCTCTCAACAAGTGAGCCTTTAGGGACAATAGCTCTTACCATTTAAGGAATAAATTGCCCTCATAAAGTTAGCCTTTAGGGACAACGGATCTCGTCATGTAAGTGACAATTGCTCTAATCAAGTGTGCAAGCAATAGGGACAACGACTATCATCATATAAAGGGAAATTGCACTCATCAATGAGCAAGCGTTTAGGGACAACGGCTCCCATAAAGCAAGGTACAATTGCTCTCAACAAGTGAGCCTTAAGAGACAACGGCTCTTATCATTTAAGGGATAAATTGCCCTCATAAAGTTAGCCTTTAGGGAGAATGGATCTCATCATGTGAGTGACAATTGCTCTAATCAAGTGTGCAAGCAATAGGGACAATGGCTATCATCATGTAAAAGGAAATTGCACTCATCAAGTGAGCATGCGTTTAGGGACAACGACTCCCATAAAGCAAGGTACAATTGCTCTCAACAAGTGAGCCTTTAGGGACAACGACTCTTATCATGTAAGGGACAAATTGCCCTCATAAAGTTAGCCTTTATGGACAACGGATCTCATCATGCAAGTGACAATTGCTCTTATCAGATGTGCAAGCATTAGGGACAAAAACTCTCATCATGTGAAGGGCAATTGAACTCATCAAGTGAGCAAGCGTTTAGGTACAATGGCTCCCATAAAGCAAGGTACAATTGCTCTCAACAAGTGAGCCTTTAGGAACAACGTCTCTTATTATTTAAGAGACAAATTGCCCTCATGAAAATAGCCTTTATGGACAACGAATCTCATCATGTAAGTGACAATTGCTCTTATCAAGTGTGCAAGCATTAGGGACTGCATCTATCATCATGTAAAGGGCAATTGCACTCATCAAATGAGAAAGCGTTTAGGTACAACGGCTCCCATAAAGCAAGGTACAATTGCTCTCAACAAGTGAGCCTTTAGGGACAATAGCTCTTATCATTTGAGGGACAAATTGCCCTCATAAAGTTAGCCTTTAGGGACAACGGATCTCATCATGTAAGTGACAATTGCTCCCATAAAGCAAGGTACAATTGCTCTCAACAAGTGAGCCTTTACGGACAACGACTATCAGCATATAAAGGGAAATTGCACTCATCAATGAGCAAGCGTTTAGGGACAACGCCTCTCATAAAGCAAGGTAGAATTGCTCTCAACAAGTGAGCCTTTAGGGACAATAGCTCTTATCATTTAAGGGACAAATTGCCCTAATAAAGTTAGCCTTTAGGGACAACGGATCTCATCATGTAAGTGACAATTGCTCTAATCAAGTGTACAAGCAATACGGACAACTACTATCATCATATAAAGGGAAATTGCACTCATCAAATGAGCAAGCGTTTAGGAACAACGGCTCCCATAAAGCAAGGTACAATTGCTCTCAACAAGTGAGCCATTAGGGACAATAGCTCTTATCATTTAAGGGACAAATTGCCCTAAAAAAGTTAGCCTTTAGGGACAACGGATCTCATCATGTAAGTGACAATTTCTCTAATCAAGTGTGCAAGCAATAGGGACAACGACTATCATCATATAAAGGGAAATTGCACTCATCAATGAGCAAGCGTTTAGGGACAACGGCTCCCATAAAGGAAGGTACAATTGCTCTCAACAAGTGAGCCTTAAGGGACAACGGCTCTTATCATTTAAGGGACAAATTGCCCTCATAAAGTTAGCCTTTAGGGACAATGGATCTCATCATGTAAGTGACAATTGCTCTAATCAAGTGTGCAAGCAATAGGGACAACGACTATCATCATGTAAAAGGAAATTGCACTCATCAAGTGAGCATGCGTTTAGGGACAACGGCTCCCATAAAGCAAGGTAGAATTGCTCTCAACAAGTGAGCCTTTAGGGACAACGACTCTTATCATGTAAGGGACAAATTGCCCTCATAAAGTTAGCCTTTATGGACAACGGATCTCATCATGCAAGTGACAATTGCTCTTATCAGATGTGCAAGCATTAGGGACAGAAACTCTCATCATGTGAAGGGCAATTGAACTCATAAAGTGAGCAAGCGTTTAGGTACAACGGCTCCCATAAAGCAAGGTACAATTGCTCTCAACAAATGAGCCTTTAAGAACAACGGCTCTTATTATTTAAGGGACAAATTGCCCTCATAAAGTTAGCCTTTAGGGACAACGAATCTCATCATGTAAGAGACAATTGCTCTTATCAAGTGTACAAGCATTAGGGACTGCATCTATCATCATGTAAAGGGCAATTGCACTCATCAAATGAGCAAGCGTTTAGGTACAACGGCTCCAATAAAACAAGGTACAATTGCTCTCAACAAGTGAGCCTTTAGGGACAATAGCCCTTATCATTTAAGGGACAAATTGCCCTCATAAAGTTAGCCTTTAGGGACAACGGATCTCATCATGTAAGTGACAATTTCTCTAATCAAGTGTGCAAGCAACAGGGACAACGACTATCATCATATAAAGGGAAATTGCACTCATCAATGAACAAGCGTTTAGGGACAACAGCTCCCATAAAGCAAGGTACAATTACTCTCAACAAGTGAGCCTATAAAGACTACGAATCTTATGATGTAAGGGACAAATTGCCCTCATAAAGTTAGCCTTTAGGAACAACGGATCTCATCATGCAAGTGACTATTGCTCTTATCATGTGTGCAAGCATTAGGGACAACGGCTATCATCATGTAAAGGGCAATTTTTCTTATCAAGTGAGCAAGGGTTCAAGGACAATGGCTCCCATAAAGTAATTACAATTGCTCTCAACAAGTGAGGCTTTTGGGACAACGGCTCTTATCATGTAAGTGACAAATTGCCATCATAAAGTTAGCCTTTAGGGACAACGGATGTCATCATCCAAGTGACAATTGCTCTTATCAAGTGTGCAAGCAATAGGGACAACGGCTATCATCATGTAAAGGGAAATTGCACTCATCAAGTGAGCAGGCGTTTAGGGACAACGGCTCCTATAAAGTAAGGTACAATTGCTCTCAACAAGTGAGCCTTTAGGGACAATGACTCTTATCATTTAAAGGATAAATTTCCCTCATAAAGGTAGCCTTTAGGGACAACGGATCTCATCATGTATGTGACAATTGCTCTAATCAAGTGTGCAAGCAATAGGGACAACGGCTATCATCATGTAAAAGGAAATTGCACTCATCAAGTGACCATGTGTTTAGGGACAACGGCTCCCATAAAACAAGGTACAATTGTTCTCAACATGTGAGCCTTTAGGGACAACGGCTCTTATCATGTAAGGGACAAATTGCCCTCATAAAGTTAGCCTTTATGGACAATGGATCTCATCATGCAAGTGACAATTGCTCTTATCAAGTGTGCAAGCATTAGGGACAACAACTATCATCATGTGAAGGGCAATTGAACTCATCAAATGAGCAAGCGTTTAGGTACAACAGCTCCCATAAAGCAAGGTAAAATTGCTCACAACAAGTGAGCCTTTACGGACAACGGCTCTTATTATTTAAGGGACAAATTGCCCTTATAAAGTTAGCCTTTATGGACAACGAATCTCATCATGTAACTGATAATTGCTCTTATCAAGTGTGCAAGCATTAGGGACTGCATCTATCATCATGTAAAGGGCAATTGCACTCATCAAATGAGCAAGTGTTTGTGTACAACGGCTCCCATAAAGCAAGGTACAATTGCTCTCAACAAGTGAGCCTTTAGAGACAATAGCTCTTACCATTTAAGGGACAAATTGCCCTCATAAAGTTAGCCTTTAGGGACAACGGATCTCATCATGTAAGTGACAATTGCTCTAATCAAGTTTGCAAGCAATAGGGACAACGACTATCATCATATAAAGGGAAGTTGCACTCATCAATGAGCAAGCGTTTAGGGACAACGGCTCCCATAAAGTAAGGTGCAATTGCTCTCAACAAGTGAGCCTTTAGGGACTACGACTCTTATGATGTAAGGGACAAATTGCCCTCATAAAGTTAGCCTTTAGGGACAATAGATCTCATCATGTAAGTGACAATTGCTTTAATCAAGTGTGCAAGCAATAGGGACAATGGCTATCATCATGTAAAAGGAAATTGCACCCATCAAGTGAGCATGCATTTAGGGACAACGGCTCCCATAAAGCAAGGTACAATTGCTCTCAACAAGTGAGCCTTTAGGGACAACGACTCTTATCATGTAAGGGACAAATTGCCCTTATAAAGTTAGCCTTTATGGACAACGGATCTCATCATGACAATTGCTCTTATCAGATGTGCAAGCATTAGGGACAAAAACTCTCATCATGTGAAGGGCAATTGAACTCATCAAGTGAGCAAGCGTTTAGGTACAATGGATCCCATAAAGCAAGGTACAATTGCTCTCAACAAGTGAGCCTTTAGGGAACACGGCTCTTATTATTTAAGAGACAAATTGCCCTCATAAAGATAGCCTTTATGGACAACGAATCTCATCATGTAAGTGACAATTGCTCTTATCAAGTGTGCAAGCATTAGGGACTGCATCTATCATCATGTAAAGGGCAATTGCACTCATCAAATGAGCAAGCGTTTAGGTACAACGGCTCCCATAAAGCAAGGTACAATTGCTCTCAACAAGTGAGCCTTTAGGGACAATAGCTCTTATCATTTGAAGGACAAATTGCCCTCATAAAGTTAGCCTTTAGGGACAACGGATCTCATCATGTAAGTGACAATTGCTCTAATCAAGTGTGCAAGCAATACGGACAACGACTATCATCATATAAAGGGAAATTGCACTCATCAATGAGCATGCGTTTAGGGACAACGGCTCCCATAAAGCAAGGTAGAATTGCTCTCAACAAGTGAGCCTTAATTGAGAACGGCTCTTATCATTTAAGGGACAAGTTGCCCTCATAAAGTTAGCCTTTAGGGACAATGGATCTCATCATGTAAGTGACAATTGCTCTAATCAAGTGTGCAAGCAATAGGGACAACGGCTATCATCATGTAAAAGGAAATTGCACTCATCAAGTGAGCATGCGTTTAGGGACAACGGCTCCCATAAAGAAAGGTACAATTGCTCTCAACAAGTGAGTCTTTAGGGACAACGACTCTTATCATGTAAGGGAAAAATTGCACTCATAAAGTTAGCCTTTATGGACAACGGATCTCATCATGCTAGTGACAATTGCACTTATCAGATGTGCAAGCATTAGGGACAAAAACTCTCATCATGTGAAGGGCAATTGAACTCATCAAGTGAGCAAGCGTTTAGGTACAATGGCTCCAATAAAGCAAGGTACAATTGCTCTCAACAAGTGAGCCTTTAGGGACAACGGCTCTTATTATTTAAGAGACAAATTGCCCTCATAAAGATAGCCTTGACGGACAACGAATCTCATCATGTAAGTGACAATTGCTCTTATCAAGTGTGCAAGCATTAGGGACTGCATCTATCATCATGTAAAGGGCAATTGCACTCATCAAATGAGCAAGCGTTTAGGTACAACGGCTCCCATAAAGCAAGGTACAATTGCTCTCAACAAGTGAGCCTTTAGGGACAATAGCTCTTATCATTTGAGGGACAAATTGCCCTCATAAAGTTAGCCTTTAGGGACAACGGATCTCATCATGTAAGTGACAATTGCTCTAATCAAGTGTGCAAGCAATACGGACAACGACTATCATCATATAAAGGGAAATTGCACTCATCAATGGGCATGCGTTTAGGGACAACGGCTCCCATAAAGCAAGGTAGAATTGCTCTCAACAAGTGAGCCTTAAGTGAGAACGGCTCTTATCATTTAAGGGACAAGTTGCCCTCACAAAGTTAGCCTTTAGGGACAATGGATCTCATCATGTAAGTGACAATTGCTATAATCAAGTGTGCAAGCAATAGGGACAACGGCTATCATCATGTAAAAGGAAATTGCACTCATCAAGTGAGCATGCGTTTAGGGACAACGGCTCCCATAAAGCAAGGTACAATTGCTCTCAACAAGTGAGCCTTTAGGGACAACGACTCTTATCATGTAAGGGACAAGTTGCCCTCATAAAGTTAGCCTTTAAGGACAATGGATCTCATCATGTAAGTGACAATTGCTCTAATCAAGTGTGCAAGCAATAGGGACAACGGCTATCATCATGTAAAAGGAAATTGCACTCATCAAGTGAGCATGCGTTTAGGACAACGGCTCCCATAAAGCAAGGTACAATTGCTCTCAACAAGTGAGCCTTTAGGGACAACGACTCTTATCATGTAAGGGACAAATTGCCCTCATAAAGTTAGCCTTTATGGACAACGAATCTCATCATGTAAGTGACAATTGCTCTTATCAAGTGTCCAAGCATTAGGGACTGGATCTATCATCACGTAAAGGGCAATTGCACTCATCAAATGAGCAAGCGTTTAGGTACAACGGCTCCCATAAAGCAAGGTACAATTGCTCTCAACAAGTGAGCCTTTAGGGACAATAGCTCTTACCATTTAAGGAATAAATTGCCCTCATAAAGTTAGCCTTTAGGGACAACGGATCTCATCATGTAAGTGACAATTGCTCTAATCAAGTGTGCAAGCAATAGGGACAACCACTATCATTATATAAAGGGAAATTGCACTCATCAATGAGCAAGCATTTAGGGACAACGGCTCCCATAAAGCAAGGTACAATTGCTCTCAACAAGTGAGCCTTAAGAGACAACGGCTCTTATCATTTAAGGGACAAATTGCCCTCATAAAGTTAGCCTATAGGGAGAATGGATCTCATCATGTGAGTGACAATTGCTCTAATCAAGTGTGCAAGCAATAGGGACAATGGCTATCATCATGTAAAAGGAAATTGCACTCATCAAGTGAGCATGCGTTTAGGGACAACGGCTCCCATAAAGCAAGGTACAATTGCTCTCAACAAGTGACCCTTTAGGGACAACGACTCTTATCATGTAAGGGACAAATTGCCCTCATAAAGTTAGCCTTTACGGACAACGGATCTCATCATGCAAGTGACAATTGCACTTATCAGATGTGCAAGCATTAGGGACAAAAACTCTCATCATGTGAAGGGCAATTGAACTCATCAAGTGAGCAAGCGTTTAGGTACAATGGCTCCCATAAAGCAAGGTACAATTGCTCTCAACAAGTGAGCCTTTAGGAACAACGTCTCTTATTATTTAAGAGACAAATTGCCCTCATGAAAATAGCCTTTATGGACAACGAATCTCATCATGTAAGTAACAATTGCTCTTATCAAGTGTGCAAGCATTAGGGACTGTGTAGGGTTTCTCTCTCCCATGGAGAATTCCGGCCGCCATTCTCTTCCCATATTCCGGTCATAAACCCAACAACATATGTCCTCTCTATCCTCGAATTTTATTCTTGGGTATGCAATACATATTCTTTGTTGCGTTTTTTTTTATTTTATTTTAAGAGATGGCGGCTGAGCGGTATCCGTATTAATCCAAAAGAATTCTCCATGTTGCTTCACTTCCGTTACCTTTTATTTAATTGTTTAATTCCCCACTCATCATGGGTCGGCGGGATTCATTAAATGGTACTGGTCGCTTTTGATATTTTCGATTTGATTTTGCATGTGATTATCATCGTGGGTCGGTTCCTTGTTTTATATTTAAAACTCGCGTGTATTCCATGCAATCACATTTGTTCCTTTATGATCGTTGTCTGCTGGGTATTATACGATCTGATCTATTGATCGCTTGTGTGTTGCGCTATACATGTGAAACCCTATTCTTAGGGTTTCTTATTTATTATCGTTTGGAAGCTTTACTGCTCGTGCACCCGTTTAGGGTGTGGTTTGTGATTTTAAAAGTTATATTGCATATATATGCTATATGGACATGGGGTTATGAGAGAGATGTAAGTTCAAGTTCAAGGGTATCTTGTTCAAAAACTCTTCATGGTCTGATCTGTTTCACAACATATGTTATTATTTATAGATCGGCTGGATTACTTTGGAAGTTAGGGTTCGTTAATTACCCTATTCTCATAACTTTTCATCGTTAGGTTTTTTAACTTATGTGGTGAACGTTGTGAGATTATCAGATCAGGTGGGTATATGTTATCGCTTTGCATATCAGACATGTTATTGGTCTGGTTCATCTACGATGCGCTTGGTCTGGTTAGAAGTTAGGGTAGGGTTGGATCTGTTTACCCTATATGGTCGCTGGAAGTTAGGGTTGTGGAACCCTAGATGGTTGTTTTTTTTCCCGCTAGGTCCTTGAGGAGAGTTGCTGATCTGCTATTACATACCTTGTGGTGTCATCGTTTCTCATCAGACCTGGTGTGGTTTTTCAGCACGAACAGGTTCATGTGCTTTGGTACTGTTGGAGTGTTTGTGATCTGATTATGATTATGACAGTGAGGGTCTTCTACCTTCTTTGGCTGTCATCGATTTGCACATATGACCGGATGGTGTTATGATCTGCTCTTTCAAATGTGTATGCTATTGGGGATGATTATGGTGCTCGATGGCTGGGCGTTACTTACCGAGCTGCTGTTTTGTTATCTTATGCTTCTTGCGGTTTGGTTTATTGGAAGTTAGGGTTTTTTAAATCCTATTATATTCGTTTGGTTATCGTATGATGGTTCTGTACTTGATTTGTTGAATGATCCATTGTGGAGGTGGTTATCATTCTTATTTATTTGGTATGTCATACGAGCCATTGGTGTAAGTTAAGTTTAAGGGTCTTATTCAAAACCTTTTTATCATCGTTCATGGACATGGCATGGATTTCTTCCGGTTAATTATTTGATCATGTGATCGATGATGCTCTATTTGATGTAAGTTAGGGTCGTCTAGCCCTATTTTCGTCTACGACTGATCAAGATACAATGCTTTTCATTCTTAGCTTGAGTTTCCTGCTTCTTTGAAACTTGAAGTACATGAGGTATTGGATCGAGTTGTAGTGTTGGTTTGGTTCAGGTTGGATCAATGAAGGTGTAGTTGTTGGATCAGTTTGTGTGGATTGGCACTGTTCTATCCTACTATGGTTTCGGCTGCATCGTTGAAGGTTATGGACTTCTATGACGACATGAGAAGATTCAAGTTTATACTTGATGTTTTTATTTGTAATTTGATAGTCATTGTAGTTTTATGTTCATGTATTTGTTATAAGAGTGGTTTCTCTTATAGGTGGTATTGGTAAGTTATAAGAATGGTTTGTCATTCTTATATTAGAGTCTGTAAGTGTCCTTCGGGACTGAGATGAGGGGTGTACGCCCTCATCATTTGTACTTCAACGTTTTTTGGTGTAATGTATTTTACCAGGGTGTGTTAACCCTTTTACCCAAAAAAACAAGCATTAGGGACTGCATCTATCATCATGTAAAGGGCAATTGCACTCATCAAATGAGCAAGCGTTTAGGTACAACGGCTCCCATAAAGCAAGGTACAATTGCTCTCAACAAGTGAGCCTTTAGGGACAATAGCTCTTATCATTTGAGGGACAAATTGCCCTCATAAAGTTAGCCTTTAGGGACAACGGATCTCATCATGTAAGTGACAATTGCTCTAATCAAGTGTGCAAGCAATACGGACAACGACTATCATCATATAAAGGGAAATTGCACTCATCAATGAGCAAGCGTTTAGGGACAACGGCTCCCATAAAGCAAGGTAGAATTGCTCTCAACAAGTGAGCCTTTAGGGACAATAGCTCTTATCATTTAAGGGACAAATTGCCCTCATAAAGTTAGCCTTTAGGGACAACGGATCTCATCATGTAAGTGACAATTGCTCTAATCAAGTGTGCAAGCAATACGGACAACGACTATCATCATATAAAGGGAAATTGCACTCATCAAATGAGCAAGCGTTTAGGAACAACGGCTCCCATAAAGCAAGGTACAATTGCTCTCAACAAGTGAGCCTTTAGGGACAATAACTCTTATCATTTAAGGGACAAATTGCCCTCAAAAAGTAAGCCTTTAGGGACAACGGATCTCATCATGTAAGTGACAATTTCTCTAATCAAGTGTGCAAGCAATAGGGACAACGACTATCATCATATAAAGGGAAATTGCACTCATCAATGAGCAAGCGTTTAGGGACAACGGCTCCCATAAAGGAAGGTACAATTGCTCTCAACAAGTGAGCCTTAAGGGACAACGGCCCTTATCATTTAAGGGACAAATTGCCCTCATAAAGTTAGCCTTTAAGGACAATGGATCTCATCATGTAAGTGACAATTGCTCTAATCAAGTCTGCAAGCAATAGGGACAACGACTATCATCATGTAAAAGGAAATTGCACTCATCAAGTGAGCATGCGTTTAGGGACAACGGCTCCCATAAAGCAAGGTAGAATTGCTCTCAACAAGTGAGCCTTCAGGGACAACGGCTCTTATTATTTAAGGAACAAATTGCCCTCATAAAGTTAGCCTTTATGGACAACGAATCTCATCATGTAAGTGACAATTGCTCTTATCAAGTGTCCAAGCATTAGGGACTGGATCTATCATCACGTAAAGGGCAATTGCACTCATCAAATGAGCAAGCGTTTAGGTACAACGGCTCCCATAAAGCAAGGTACAATTGCTCTCAACAAGTGAGCCTTTAGGGACAATAGCTCTTACCATTTAAGGAATAAATTGCCCTCATAAAGTTAGCCTTTAGGGACAACGGATCTCATCATGTAAGTGACAATTGTTCTAATCAAGTGTGCAAGCAATAGGGACAACGACTATCATCATATAAAGGGAAATTGCACTCATCAATGAGCAAGCGTTTAGGGACAACGGCTCCCATAAAGCAAGGTACAATTGCTCTCAACAAGTGAGCCTTAAGAGACAACGGCTCTTATCATTTAAGGGCCAAATTGCCCTCATAAAGTTAGCCTTCAGGGAGAATGGATCTCATCATGTGAGTGACAATTGCTCTAATCAAGTGTGCAAGCAATAGGGACAATGGCTATCATCATGTAAAAGGAAAACGCACTCATCAAGTGAGCATGCGTTTAGGGACAACGGCTCCAATAAAGCAAGGTACAATTGCTCTCAACATGTGAGCCTTTAGGGACAACGACTCTTATCATGTAAGGGACAAATTGCCCTCATAAAGTTAGCCTTTATGGACAACGGATCTCATCATGCAAGTGACAATTGCTCTTATCAGATGTGCAAGCATTAGGGACAAAAACTCTCATCATGTGAAGGGCAATTGAACTCATCAAGTGAGCAAGCGTTTAGGTACAATGGCTCCCATAAAGCAAGGTACAATTGCTCTCAACAAGTGAGCCTTTAGGAACAACGTCTCTTATTATTTAAGAGACAAATTGCCCTCATGAAAATAGCCTTTATGGACAACGAATCTCATCATGTAAGTGACAATTGCTCTTATCAAGTGTGCAAGCATTAGGGACTGGATCTATCATCATGTAAAGGGCAATTGCACTCATCAAATGAGCAAGCGTTTAGGTACAACGGCTCCCATAAAGCAAGGTACAATTGCTCTCAACAAGTGAGCCTTTAGGGACAATAGCTCTTATCATTTGAGGGATAAATTGCCCTCATAAAGTTAGCCTTTAGGGACAACGGATCTCATCATGTAAGTGACAATTGCTCTAATCAAGTGTGCAAGCAATACGGACAACGACTATCATCATATAAAGGGAAATTGCACTCATCAATGAGCAAGCGTTTAGGGACAACGGCTCCCATAAAGCAAGGTAGAATTGCTCTCAACAAGTGAGCCTTTAGGGACAATAGCTCTTATCATTTAAGGGACAAATTGCCCTCATAAAGTTAGCCTTTACGAACAACGGATCTCATCATGTAAGTGACAATTGCTCTAATCAAGTGTGCAAGCAATACGGACAACGACTATCATCATATAAAGGGAAATTGCACTCATCAAATGAGCAAGCGTTTAGGAACAACGGCTCCCATAAAGCAAGGTACAATTGCTCTCAACAAGTGAGCCTTTAGGGGCAATAGCTCTTATCATTTAAGGGACAAATTGCCCTCAAAAAGTTAGCCTTTAGGGACAACGGATCTCATCATGTAAGTGACAATTTCTCTAATCAAGTGTGCAAGCAATAGGGACAACGACTATCATCATATAAAGGGAAATTGCCCTCATCAATGAGCAAGCGTTTAGGGACAACGGCTCCCATAAAGGAAGGTACAATTGCTCTCAACAAGTGAGCCTTAAGGGACAACGGCTCTTATCATTTAAGGGACAAATTGCCCTCATAAAGTTAGCCTTTAGGGACAATGGATCTCATCATGTAAGTGACAATTGCTCTAATCAAGTGTGCAAGCAATAGGGACAACGTCTATCATCATGTAAAAGGAAATTGCACTCATCAAGTGAGCATGCGTTTAGGGACAACGGCTCCCATAAAGCAAGGTAGAATTGCTCTCAACAAGTGAGCCTTTAGGGACAACGACTCTTATCATGTAAGGGACAAATTGCCCTCAAAAAGTTAGCCTTTATGGACAACGGATCTCATCATGCAAGTGACAATTGCTCTTATCAGATGTGCAAGCATTGGGGACAAAAACTCTCATCATGTGAAGGGCAATTGAACTCATAAAGTGAGCAAGCCTTTAGGTACAACGGCTCCCATAAAGCAAGGTACAATTGCTCTCAACAAATGAGCCTTTAGGAACAACGGCTCTTATTATTTAAGGGACAAATTGCCCTCATAAAGTTAGCCTTTAGGGACAACGAATCTCATCATGTAAGAGACAATTGCTCTTATCAAGTGTACAAGCATTAGGGACTGCATCTATCATCATGTAAAGGGCAATTGCACTCATCAAATGAGCAAGCGTTTAGGTACAACGGCTCCAATAAAACAAGGTACAATTGCTCTCAACAAGTGAGCCTTTAGGGACAATAGCCCTTATCATTTAAGGGACAAATTGCCCTCATAAAGTTAGCCTTTAGGGACAACGGATCTCATCATGTAAGTGACAATTTCTCTAATCAAGTGTGCAAGCAACAGGGACAACGACTATCATCATATAAAGGGAAATTGCACTCATCAATGAACAAGCGTTTAGGGACAACAGCTCCCATAAAGCAAGGTACAATTACTCTCAACAAGTGAGCCTATAAAGACTACGAATCTTATGATGTAAGGGACAAATTGCCCTTATAAAGTTAGCCTTTAGGAACAACGGATCTCATCATGCAAGTGACTATTGCTCTTATCATGTGTGCAAGCATTAGGGACAACGGCTATCATCATGTAAAGGGCAATTTTTCTTATCAAGTGAGCAAGGGTTCAAGGACAATGGCTCCCATAAAGTAATTACAATTGCTCTCAACAAGTGAGCCTTTTGGGACAACGGCTCTTATCATGTAAGTGACAAATTGCCCTCATAAAGTTAGCCTTTAGGGACAACGGATGTCATCATCCAAGTGACAATTGCTCTTATCAAGTGTGCAAGCAATAGGGACAACGGCTATCATCATGTAAAGGGAAATTGCACTCATCAAGTGAGCAAGCGTTTAGGGACAACGGCTCCTATAAAGTAAGGTACAATTGCTCTCAACAAGTGAGCCTTTAGGGACAATGGCTCTTATCATTTAAGGGATAAATTTCCCTCATAAAGGTAGCCTTTAGGGACAACGGATCTCATCATGTATGTGACAATTGCTCTAATCAAGTGTGCAAGCAATAGGGACAACGGCTATCATCATGTAAAAGGAAATTGCACTCATCAAGTGACCACTTGTTTAGGGACAACGGCTCCCATAAAACAAGGTACAATTGTTCTCAACAAGTGAGCCTTTAGGGACAACGGCTCTTATCATGTAAGGGACAAATTGCCCTCATAAAGTTAGCCTTTATGGACAATGGATCTCATCATGCAAGTGACAATTGCTCTTATCAAGTGTGCAAGCATTAGGGACAACAACTATCATCATGTGAAGGGCAATTGAATTCATCAAATGAGCAAGCGTTTAGGTACAACAGCTCCCATAAAGCAAGGTAAAATTGCTCACAACAAGTGAGCCTTTACGGACAACGGCTCTTATTATTTAAGGGACAAATTGCCCTTATAAAGTTAGCCTTTATGGACAACGAATCTCATCATGTAACTGATAATTGCTCTTATCAAGTGTGCAAGCATTAGGGACTGCATCTATCATCATGTAAAGGGCAATTGCACTCATCAAATGAGCAAGTGTTTGTGTACAACGGCTCCCATAAAGCAAGGTACAATTGCTCTCAACAAGTGAGCCTTTAGGGACAATAGCTCTTACCATTTAAGGGACAAACTGCCCTCATAAAGTTAGCATTTAGGGACAACGGATCTCATCATGTAAGTGACAATTGCTCTAATCAAGTTTGCAAGCAATAGGGACAACGACTATCATCATATAAAGGGAAGTTGCACTCATCAATGAGCAAGCGTTTAGGGACAACGGCTCCCATAAAGTAAGGTGCAATTGCTCTCAACAAGTGAGCCTTTAGGGACTACGACACTTATGATGTAAGGGACAAATTGCCCTCATAAAGTTAGCCTTTAGGGACAATAGATCTCATCATGTAAGTGACAATTGCTTTAATCAAGTGTGCAAGCAATAGGGACAATGGCTATCATCATGTAAAAGGAAATTGCACCCATCAAGTGAGCATGCGTTTAGGGACAACGGCTCCCATAAAGCAAGGTACAATTGCTCTCAACAAGTGAGCCTTTAGGGACAACGACTCTTATCATGTAAGGGACAAATTGCCCTCATAAAGTTAGCCTTTATGGACAACGGATCTCATCATGACAATTGCTCTTATCAGATGTGCAAGCATTAGGGACAAAAACTCTCATCATGTGAAGGGCAATTGAACTCATCAAGTGAGCAAGCGTTTAGGTACAATGGCTCCCATAAAACAAGGTACAATTGCTCTCAACAAGTGAGCCTTTAGGGACAACGGCTCTTATTATTTAAGAGACAAATTGCCCTCATAAAGATAGCCTTTATGGACAACGAATCTCATCATGTAAGTGACAATTGCTCTTATCAAGTGTGCAAGCATTAGGGACTGCATCTATCATCATGTAAAGGGCAATTGCACTCATCAAATGAGCAAGCGTTTAGGTACAACGGCTCCCATAAAGCAAGGTACAATTGCTCTCAACAAGTGAGCCTTTAGGGACAATAGATCTTATCATTTGAGGGACAAATTGCCCTCATAAAGTTAGCCTTTAGGGACAACGGATCTCATCATGTAAGTGACAATTGCTCTAATCAAGTGTGCAAGCAATACGGACAACGACTATCATCATATAAAAGGAAATTGCACTCATCAATGAGCATGCGTTTAGGGACAACGGCTCCCATAAAGCAAGGTAGAATTGCTCTCAACAAGTGAGCCTTAAGTGAGAACGGCTCTTATCATTTAAGGGACAAGTTGCCCTCATAAAGTTAGCCTTTAGGGACAATGGATCTCATCATGTAAGTGACAATTGCTCTAATCAAGTGTGCAAGAAATAGGGACAACGGCTATCATCATGTAAAAGGAAATTGCACTCATCAAGTGAGCATGCGTTTAGGGACAACGGCTCCCATAAAGCAAGGTACAATTGCTCTCAACAAGTGAGTCTTTAGGGACAACGACTCTTATCATGTAAGGGAAAAATTGCCCTCATAAAGTTAGCCTTTATGGACAACGGATCTCATCATGCTAGTGACAATTGCACTTATCAGATGTGCAAGCATTAGGGACAAAAACTCTCATCATGTGAAGGGCAATTGAACTCATCAAGTGAGCAAGCGTTTAGGTACAATGGCTCCCATAAAGCAAGGTACAATTGCTCTCAACAAGTGAGCCTTTAGGGACAACGGCTCTTATTATTTAAGAGACAAATTGCCCTCATAAAGATAGCCTTTATGGACAACGAATCTCATCATGTAAGTGACAATTGCTCTTATCAAGTGTGCAAGCATTAGGGACTGCATCTATCATCATGTAAAGGGCAATTGCACTCATCAAATGAGCAAGCGTTTAGGTACAACGGCTCCAATAAAGCAAGGTACAATTGCTCTCAACAAGTGAGCCTTTAGGGACAATAGCTCTTATCATTTGAGGGACAAATTGCCCTCATAAAGTTAGCCTTTAGGGACAACGGATCTCATCATGTATGTGACAATTGCTCTAATCAAGTGTGCAAGCAATACGGACAACGACTATCATCATATAAAGGGAAATTGCACTCATCAATGAGCATGCGTTTAGGGACAACGGCTCCCATAAAGCAAGGTAGAATTGCTCTCAACAAGTGAGCCTTAAGTGAGAACGGCTCTTATCATTTAAGGGACAAGTTGCCCTCATAAAGTTAGCCTTTAGGGACAATGGATCTCATCATGTAAGTGACAATTGCTCTAATCAAGTGTGCAAGCAATAGGGACAACGGCTATCATCATGTAAAAGGAAATTGCACTCATCAAGTGAGCATGCGTTTAGGGACAACGGCTCCCATAAAGCAAGGTACAATTGCTCTCAACAAGTGAGCCTTTAGGGACAACGACTCTTATCAAGTAAGGGACAAGTTGCCCTCATAAAGTTAGCCTTTAGGGACAATGGATCTCATCATGTAAGTGACAATTGCTCTAATCAAGTGTGCAAGCAATAGGGACAACGGCTATCATCATGTAAAAGGAAATTGCACTCATCAAGTGAGCATGCGTTTAGGACAACGGCTCCCATAAAGCAAGGTACAATTGCTCTCAACAATTGAGCCTTTAGGGACAACGACTCTTATCATGTAAGGGACAAATTGCCCTCATAAAGTTAGCCTTTATGGACAACGGATCTCATCATGCATGTGACAATTGCTCTTATCAGATGTGCAAGCATTAGGGACAAAAACTCTCATCATGTGAAGGGCAATTGAACTCATCAAGTGAGCAAGCGTTTAGGAACAACGGCTCCCATAAAGCAAGGTACAATTGCTCTCAACAAGTGAGCCTTTAGGGACAACGGCTCTTATTATTTAAGGGACAAATTGCCCTCATAAAGTTAGCCTTTATGGACAACGAATCTCATCATGTAAGTGACAATTGCTCTTATCAAGTGTGCAAGCATTAGGGACTGCATCTATCATCATGTAAAGGGCAATTGCACTCATCAAATGAGCAAGCGTTTAGGAACAACGGCTCCCATAAAGCAAGGTACAATTGCTCTCAAAAAGTGAGCCTTTAGGGACAATAGCTCTTATCATTTAAGGGACAAATTGCCCTCATAAAGTTAGCCTTTAGGGACAACGGATCTCATCATGTAAGTGACAATTTCTCTAATCAAGTGTGCAAGCAATAGGGACAACGACTATCAACATACAAAGGGAAATTGCACTCATCAATGAGCAAGCGTTTAGGGACAACGGCTCCCATAAAGCAAGGTACAATTGCTCTCAACAAGTGAGCCTTAAGGGACAACGGCTCTTATCATTTAAGGGACAAATTGCCCTCATAAAGTTAGCCTTTAGGGACAATGGATCTCATCATGTAAGTGACAATTGCTCTAATCAAGTGTGCAAGCAATAGGGACAACGGCTATCATCATGTAAAAGGAAATTGCACTCATCAAGTGAGCATGCGTTTAGGGACATCGGCTCCCATAAAGCAAGGTAGAATTGCTCTCAACAAGTGAGCCTTTAGGGAAAACGACTCTTATCATGTAAGGGACAAATTGCCCTCATAAAGTTAGCCTTTATGGACAACGGATCTCATCATGCAAGTGACAATTGCTCTTATCAGATGTGCAAGCATTTGGGACAAAAACTCTCATCATGTGAAGGGCAATTGAACTCATAAAGTGAGCAAGCGTTTAGGTACAACGGCTCCCATAAAGCAAGGTACAATTGCTCTCAACAAGTGAGCCTTTAGGTACAACGGCTCCAATAAAACAAGGTACAATTGCTCTCAACAAGTGAGCCTTTAGGGACAATAGCTCTTATCATTTAAGGGACAAATTGCCCCCATAAAGTTAGCCTTTAGGGACAACGGATCTCATCATGTAAGTGACAATTTCTCTAATCATGTGTGCAAGCAATAGGGACAACGACTATCATCATATAAAGGGAAATTGCACTCATCAATGAACAACCGTTTAGGGACAACGGCTCCCATAAAGCAAGGTACAATTGCTCTCAACAAGTGAGCCTATAAAGACTACGAATCTTATGATGTAAGGGACAAATTGCCCTCATAAAGTTAGCCTTTAGGAACAACGGATCTCATCATGCAAATGACTATTGCTCTTATCATGTATGCAAGCATTAGGGACAACGACTATCATCATGTAAAGGGCAATTTCTCTTATCAAGTGAGCAAGGGTTCAAGGACAATGGCTCCCATAAAGTAAGGTACAATTGCTCTCAACAAGTGAGCCTTTTGGGACAACGGCTCTTATCATGTAAGTGACAAATTGCCCTCATAAAGTTTGCCTTTAGGGATAACGGATGTCATCATGTAAGTGACAATTGCTCTAATCAAGTGTGCAAGCAATAGGGACAACGACTATCATCATGTAAAGGGAAATTGCACTCATCAAGTGAGCAAGCGTTTAGGGACAACGGCTCCTATAAAGTAAGGTACAATTGCTCTCAACAAGTGAGCCTTTAGGGACAACGGCTCTTATCATTTAAGGGACAAATTTCCCTCATAAAGGTAGCCTTTAGGGACAACGGATCTCATCATGTATGTGACAATTGCTCTAATCAAGTGTGCTAGCAATAGGGACAACGGCTATCATCATGTAAAAGGAAATCGCACTCTTCAAGTGAGCATGCGTTTAGGGACAACGGCTCCTATAAAGTAAGGTACAATTGCTCTCAACAAGTGAGCCATTATGGACAATGGCTCTTATCATTTAAGGGACAAATTTCCCTCATAAAGGTAGCCTTTAGGGACAACGGATCTCATCATGTATGTGACAATTGCTCTAATCAAGTGTGCAAGCAATAGGGACAACGGCTATCATCATGTAAAAGGAAATTGCACTCATCAAGTGACCATGCGTTTAGGGACAACGGCTCCCAAAAAACAAGGTACAATTGTTCTCAACAAGTGAGCCTTTAGGGACAACGACTCTTAACATCTAAGGGACAAATTACCCTCATAAAGTTAACCTTTATGGACAATGGATCTCATCATGCGAGTGACAATTGCTCTTATCAAGTGTGCAAGCATTAGGGACAACAACTATCATCATGTGAAGGGCAATTGAACTCATCAAATGAGCAAGCGTTTAGGTACAACAGCTCCCATAAAGCAAGGTAAAATTGCTCACAAAAAGTGAGCCTTTAGGGACAACGGCTCTTATTATTTAAGGGACAAATTGCCCTCATAAAGTTAGCCTTTATGGACAACGAATCTCATCATGTAACTGATAATTGCTCTTATCAAGTGTGCAAGCATTAGGGACTGCATCTATCATCATGTAAAGGGCAATTGCACTCATCAAATGAGCAAGCGTTTATGTACAACGGCTCCCATAAAGCAAGGTACAATTGCTCTCAACAAGTGAGCCTTTAGGGACAATAGCTCTTATCATTTAAGGGACAAATTGCCCTCATAAAGTTAGCCTTTAGGGACAACGGATCTCATCATGTAAGTGACAATTGCTCTAATCAAGTGTGCAAGCAATAGGGACAACGACTATCATCATATAAAGGGAAGTTGCACTCATCAATGAGCAAGCGTTTAGGGACAACGGCTCCCATAAAGTAAGGTGCAATTGCTCTCAACAAGTGAGCCTTTTGGGACTACGACTCTTATGATGTAAGGGACAAATTGCCCTCATAAAGTTAGCCTTTAGGAACAACGGATCTCATCATGCAAGTGACTATTGCTCTTATCATGTGTGCAAGCATTAGGGACAACGGCTATCATCATGTAAAGGGAAATTTCTCTTATCAAGTGAGCAAGGGTTCAGGGACAACGGCTCCTATAAAGTAAGGTAGAATTGCTCTCAACAAGTGAGCCTTTTGGGACAACAGCTCTTATCATGTAAGTGAAAAATTGCCCTAAAAAAGGTAGCCTTTAGGGACAACGGATCTCATTATGCGAGTGAAAATTGCTCTTATCAAGTGTGCAAGCATTAGGGACAACAAATATCATCATGTAAAGGGCAATTGCACTCATCAAGTTAGCAAGAGTTTAGGGTCAACGGCTAATATAAAGCAAGGTACAATTGCTCTCAACAAGTGAGCCTTAAGGGACTACGGCTCTTACCATTTAAGGGACAAATTGCCCTCATAAAGTTATCCTTTAGGGACAACGGATCTCATCATGTAAGTGACAATTGCTCTAATCAAGTGTGCAAGCAATAGGGACAACGACTATCATCATATAAAGGGAAATTGCACTCATCAATGACCAAGCGTTTAGGGACAACGGCTCCCATAAAGCAAGGTACGATTGCTCTCAACAAGTGAGCCTATAATGACTACGAATCTTATGATGTAAGGGACAAATTGCCCTCATAAAGTTAGCCTTTAGGACAACGGATCTCATCATGCAAGTGACTATTGCTCTTATCATGTGTGCAAGCATTAGGGACAACGGCTATCATCATGTAAAGGGCAATTTCTCTTATCAAGTGAGCAAGGGTTCAGGGACAATGGCTCCCATAAAGTAAGGTGCAATTGCTCTCAACAAATGAGCCTTTTGGGACAACGGCTCTTATCATGTAAGTGACAAATTGCCCTCATAAAGTTAGCCTTTAGGGACAACGGATGTCATCATGCAAGTGACAATTGCTCTTATCAAGTGTGCAAGCATTAGGGAAAACAACTATCATCATGTAAAGGGTAATTGCACTCATCAAGTGAGCAAGAGTTTAGGGACAACGGCTCCCATAAAGCAAGGTAGAATTGCTCTCAACAAGTGAGCCTTAAGGGACAACGGCTCTTTTCATTTAAGGGACAAATTGCCCTCATAAAGTTATCCTTTAGGGACAACGGATCTCATCATGTAAGTGACAATTGCTCAAATCAAGTGTAAAAGCAATAGGGACAACGTCTATCATCATGTAAAGGGAAATTGCACTCATCAAGTGAGCTAGCGTTTAGGGACAACGGCTCCTATAAAGTAAGGTACAATTGCTCTCAACAAGTGAGCCTTTAGGGACAACGGCTCTTATCTTGTAAGGGACAAATTGCCCTCATAAATATAGTCTTTAGGGACTACGGATCTCATCATGCAATTGAGAATTGCTCTTATCAAGTGTACAAGCATTAGGCACAGTTCTTATAATCGAGTCTGTTAGTGTCTGTAAGTGTCCTAAGGGACTGAGGTGAGGGACATCACCCTCACCCTATGTACCTCAACGTTTTTTGGAGTAATGAATTTTGCCAGGGTGAATTAACCCTTTTACCCAAAAAAAAAGCATTAGGCACAACGGCTATCATCATGTAAAGGCAAATTGCACTCATCAACTGAGCAAGCGTTTAGGGACAACGGCTCCCATAAAGCAAGGTACAATTGCTCTCAACAAGTGAACCTTTAGGGACAACGACTCTTATGATGTAAGGGACAAATTGCCCTCATAAATTTAGCCTTTAGGAACAACGGATCTCATCATGTAAGTGAGAATTGCTCTTATCAAGTATGCGAGCATTAGGGACGACGGCTATAATCATGTAAAGGGTAGTTGCTCTTATCAAGTCGGGAAGCGATTAGGGACAACGGCTCCCTTAATGTAAGGTACAATTGCTCTCAACAAGTGAGCCTTTAGGGACAACGGCTCTTATCATGTAATGGACAAATTGATCTCCTAAAGTTAGTCTTTAGGGACAACAGATCTCATTATGCAAGTGACTATTGCTCTTATCAAGTGTGCAAGCATTAGGGACAACGACTATCATCATTTAAAGGGAGATTTCACTCATCAAGTGAGCAAGCGTTTAGGGACTACGGCTCCCATAAAGAAATGTACTGTTGCTCTCAACAAGTGAGCCTTTAGGGACAACGGCTCTTATCATTTAAGGGTCAAATTGCCCTCATAAAGTTAGCCTTCAGGGACAACGGATCTCATCATATAAGTAACAATTGCTCTTATCAAGTGTGCACGCAATAGGGACAACGACTATCATCATGTAAAGAGAAATTGCACTCATCAAGTAAGCAACCGTTCAGGGATAACGGCTCCTATAAAGTAAGGTACAATTGTTCTTAACAAGTGAGCCTTTAGGGACAACGACTCTTATGATGTAAAGGACAAATTGCCCTCATAAAGTTAGCCTTTAGGAACAACGGATCTCATCATGCGAGTGACTATTGCTCTATTATCAAGTGAGCAATCGTTTAGGGACAACGACTCCCATAAAGTAAGGTACAATTGCTCTGAACAAGTGAGCCTTTAGGTACTAGGACTCTTATGATGTAAGGGACAAATTGGCCTATTAAAGTTAGCCTTTAGGAACAACGGATCTCATCATGCAAGTGACTATTGCTCTTATCAAGTGTGCAAGCATTAGGGACAACGGCTATCATCATGTAAAGGCAAATTGCACTCATCAAGTGAGCAAGCGTTTAGGGACAACGGCTCCCATAAAGCAAGGTACAATTGATCTCAAAAAGTGAGCCTTTAGGGACAACGGCTCTTATCATTTAAGGGACAAATTGCCCTCATAAACTTTTGCCTTTTGGGCAACGGATCTCATCATGTAAGTGAAAATTGCTCTAATCAAGTGTGCAAGCAATAGGGACAACGACTATCATCAAGTAAAAGGAAATTCCACTCATCAAGTGACCATGCGTTTAGGGACAACGGCTCCCATAAAGCAAGGTACAATTGCTCTCAACAAGTGAGCCTTTAGGGACAACGGCTCTTATCATGTAAGGGACAA
Source organism: Artemisia argyi (assembly GCA_030686995.1). Lineage (NCBI taxonomy): Eukaryota > Viridiplantae > Streptophyta > Magnoliopsida > Asterales > Asteraceae > Artemisia > Artemisia argyi. The sequence goes on along the minus strand of CM060689.1, from coordinate 106,818,782 downwards.
ATTGATCTCCTAAAGTTAGTCTTTAGGGACAACGGATCTCATTATGCAAGTGACTATTGCTCTTATCAAGTGTGCAAGCATTAGGGACAATGACTATCATCATTTAAAGGGAAATTTCACTCATCAAGTGAGCAAGCGTTTAGGGACAACGGCTCCCATAAAGAAAGGTACAGTTGCTCTCAACAAGTGAGCCTTTAGGGACAACGGTTCTTATCATTGAAGGGTCAAATTGCCCTCATAAAGTTAGCCTTTAGGGACAACGGATCTCATCATATAAGTAACAATTGCTCTTATCAAGTGTGCAAGCAATAGGGACAACGACTGTCATCAAGTAAAGAGAAATTGCACTCATCAAGTGAGCAACCGTTCAGGGACAACGACTCCCATAAAGTAAGGTACAATTGCTCTTAACAAGTGAGCCTTTAGGGACTACGAATCTTATGATGTAAAGGACAAATTGCCCTCTTAAAGTTAGCCTTTTGGAACAACGGATCTCATCATGCGAGTGACTATTGCTCTTATCTAGTGAGCAAGCGTTTAGGGACAACGACTCCCATAAAGTAATGTACAATTGCTCTCAACAAGTGAGCCTTTAGGGACTATGACTCTTATGATGTAAGGGACAAATTGCCCTCATAAAGTTAGCCTTTAGGAACAACGGATCTCATCATGCAAGTGACTATTGCTCTTATCAAGTGTGCAACCGTTAGGGACAACGGCTATCATCATGTAAAGGGCAATTGCTCTCAATAAGTGAGCCTTTTAGGACAACGGCTCTTATCATGTAAGGGACAAATTGCCCTTAAAAAGTTTGCCTTTAGGGACTACGGATCTCATCATGCAAGTGACAATTGCTCTTATCAAGTATGAAAGCATTAGGGACAACAACTGTCATCATGTAATGGGCAGTTGCACTCATCAAGTGAGCAAGCGTTTAGGGACAACGGCTCCCATAAAGCAAGGTACAATTGCTCTCAACAAGTGAGCCTTTAGGGACAACGGCTCTTATCATTTAAGGGACAAATTGCCCTCATAAAGTTAGCCTTTATGGACAACGGATCTCATCATGTATGTGACAATTGCTCTAATCAAGTGTGCAAGCAATAGGGACAACGGCTATCATCATGTAAAAGGAAATTGCATTCATCAAGTGACCATGCGTTTAGGGACAACGGCTCCCATATAGCAAGTTACAATTGCTCTCAACAAATGAGCCTTTTGGGACAACGGCTCTTATCATGTAAGGGACAAATTGCCCTCATAAAGTTAGCCTTTATGGACAACGGATCTCATCATGCAAGTGACAATTGCTCTTATCAAGCGTGCAAGCATTAGGGACAACAACTATCATCATGTGAAGGGCAATTGAACTCATCAAGTGAGCAAGCGTTTAGGTACAACGGCTCCCATAAAGCAAGTTACAATTGCTCTAAACAAGTGAGCCTTCAGGGACACCGGCTCTTATTATTTAAGGGACAAATTGCCCTCATAAAGATAGCCTTTATGGACAACGAATCTCATCATGTAACTGACAATTGCTGTTATCAAGTGTGCAAGCATTAGGGACTGCACCTATCATCATGTAAAGGGCAATTGCACTCATCAAATGAGCAAGCGTTTAAGTACAACGGCTCCCATATAGCAAGGTACAATTGCTCTCAACAAGTGAGCCTTTAGGGACAACGGCTATTATCATGTAAGGGACAAATTGCCCATATAAAGTTAGCCTTTATGGACAATGGATCTCATCATGCAAGTGACAATTGCTCTTATCAAGTGTGCAAGCATTAGGGACTGCATCTATCTTCATGTAAAGGGCAATTGCACTCATCAAATGAGCAAGCGTTTAGGTAAAACGGTTCCCATAAAGCAAGGTACTATTGCTCTCAACAAGTGAGCCTTTAAGGACAATAGCTCTGTCATTTAAGGGACAAATTGCCCTAATCAAGTGTGCAAGCAATAGGGACAACGACTATCATCATATAAAGGGAAGTTGCACACATCAATGAGCTAGCGTTTAGGGACAACGGCTCCCATAAAGTAAGGTGCAATTGCTCTCAACAAGTGAGCCTTTAGGGACTACGGATCTCATCATGTATGTGACAATTGCTCTAATCAAGTGTGCAAGCAATAGGGACAACGGCTATCATCATGTAAAAGGAAATTGCATTCATCAAGTGACCATGCGTTTAGGGACAACGGCTCCCATAAAGCAAGTTACAATTGCTCTCAACAAATGAGCCTTTTGGGACAACGGCTCTTATCATGTAAGGAACAAATTGCCCTCATAAAGTTAGCCTTTAGGAACAACGGATCTCATCATGCAAGTGACTATTGCTCTTAACATGTGTGCAAGCATTAGGGACAACGGCTATCATCATGTAAAAGGCAATTTCTCTTATCAAGTGAGCAAGGGTTCAGGGACAACGGCTCCTATAAAGTAAGGTACAATTGCTCTCAACAAGTGAGCCTTTTGGGATAACGGCTCTTATCATGTAAGTGAAAAATTGCCCTAAAAAAGTTAGCCTTTAGGGACAACGGATCTCATTATGCAAGTGACTATTGCTCTTATCAAGTGTGCAAGCATTAGGGACAACAACTATCATCATGTAAAGGGCAATTGCACTCATCAAGTTTGCAAGAGTTTAGGGACAACGGCTCCCATAAAGCAAGGTACAATTGCTCTCAACAAGTGAGCCTTAAGGGACTACGGGCTCTTATCATTTAAGGGACAAATTGCCCTTATAAAGTTATCCTTTAGGGACAACGGATCTCTTGATGTAAGTGACAATTGCTCTAATCAAGTGAGCAAGCAATAGGGACAACGGCTGTCATCATGTAAAGGGAAATTGCACTAATCAAGTGAGCAACCGTTTAGGGACAACGACTCCTATAAAGTAAGGTACAATTGCTCTCAACAAGTGAGCCTCTAGGGACAACGGCTCTTATTATGTAAGGGACAAATTGCCCTCATAAATTAAGCCTTTAGGAACAACAGATCTCATCATGTAAGTGACAATTGCTCTTATCAAGTATGCGAGCATTATGGACTACGGCTATCATCATGTAAAGGGCAGTTGCTCTTATCAAGTGGGGAAGCGTTTGGGGACAATCGCTCCCATAATGTAAGGTACAATTGCTCTCAACAAGAGAGCCTTTAGGGACAACGGCTCTTATCATGTAAGGGACAAATTGATCTTCTAAAGTTAGTCTTTAAGGACAACGGATCTCATTATGCAAGTGACTATTGCTCTTATCAAGTGTGCAAGCATTAGGGACAACGACTATCATCATTTAAAGGGAAATTTCACTCATCAAGTGAGCAAGCGTTTAGGGACAACGGCTCCCATAAAATAAGATACAATTGCTCTCAACAAGTGAGCCTTTAGGGACTACGACTCTTATGATGTAAGGGACAAATTGCCTTCATAAAGTTAGCCTTTAGGAACAACGGATCTCATCGTGCGAGTGACTATTGCTCTTATCAAGTGAGCAAGTGTTTAGGGACAACGGCTCCCATAAAGTAAGGTACAATTGCTCTCAACAAGTGAGCCTTTAGGGACTACGACTCTTATGATGTAAGGGACAAATTGCCCTCATAAATTTAGCCTTTAGGAACAACGGATCTCGTCATGTAAGTGACTATTGCTCTTATCAAGTGTGCAGGCATTAGGGACAAGGGCTATTATCATGTATAGGGAAGTTGCTCTCATCAAGTGAGCAAGCGTTCAGGGACAACGGCTCCCATAAAGTAAGGTACAATTGCTCTCAACAAGTGAGCCTTTTAGGACAACGGCTCTTATCATGTAAGGGACAAATTGCCCTTATAAAGTTAGCCTTTGGGGACAACGGATCTCATCATATAAGTAACAATTGCTGTTATCAAGTGTGCAAGCAATAGGGACAACGACTATCATCATGTAAAGAGAAATTGCACTCATCAAGTGAGCAACCGTTCAGCGACAACGGCTCCCATAAAGTAAGGCACAATTGCTCTTAACAAGTGGGCCTTTAGGGACTATGACTCTTATGATGTAAAGGACAAATTGCCCTCATAAAGTTAGCCTTTAGGAACAACGGATCTCATCTTGCGAGTGACTATTACTCTTATCAAGTGTGCAAGCATTAGGGACAACGGCTATCATCATGTAAAGGGCAATTGCTCTCATCAAGTGAGCAAGCATTCTGGGATAACGACTCCCATAAAAAAGGGTACAATTGCTCTCAATAAGTGAGCCTTTTGGGACAACGGCTCCTATCATGTAAGGGACAAATTGCCCTTATAAAGTTTGCCTTTAGGGACAACGGATCTCATCATGCAAGTGACAATTGCTCATATCAAGTGTGCAAGCATTGGGGACAACAACTATCATCATGTAAAGGGCAATTGCACTCATCAAGTGAGCAAGCATTTAGGGACAACGGCTCCCATAAAGCAAGGTACAATTGCTCTCAACAAGTGAGCCTTTTTTGAGATAAGAGCCTAAGATGATTTAGAAGTGTTAACCCTAAAAATTCTCTCTCTAGGTGGCGATTTTCAACCCTTCCCTCTCCTAATCGTTTTTTCATCAAATCATCCATTATTCTTCTGATTCTTGTTCTGAATTGATTATCCTAGTGTTTAAGCATTGTGTTTATCATTGGTTTAGTCAAATCTCTACTTGTTTTCATTCGAATAACTACGGATCTGGTGAATCGCTTTTGAAGGGTTTTAAACCGCCATCTATTTTATCAATCGATCCTTGATTCCCTTTGATTATTAAAGTCGGTTTTATTACTGATCTAACTTATATAAGGCGATTTTGGCGAAAAAACGAATCCCTCACTTTACAATTCACCTTTTACGATTCTTAAACCTTTAATATTATTTTATTGGTTTTAAGTTATCATGGGACGGTTGCTTTTCTGATTCGTTTTTTAAATTGCCAAGGATTGATTCATTGAAGGCAAAACTTGGATCTACATTATTAATTTATTCTATTGTTTTGTCAGTTTATGCATGGTTCATTAATTCCAAATTCTAACTGATTTGCATAGGTCAGTTGGAATTATTCTTGATATATTTAAATCGATCTACTCTTCTTTGTACGCATTGTTTATTAGTGCGTATAAGATATTGGATCGATCTTTTATAATCAGTACGCATTGTTTAATCATTACCTTGGTTAAAGTGTTCGAAGCTATACGGTATCCATCTAGGGTTTCGTATTTAGTGTGTTTCTGATTTCTGAATTCTGGTGCTTATTTATAATCTAAACTCGCTTTGAGTTTGGTATATTTCTGTTTGAAAGTAACCCGTATTAGGGTTTTTATTAATTCAAGTGCGTGTGGTTTGCTGCTGTAAGTTAATTGTTTGTGGGTGTAGAGAGAGATGGAATCTGGTTCTATGAATGTTAAAAAGCTTTCTAAGGCTAAGGGGTTGGCTACTAGGATTGGTAATATTGATGGTAAGATTCTTACTAATGCAAGTATGCCATTGAAGGATATATTGAAAAGTGCAGGTTTGGAAGGAAAAACGGGGAGTTTTGCTCTTCCTAGTGATCATGGTCCCGTTGTTTCTGATCCGAAGTTTGCTTTACAAAAAGGGGTACGTTTGGCTAGTTCTAAATCTGATGTTCCTAAGTCTAGTAATGTTGTAGCATCTGATTTGTTGGGGGCTGCAATGGTTGGTACGTCTAAGGATAATGGTGAAAGGCTAGCTGAGGAGTGTAATATTGGAGGTTCTTGTGAGCCTAATGTACCTAGTGATTCACAATCTGGTGGAGTTGATGAGGCTACTAGGTCGGGTTCAAGAGTGGTTATTCCAATGGCCGTAGTTGATGATATGTGCACTAAACTTACTAATTCATTATACGGTTATTTCATTGGTCTAAGAATTGCATTTCCCATTGTGGAAGACTATGTCAAGCATGCTTGGGCAAGGTTCGGCTTTGAACATGTTATATTGCGGAATGGTTTCTTCATTTTCAAGTTCTCTTCATGTGAAGGTATGAATAAAGTTCTTAATGGTGGTCCTTGGTTTATTAGATCAACGCCTTTATTCTTACATATATGGGTGCCTAATATGAGGCTTGAGAAGGAGAAGATTACTAAGGTACCGGTTTGGGTACGTATCCATAATATACCGTCCGTTGTATACTCTAAAGCCGGTATTAGTTTGATTGCAAAACAGTTGGGGCGGATAATACGGTTTGATGCGGGTACTAATGATATGTGTAAGAATCCTTGGGGACGTTATTCATATGCACGGGTACTTATTGAATTATCGGCTGATTTGGATGTTTTGGAATCAATTGAGGTTGAGATTCCTTTGCCTAAGGGTAAGGGTCATTACATGGAAGTTCTTGATGTTGAGTATGAATGGTGGCCATCTTGGTGTTCTAAGTGTGTTTGTTTCAATCATGATGATGATGTGTGTCCTCTTAGACGTAAGCGGGTTACTAAGGATTCGACTCCACAAGATTTTGATGTTAAGCGCAAGGTTCACTCTACTAAGGCTGGTCATACTAGTGATAAGGGTAATAAAGGGGCTTGGGGGGTTTCAACTAAGCCAAAACTTTCGTACCAACCTGTTTCTAAACCGGCTACCAAGAAGAAGAATCGAGGTACACAACCTGATGTGAGGGTTGTTATTAAGCCTACTAATGGTGATTCTAATTCGAGTGGTACATCTAATGATGCATTGAAGAGTGATTTTGGGGCTGCTCCTGTTGAGGATGGACATACTCAACTTAAGCAGATGGAACGTGTGGATGCTCATGCTTCTTTTGGGGGTGTGGAATCTGTGGGGTTAAGTGGTGTTAATGTGGTTCCATTGCATAGCACTGCTGATGGTTTGTGGGAGCATAGTTCTCACAATGATGGTGCTTCTACAAGTGTGGCCTATTCTGACTTTAATACGTCTAGCTCGTTTACTACAAGTGATGTAGTGACGACTCCTAGGAAGAGGGTTACGTTTGCTGATGAAGCTGATGAAGTTGATGAAGTCTATGAGAACTATGATGATATTGCAAATTATTCCAAGTTCAAGAATGGTTCTCCGAAAGATTTCCAGGTGCAAGGACGCAAGAAGAAATAGTTATCTTTATTTCTATTGTTTTTGTGATTTTTGCTTGTTAAGTTGCTTTTGTTTAGCATGTTTGTTTGGTCAGTTGCACATGTTGTGCATGTTAGTTTTAAGAATGGTTTGTCATTCTTAGATACGTGTCTTGTAAGTGTCCTAAGGGACTGGGGGCGAGGGAAATCACCCTCGTCATTTTGTACTTCAACGTTTTTGGATAATGAATTTTACCAGGGTGCAGGATTACTCCCCTTTACCCAAAAAACAAGTGAGCCTTTAGGGACAACGGCTCTTATCATTTAAGGGATAAATTGCCCTCATAAAGTTAGCCTTTAGGGACAACGGATCTCATCATGTAAGTGACAATTGCTCTAATCAAGTGTGCAAGCAATAGGGACAACGGCTATCATCATGTAAAAGGAAATTGCACTCATCAAGTGAGTAAGCATTTAGGGACAACGGCTCCCATAAAGCAAGGTACAATTGCTCTCAACAAGTGAGCCTTTAGGGACAACGGCTCTTATCATTTAAGGGATAAATTGCCCTCATAAAGTTAGCCTTTAGGGACAACGGATCTCATCATGTAAGTGACAATTGCTCTAATCAAGTGTGCAAGCAATAGGGACAACGGCTATCATCATGTAAAAGGAAATTGCAGTCATCAAGTGACCATGCGTTTCGGGACAACGGCTCCCATAAAGCAAGTTACAATTGCTCACAACAAGTGAGCCTTTAGGGACAACGGCTCTTATCATGTAAGGGACAAATTGATCTCCTAAAGTTAGTCTTTAGGGACAACGGATCTCATTATGGAAGTGACTATTGCTCTTATCAAGTGTGCAAGCATTAGGGACAACGGCAATCATCATGTATAGGGCAATTGCTCTCATCAAGTGAGCAAGCGTTCAGGGATAACGGCTCCCATAAAGTAAGGTACAATTGCTCTCAATAAGTGAGCCTTTTGTTACAACGGCTCTTATCATGTAAGGGACAAATTGCCCTTATAAAGTTTGCCTTTAGGGACAACGGATCTCATCATGCAAGTGACAATTGCTCTTATCTAGTGTGCAAGCATTAGGGACAACAACTATCATCATGTAAAGGGCAATTGCAGTCATCAAGTGAGCAAGCGTTTAGGGACAACGGCTCCAATAAAGCAAGGTATAATTGCTCTCAACAAGTGACCCTTTAGGGACAACGACTATCATCATATAAAGGGAAGTTGCGCTCATCAATGAGCAAGCGTTTAGGGACAACGGCTCCCATAAAGTAAGGTACAATTGCTCTCAACAAGTGAGCCTTTAGGGACTACGACTCTTATGATGTAAGGGACAAATTGCCCTCATAAAGTTAGCCTTTAGGAACAACGGATCTCATCATGCAAGTGACTATTGCTCTTATCATGTGTGCAAGCATTAGGGACAACGGATATCATCATGTAAAGGGCAATTTTTCTTATCAAGTGAGCAAGGGTTCAGGGACAACGGCTCCTATAAAGTAAGGTACAATTGCTCTCAACAAGTGAGCCTTTAGGGACAACGTCTCTTATTATTTAAGGGACAAATTGCCCTCATAAAGTTAGCCTTTATAGACAACGAATCTCATCATGTAAGTGACAATTGCTCTTATCAAGTATGCAAGCATTAGGGACTACAACTATCATCATGTAAAGGGCAATTGCACTAATCAAATGCGCAAGCATTTAGGTACAACGACTCCCATAAAGCAAGGTACAATTGCTCTCAACAAGTGAGCCTTTAGGGACAATAGCTCTTATCATTTAAGGGACAAATTGCCCTCATAAATTTAGCCTTTAGGGACAACGGATCTCATCATGTAAGTGACAACTGCTCTAGTCAAGTGTGCAAGCAATAGGGACAACGACTATCATCATGTAAAGGGAAATTGCACTCATCAATGAGCAAGCGTTTAGGGACAACGGCTCCCATAAAGTAAGGTACAATTGCTCTCAACAAGTGAGCCTTTAGGGACTACGACTCTTATGATGTAAAGGGACAAATTTTTGGGTAAAAGGGTTAATACACCCTGGCAAAATTTATTATCCAAAAAGCGTTGAAGTTATTAGTAAGAAAGACTCGCTATGGGTTAGATGGGTTCATGCTTATAGGATCAAAGATAGAAATATTTGGTTTGATATTAAACCTGAACATGGCGCTTCGGGTTGGAATCATATTCTTGGTCTTAGGGATAAAATTCGATCTTTTGTAGTTTATAGATTGGGTAATGGTAAACAATGCTCTATGTGGTTTGATAAATGGCACACTAATGGCCCGTTGTGTAAGGTTATTACTCATAGTTTCCTTACTGAGCAAGGGTTGGATACTAGTGATAAGGTTGCTGATTGGATTGACAGTAATGGATGGAAATGGCCCAATGAATGGAATAGTCTTTTTGGTGATGTTTTAAATGTGCCTGTTCCCGTTTTATTTGATGAATTTGAGGACAAGGTTTTATGGATCAATAAGGATAGCAAGGATGTTGAATTTAGTGTAAAAGAAGCTTGGAAAGCGTTAAGGATTGATAGTCCTAAAGTTATGTGGTATAAGCACGTTTAGTTCTCCCAATGTATTCCTAGACACGCGTTTGTGCTTTGGATGGCTATGCGGGGTAGACTTAAAACTTCGGATCGTATTTCTAGATGGTTCAACATTTCTAGTACTGTTTGCCCTTTATGTAATGCTGTTGATGAATCTCATGCCCATTTGTTCTTTTCGTGCAAATTTTCTAAGGCTGTTTGGGATAATTTAAAACTTTTGTGTAAGCTGGATGATATTTCGTATACGTGGGCTGAAGTTGTTTCTGGAATCTCTATTAGAACTGCTAATAATTCTATATGGAGTGTGATTCAGCGTTTAGTGTTTGGAGCTGCGGTCTATTATATTTGGCAAGAGCGGAATTTTAGATTGTTTCAAAAAAAATTTAGAAGTGAGGAGACTATTTTTAAGATTATTGTTGATATAGTTAGACATAAGCTGTTAAGTCTGAAGATTAAGTATTCTGTGGAATCTGTGAAGGCTGCACATATTTGGAAAATCCCGTTGAGGAGTTATAGTTGCTGTGACAATGGTATTAATGGTGTTACTTGACTCTTTGGTGACTGTGAGTTGGCACAAATTCTTATTGAATTTGGGGCTTTGGGTTGGTAATGTTTCTGCTAATCAGTATTCTAACGGTGATTTTGTGATGGTTTGTAAGTTCAACAGATCTTGTTACTGTTGGGTTTGTTGGTGTTTCTTGGGCACTGGTTTCTGGAATTGTAATTATGTTTTTGATCCGGGTGTTTGTGATTTTTGCAAGTTATTATGCACTACAGATGAGAGGATAGCTTCCTGCGCTGGTCATCAGTTTGTAGTATGGAGGTATGGATGGCTATGCACTACAGGAACCGATTCTTTTTTCTGCGCTGATAACTTGTATTGGTTGACATGGTCTCAAATGAGTTTAATGAGTAATGAGACTGAGTTTGTGATAGCTTTCAGGTTTATTACTATTCTGTTTAGTATTTGGAGATCTTATTATTCTTATGATGGTTGGGTTTGTTGGTGTTTCTTGGGTACTGGTTTCTGGAAATGTAACCTTGTTTTTGATCCGGGTGATTGTGGCTCTAGCAAGTTACTATGCACTACAGATGAGAGGATAGCTTCCTGCGCTGGTCATCATTTTGTAGTACGGAGTTATGGATGGCTATGCACTACAGGAACCGATTCTTTATTCTGCGCTGGTAACTTGTATTGGAGGATATGGTTTCATATGAGTAGTATGAGTAAGGTGACTGTGGTTGTGATTGATACCAGGTTTAGTCCTAATCTGATTATTATTTGGAAGTATAATGGGTGCAATATTAGTACTGTTACATTAATCTTTGAGGTTTGCTTTGTTAATTGGTGGGGGTATAAGGTGGTTTGTGTTAGCAGGTATTGTGCTTCTTTTGTTTTTATCTTTTGGTACTCTAACGTGAACATACCTTGTACTCTTTTTCCTTGCTCAAAGTTTTCCCACAGGGTTTTTATTTGGCAAGGTTTTTTAACGAGACAAGGTTATTGGATGATTGATGTCTTGATGATTCATCCGTTTCCTGATCTGAGGTTCAAGCTTATGCTGATCTGGATGCTTTCCTTTGACCATGTTCCTGGTGTTGTTATGCTGAGATTCTGAGATTCTGAGTTGGTGATTTTATACATGGCTTAGTGATTTGTATACTGTTATTGTATCAGCTTCTTCCTGTTATTATGTCTTCAGTATTTATGCTTGCTATGACTACTTGTGAATGGTGATGTTTGGAGCTCTTTTGGTTGATTCCTTTTGAGTACCCCATGTATTCAGAGTTCTCAAGTGGTCTTAGTTCAATGATGTCTTTATACTGAGGTTTAATGTTCAGGGGTTGCTTTTGGTTTATGCAGTATTGGTTGTTTTATTTGTTCTCTTTTGTTATCTTAGCTTTGTTGGTTATCAGTTTGAGCTTGTCTCTTCTACTTTACTTTTCTGTTTCTAGGCAAGTTGTGTTTGGGTTAGGGGTTGTCCTTTCCTGATCCATCTTGTGCTATCTTATGTATATAACCTTTATTTTATTTAATATATTTTACCTTTTTGTAAAAAAAAAAAAAAAAAAAAAAAAAAAAAAAAAAAAGCGTTGAAGTACAATAGGGTGAGGGTGATATCCCTCACCTTAGTCCCTTAGGACACTTACAGACTCAACTATAAGAATGACACTCCATTCTTATAACTTACATAATAAAAACTGACCACCTACAATGACTATACAGGTGAATAAAAATAGGAATTAAAACATGATTCACTAAAGAAGCACCAAGAACATAGCCATCGTAGAACTTCCATCAATCTTCGATGTGAAACCATCCACATAGAACTTGAACTTGCATAACCAACCAAAGAAATCCTTGAGCCATCCTCCAAACAAAATCAAGAAAAAATCATGGAGCAAATCGACCCAAAGTTTCACGAACCAGCAACCTACATGCCATGATCCCCTTCCAAACAGCCAAAATGAGCATGGTGGATTGTTTTTTGGAGATCCAATTGAGAGATGTTCTCTTTGTTCCTTACTCCAAGGTTTTCCATTCATACTTAATTGCTGAGGGGTGTATGGTCATCAATTCACCATGGTTTTTTCCTTATTCCAAAGAATTGGCTAGCCCACAAGTATATGGATTGTGATAAAGGCAGTGGAATTCCATATTTGGTTCTCAGTTCACCAAAGGTGATTTTTTCACCTAAAGAATTGGCTAGTCCTGAGCAAACGGCTACAGGTAAAGACATATCAAATCCGTTTATAATTTCTGATTTGCTAATAAATCAGATGGTTATCAAGTGTACCATAGTTTTTGAGCTTAAACATTTGGCTAGTCCTGAGCAAACAGCTACAGGTAAAGACAACTCAAATCCGTTTATAGTTTCTGATTTGCTAATAAATCAGATGGTTATCAAGTGTACCATAGTTCTCGAACTTAAACATTTGGCTACTCCAGTAGTGATGGCTATTGGTAAAGAGACATCAAATCCATTATTTTCAATGATTCACCTCTCACAGGAGTTTACACACCTGGAAGTGATGAGGATAGTTTGTAACGAATATGATTTGATGTACTCTTGGTCATTTGTTGCTGCAAAGAAATGGTGCTCTTCAAGGTGGTGCCATTCATGGAGTTTGGCGGTTTGGTTTTTTGATGTTGCTGGTTGGAAGCGGGACGCTCTCTGGATTCAAGATTCTTCTTGGTTTTATTCCTAGTTAGTTGCTTGTGATGTTTAGCTTGGGTTGTTGTGCTTATGGCCTGTCATAAGCACTAGTTTTTTCAAGTTTTTGCTTGAGGTTAATGTAGCATTTCAGCCACATTCCATTTGTACTTAACTTATTTTTTGGTTATATATATTTGCCGGGGTAATCCCCTTTACCAAAAAATGTCAATATCCCAGACAAAACAACAATTACAAGGGCACCATGCAACAATCCAAGGGTAAATAAACCCAAACAAGCACTACAACTCGATCCGATACCTCATATACTACAAGTTTAAGTGAGGTGAAACTCGAGCTAAGAATGGAACCCAATGTATGTTGATCATTGGAATGCCCTTTACCGGGTGGAATGCCCTTTACCCAAAAAAAAAAAATGTATGTTGATCAGTCATAGACGAAAATAGGGTTGGCAAACCCTAACTTACAACCATGATCGCAAACGTTTTTTGAATAAGAAACGAGTAAAACTTAACTTCCAATTAGCGAACAGCAGCAGCACTTCCAACTCTCTCACTTCTATCTTGAAGACTTGTACTTGCCACTTCCCCACTTCTACATGCCAGAACTATCCATACAACAATAAGCGTAAAAATCAATGAATCCATAGCTGGAACATGTATCAACAATCATAGGGCTAGATAAACCCTAACGTCCAAACAACAAAATAAATTCAGGTCCTAAACAGCTAATAAACAAGAACGCGTGTAGGAACCAGTCACAACCAATCGATCCCATAGAGTTTTTGAATAAGAACTCAAAAAACTTAACTTCCATGATGAATCAGCAACAAACAATGCATTCAAATCACAAAAAAAACTTCCACTCTCTCAAAAACCCACGTACATAACACAAACCACTTGATCAAAACATACGAATAAAGAACAAACCCTAATACGGGTTATCAGCAGAATCCGAGAAACCCCACCAAGGGTTTACACTTCCAGCAGAAACAATAAACAAAACCCTAAAATAGTGTTTCGTTCAGCCATAAAGCGCCATACATACCCCAGCAGCTGCTCACAACAAATCGAAACCCTAAAAGAAAGTCTCGAATAGAATGAAACCCATGAGCAACAAGAAGATAAATCGATCCATAAATATATAAAAGTCAGTTATAAACCGACAATAAACATATGGGATAGAAGATCGATCAATCAAATCCAAAGTCGGTTAATCCCTATCAATAACGATTGCACATAATATAGTAAACAATCAGGTCGAATAGGGATTGGAATAAACATAACAATCGAAACCCTAAAGAAGTCGACCACCTAAAAAGCGATCAATAGAATAAAAGGGATAGTTAGGGTTTCGAAACAAAGAGAAATCCGGTTAAGATAAAAAGAAAACAACGGATCCAACCACCCTTAAAGAATAAACCAACCCTAAATCGTATTGCATACCCATAGGGAGGATAGAGAGGACGATTAGGAGTAGTTTTTAGCCGGAAAATAATGAAGGGTGGCGGCCGGATTTCTCCCAAGGGGAGAGAGAATCGTTTAGGGTTTTTATTTATTTATTTATTTATTTATTGTAAAGGGACAAATTGCCCTCATAAAGTTAGCCGTTAGGATCAACGGATCTCATCATGAAAGTGACTATTGCTCTTATCAAGTGTGCAAGCATTAGGGACAACGGCTATCATCATGTAAAGGGCAATTTCTCTTATCAAGTGAGCAAGGGTTCAGGGACAACGGCTCCCATAAAGTAAGGTACAATTGCACTCAACAACTGAGCCTTTTGGGACAACGGCTCTTATCATGTAAGTGACAAATTGCCCTAAAAAAGTTAGCCTTTAGGGACAACGGATCTCATCAAGCAAGTGACAATTGCTCTTATCAAGTGTGCAAGCATTAGGGACAACAACTATCATCATGTAAAGGGCAATTGCACTCATCAAGTGAGAAAGAATTTAGGGACAACGGCTCCCATAAAGCAAGGTACAATTGCTCTCAACAAGTGAGCCTTAAGGGACAACGGCTCTTATCATTTAAGGGACAAATTGCCCTCATAAAGTTAGCCTTTAGGGACAACGGATCCCATCATGTAAGTGACAATTGCTCTAATCAAGTGTGCAAGCAATAGGGACAATGGCTATCATCATGTAAAGGGAAATTGCACTCATCAAGTGTGCAAGCGTTTAGGGACAACGGCTCCTATAAAGTATGGTACAATTGCTCTCAACAAGTGAGCCTTTAGGGACAACGACTCTTATCTTGTAAGGGACAAATTGCCCTCATAAAGTTAGTCTTTAGGGACTATAGATCTCATCATGCAATCGCATTGTTCTTATCAAGTGTACAAGCATTAGGCACAACGGCTATCATCATGTAAAGGCAAATTGCACTCATCAACTGAGCAAGCGTTTAGGGACAACGGCTCCCATAAAGTAAGGTATAATTGCTCTTAACAAGTGAGCCTTTAGGGACAATGACTCTTATGATGTAAGGGACAAATTGCCCTCATAAAGTTAGCCTTTAGGAACAACGGATCTCATCATGCAAGTGACTATTGCTCTTATCAAGTGTGCAAGCAATAGGGACGACGACTATCATCATGTATAGGGCAATTTCACTCATCAAGTGTGCAAGCGTTTAGGGACAAGGGCTCCCATAAAGCAAGGTACAATTGCTCTCAACAAGTGAGCCTTTAGGGACAACGGCTCTTATCATTCAAGGGACAAATTGCCCTCATAAAGTTAGCCTTTAGGGACAATGGATCTCATCAAGTAAGTGACAATTGCTTTTATCAAGTGTGCAAGCAATAGGGACTATAACTATCATCATGTAAAGGGAAATTGCACTCATCAACTGAGCAAGCGTTTAGGGACAACGCCTCCCATAAAGTAAAGTACAATTACTCTCAACAAGTGATCATTTAGGGACAACGACTCTTATGATGTAAGGGACAAGTTGCCCTCATAAATTTAGCCTTTAGGAACAACGGATCTCATCATATAAGAGACAATTGCTCTTATTAAGTATGCGAGCATTATGGACGACGGCTATCATCATGTAAAGGATAGTTGCTCTTATCAAGTGGGGAAGTGTTTAGGGACAACGGCTCCCATAATGTAAGGTACAATTGCTCTCAACAAGTGAGCCTTTAGGGACAAGGGGCTCTTATCATGTAAGGGACAAATTGATCTCCTAAAGTTAGTCTTTAGGGACAACGGATCTCATTATGTAAGTGACTATTGCTCTTATCAAGTGTGCAAGTGTTAGGGACAACGACTATCATCATTTAAAGGGAAATTTCACTCATCAAGTGAGCAAGCATTTAGGGACAACGTCTCCCATAAAGAAAGGTACAGTTGCTCTCAACAAGTGAGGCTTTAGGGACAACGGCTCTTATCATTTAAGAGTCAAATTTCCCTCATAAAGTTAGCCTTTATGGACAACAGATCTCATCATATAAGTCAGAGCTGGCAAATTGGGTACCTGTTAGGACCTGTTAAGACCTGTTAAGGGAAAAAATGTACTATGCAATTTTTTTATTTTTTAAAATAATTGTTTTTAGTATTCTAGGGTTCAATATTTAACTTTTTTGATACATAAAACGTCTATCTGTCATACTCAAATCACCAAAACCAAGTGTTAAACGAGTTGTTTTCATGTTTGAAACTTATGTTATTCGCGCGCTAAAAACCTATTAAGACCTGTTAAGACACGATTTGCCAGCTCTAATATAAGTAACAATTGCTCTTATCAAGTGTGCAAGCAATAGGGACAACGACTATCATCATGTAAAGGGAAATTGCACTCATCAAGTGAGCAAGCGTTTAGGGACAACGGCTCCCATAAAGTAAGGTACAATTGCTCTTAACAAGTGAGCCTTTAGGGACTACGACTCTTATGATGTAAGGGACAAGTTGCCCTCATAAGGTTAGCCTTTAGGAACAACGGATCTCATCATGCGACTGACTATTGCTCTTATCAAGTGAGCAAGCGTTTAGGGACAACGGCTCCCATAAAGTAAGGTACAATTGCTCTCAACAAGTGAGCCTTTAGGGACTACGACTCTTATGATGTAAGGGACAAATTGCCCTCATAAAGTTAGCCTTTAGGAACAACAGATCTCATCATGCAAGTGACTATTGCTCTTATCAAGTGTGCAAGCATTAGGGACAACGGCTATCATCATGAAAAGGGCAATTGCTCTCATCAAGTGAGCAAGCGTTCAGCGATAACGGCTCCCATAAAGTAAGGTACAATTGCTCTCAACAAGTGAGCCTTTTGGGACAACGGCTCTTATCATGTAAGGGACAAATTGCCTTTATAAAGTTAGCCTTTAGGGACAACGGATCTCATCATGCAAGTAACAATTGCTCTTATCAAGTGGGCAAACATTAGGGACAACAAATATCATCATGCAAAGGGCAATTGCACTCATCAAGTGAGCAAGCGTTTAGGGACAATGGCTCCCATAAAGCAAGGCACAATTGCTCTCAACAAGTGAGCATTTAGGTACAACGGCTCTTATCATTTAAGGGACAAATTACCCACATAAAGTTAGCCTTTAGGGACAACGGATCTCATCATGTAAGTGACAGTTGCTCTAATCATGTATGCAAGCAATAGGGACAACGGCTATCATCATGTAAAAGGAAATTGCGCTCATCAAGTGAGCATGCGTTTAGGGACAATGGCTCCCATAAAGCAAGGTACCATTGCGCTCAACAAGTGAGCCTTTAGGGACAACGGCTCTTATCATGTAAGGGACAAATTGCCCTCATAAAGTTAGCCTTTAGGAACAACGGATCTCATCATGCAAGTGACTATTGCTCTTATCAAGTGTGCAAGCGTTAGGGACAACGGCTATCATCATGTAAAGGGCGATTGCACTCATCAAGTGAGCAAGCGTTTAGGGACAACGGCTCCCATAAAGCAAGGTACAATTGCTCTCAACAAGTGAGCCTTTAGGGACAACGGCTCTTATCATTTAAGGGACAAATTTCCCTCATAAAGTTAGCCTTTATGGACAACAGAACTCATCATGTAAGTGACAATTGCTCTAATCAAGTGTGCAAGCAATAGGGATAACGGCTATCATCATGTAAAAATAAATTGCACTAATCAAGTGAGCATGCGTTTAGGGACAACGGCTCCCATAAAGCAAGGTACAATTACACTCAACAAGTGAGCCATTAGGGACAACGACTCTTATCATGTAAGGGACAAATTGCCCTCATAAAGTTAGTCTTTAGTGACTACGGATCTCATCATGCAATCGTATTGCTCTTATCAAGTGTACAAGCATTAGGCACAACGGCTATCATCATGTAAATGCAAATTGCACTCATCAACTAAGCAAGCGTTTAGGGACAACGGCTCCCATAAAGTAAGGTATAATTGCTCTCAACAAGTGAGCCTTTAGGGACAACGACTCTTATGATGTAAGGGACAAATTGCCCTCATAAAGTTAGCCTTTAGGAACAACGGATCTCATCATGTAAGTGAAAATTGCTCTTATCAAGTATGCAAGCATTCGAGACGACGACTATCATCATGTAAAAGGCAGTTGCTCTTATCAAGTGGGTAAGCGTTTAGGGACACTGGCTCCCATAATGTAAGGTACAATTGCTCTCAACAAGTGAGCCTTTAGGGCAACGGCTCTTATCATGTAAGGGACAAATTTCTCTCCTAAAGTTAGTCTTTAGGGACAACGGATCTAATTATGCAAGTGAATATTGCTCTTATCAAGTGTGCAAGCATTAGGGACAAGGACTATCATCATTTAAAGGGAAATTTCACTCATCAAGTGAGCAAGCGTTTAGGGACAACAGCTCCCAAAAAGAAAGGTACTGTTGCTTTCAACAAGTGAGCCTTTAGGGACAACGACTCTTATCATTTAAGTGTCAAGTTTCCCTCATAAAGTTAGCCTTTAAGGACAACGGATCTCATCATATAAGTAACAATTGCTCTTATCAAGTGTGCAAGCAACAGGGACAACGACTATCATCATATAAAGGGAAATTGCACTCATCAAGTGAGCAAGCGTTTAGGGACAACGGCTCCCATAAAGAAAGGTACAATTGCTCTCAACAAGTGAGCCTTTAGGTACTACGACTCTTATGATGCAAGTGACAATGCTCTTATCAAGTGTGCAAGCATTAGGGACAACAACTATCATCATGTGAAGGGCAATTGCACTCATCAAGTGAGCAAGCGTAAACGGCTCCCATAAAGCAAGGTACAATTGCTCTCAACAAGTGAGCCTTTAGGGACAACGGCTCTAATTATTTAAGGGACAAATTGCCCTCATAAAGTTAACCTTTATGGACAACGAATCTCATCATGTAAGTGACAATTGCTATTATCAAGTGTGCAAGCATTAGGGACTACAGCTATCATCATGTAAAGGGCAATTTGACTCATCAAATGAGCAAGCGTTTAGGTACAACGGCTCCCATAAAGCAAGGTACAATTGCTCTCATAAAGTTAGCCTTTAGGGACAATGGATCTCATCATGTAAGTGACAATTGCTCTAATCAAGTGTGCAAGCAATAGGAACAACGACTACATCATGTAAAGGGAAATTGCACTCATCAAATGAGCACGCGTTTAGGGACAACGTCTTCCATAAAGAAAGGTACAATTGCTCTCAACAAGTGAGGCTTTAGGGACAACGGCTCTTATCATTTAAGAGTCAAATTGCCCTCATAAAGTTAGCCTTTAGGGACAACGGATCTCATCATATAAGTAACAATTGCTCTTATCAAGTGTGCAAGCAATTGGGACAACGACTATCATCATGTAATGGGAAATTGCACTCATCAAGTGAGCAAGCGTTTAGGGACAATGGCTCCCATAAAGTAAGGTACAATTGCTCTTAACAAGTGAGCCTTTAGCGACTACGACTCTTATGATGTAAGGGACAAATTGCCCTCATAAAATTAGCCTTTAGGAACAACGGATCTCATCATGCGACTGACTATTGCTCTTAACAAGTGAGCAAGCGTTTAGGGACAACGGCTCCCATAAAGTAAGGTACAATTGCTCTCATCAAGTAAGCCTTTAGGGACAACGACTCTTATGATGTAAGGGACAAATTGCCCTCATAAAGATAGCCTTTAGGAACAACGGATCTCATCATGCATGTGACTATTGCTTTAATCAAGTGTGCAAGCGTTAGGGACAATGGCTATCATCATGTAAAGGGCGATTGCACTCATCAAGTGAGCAAGCATTTAGGGACAATGGCTCCCATAAAGCAAGGTACAATTGCTCTCAACAAGTGAGCCTTTAGGGACAACGGCTCTTATCATTTACTGGACAAATTGCCCTCATAAAGTTAGCCTTTATGGACAACGGATCTCATTATGTAAGTGACAATTGCTTTAATCAAGTGTGAAAGCAATAGGGACAACGGCTATCATCATGTAAAAGGAAATTGCACTCATCAAGTGAGCATGCGTTTAGGGACAACGGCTCCCATAAAGCAAGGTACAATTGCTCTCAACAAGTGAGCCTTTAGGGACAACGACTCTTATCATGTAAGGGACAAATTGCCCTCATAAAGTTAGTCTTTAGGGACTACGGATCTCATCTTGCAATCATATTGCTCTTATCAAGTGTACAAGCATTAGGCACAATGGCTATCATCTTGTAAATGCAAATTGCACTCATCAACTGAGCAAGCGTTTAGGGACAACGACTCCCATAAAGTAAGGTATAATTGCTCTCAACAAGTGAGCCTTTAGGGACAACGACTCTTATGATGTAAGGGACAAATTGCCCTCATAAAGTTAGCCTTTAGGAACAACGGATCTCATCATGTAAGTGAAAATTGCTCTTATCAAGTATGCAAGCAATAGGGACGACGACTATCATCATGTAAAGGGCAGTTGCTCTTATCATGTGGGGAAGCGTTTAGAGACAATGGCTCCCATAATGTAAGGTACAATTGCTCTCAACAAGTGAGCCTTTAGGGCAACGGCTCTTATCAAGTAAGGGACAAATTTCTCTCCTAAAGTTAGTCTTTAGGGACAACGGATCTCATTATGCAAGTGACTATTGCTCTTATCAAGTGTGCAAGCATTAGGGACAAGGACTATCATCATTTGAAGGGAAATTTCACTCATCAAGTGAGCAAGCGTTTAGGGACAACGGCTCCCAAAAAGAAAGGTACTGTTGCTTTCAACAAGTGAGCCTTTAGGAACAACGGCTCTTATCATTTAAAGGTCAAGTTTCCCTCATAAAGTTAGCCTTTAAGGACAACGGATCTCATCATATAAATAACAATTGCTCTTATCAAGTGTGCAAGCAACAGATACAACGACTATCATCATGTAAAGGGAAATTGCACTCATCAAGTGAGCAAGCGTTTAGGGACAACGTCTCCCATAAAGAAAGGTACAATTGCTCCCAACAAGTGAGCCTTTAGGTACTACGAATCTTATGATGCAAGTGACAATTGCTCTTATCAAGTGTACAAGCATTAGGGACAACAACTATCATCATGTGAAGGGCAATTGCACTCATCAAGTGAGCAAGCGTTTAGGTACAACGGCTCCCATAAAGCAAGGTACAATTGCTCTCAACAAGTGAGCCTTTAGGGACAACGGCTCTTATTATTTAAGGGACAAATTGCCCTCATAAAGTTAGCCTTTATGGACAACGAATCTCATCATGTAAGTGACAATTGCTATTATCAAGTGTGCAAGCATTAGGGACTACAGCTATCATCATGTAAAGGGCTATTTCACACATCAAATGAGCAAGCGTTTAGGTACAACGGCTCCCAGAAAGCAAGGTACAATTGCTCTCATAAAGTTAGCCTTTAGGGATAATGGATCTCATCATGTAAGTGACAATTGCTCTAATCAAGTGTGCAAGCAATAGGAACAACGACTATCATCATGTAAAAGGAAATTGCACTCATCAATGAGCAAGCGTTTAGGGACAACGATTCCCATAAAGTAAGGTACAATTGCTCTCAACAAGTGAGCCTTTAGGGACTACAACTGTTATGACGTAAGGGACAAATTGCCCTCATAAAGTTAGCCTTTAGGAACAACGAATCTCATCATGCAAGTGACTATTGCTCTTATCAAGTGTGCAAGCATTAGGGACAACAACTATCATCATGTAAAGGGCAATTGCACTCATCAAGTGAGCAAGCGTTTAGGGTCAACGGCTCCCATAAAGCAAGGTACAATTTCTCTCAACAAGGGAGCCTTTTGGGACAACGGCTCTAATCATGTAAGGGACAAATTGCCCTTATAAAGTTAGCCTTTAGGGACAACGGATCTCATCATGCAAGTGGCAATTGCTTTTTTCAAGTGTGCAAGAATTAGGGACAACAACTATCATCATGTAAAGGGCAATTGCACTCATCAAGTGAGCAAGCGTTTAGGGACAACGGCTCCCATAAAGCAAGGTACAATTGCTCTCAACAAGTGAGCCTTTAGGGATTACGACTCTTATGATGCAAGTTAAAATTGCTCTTATCAAGTGTGCAAGCAACAGGGACAACGACTATCATCATGTAAAGGGAAATTGCACTCATAAAGTGAGCAAGGATTTAGGGACAACGACTCCCATAAAGTAAGGTATAATTGCTCTCAACAAGTGAGCCTTTAGGGACAACGGCTCTTATTATTTAAGGGACAAATAGCAATCATAAAGTTAGCCTTTATGCACAACGAATCTCATCATGTAAGTGACAATTGCTCTTATCAAGTGTGCAAGCATTAGGGACTACAGCTACCATCATGTAAAGGGCAATTGCACTCATCAAATGAGCAAGCGTTTAGGTACAACGGCTCCCATAAAGCAAGGTATAATTGCTCTCAACAATTGAGACTTTAAGGACAATAGCTAATATCATTTAAGGGACAAATTGCCCTCATCAATGAGCAATTGCTCTAATCAAGTGTGCAAGCAATAGGGACAACGACTATCATCATGTAAAGGGAAATTGAACTCATCAATGAGCAAGCGTTTAGGAACAACGGCTCCCATAAATTAAGGTACAATTGCTCTCAACAAGTGAGCCTTTAGGGACTACGACTCTTATGATGTAAGGGACAAATTGCCCTCATAAAGTTAGCCTTTAGGAACAACGGATCTCATCATGCAAGTGACTATTGCTCTTATCATGTGTGAAGCATTAGTGACAACGGCTATCATCATGTAAAGGGCAATTTCTCTTATCAAGTAAGCAAGGGTTCAGGGACAACGGCTCCCATAAAGTAAGGTACAATTGCTCTCAACAACTGAGCCTTTTGGAACAACGGCTCTTATCATGTAAGTGACAAAATGCCCTCATAAAGTTAGCCTTTAGGGACAATGGATCTCATCATGCTAGTGACAATTGCTCTTATCAAGTGTGCAAGCATTAGGGACAACAACTATCATCATGTAAAGGGCAATTGCACTCATCAAGTGAGCAAGAGTTTAGGGACAACGGCTCCCTTAAAGTAAGGTACAATTGCTCTCAACAAGTGAGCCTTAAGGGACAACGGCTCTTATCATTTAAGGGACAAATTGCCCTCATAAAGTTAGCCTTTAGGGACAACGGATCTCATCATGTAAGTGACAATTGCTATAATCAAGTGTGCAAGCAATAGGGACAGCGACTATCATCATGTAAAGGGAAATTGCACTCTTCAAGTGAGCGAGCGTTTAGGGACACAGGCTCCTATAAAGTAAGGTACAATTGCTCTTATAAAGTGAGCCTTTAGGGACAACGGCTCTTATCATGTAAGGGACAAATTGCCCTCATAAAGTTAGTCTTTAGGGACACCGGATCTCATCAGGCAATCGTATTGCTCTTATCAAGTGTACAAGCATTAGGCACAACGGCTATCATCATATAAAGGTAAATTGCACTCATCAACTGAGCAAGCGTTTAGGGACAACGGCTCCCATAAAGTAAGGTATAATTGTTCTCAACAAGTGAGCCTTTAGGGACAACGACTCTTATGATGTAAGGGACAAATTGCCCTCATAAAGTTAACCTTTAGGAACAACGGATCTCATCATGTAAGTGACTATTGCTCTTATCAAGTGTGCAAGCATTAGGGACGACGGCTATCATCATGTAAAGGGCAGTTGCTCTTATCAAGTGGGGAAGCGTTTAGGGACAATGGCTCCCGTAATTTAAGGTACAATTGCTCTCAACAAGTGAGCCTTTAGGGACAACGGCTCTTATCATGTAAGGGACAAATTGCTCTCCTAAAGTTAGTCTTTAGGGACAACGGTTCTCATTATGCTAGTGACTATTGCTCTTATCAAGTGTACAAGCATTAGGGACACGGACTATCATCATTTAAAGGGAAATTTCACTCATCAAGTGAGCAAGCGTTTAGGGACAACGGCTCCCATAAAGAAAGGTATAGTTGCTCTCAACAAGTGAGCCTTTAGGGACAACGACTCTTATCATTTAAGGGTCAAGTTGCCCTCATAAAGTTAGTCTTTAGGGACAACGGATCTCATCATATAAGTAACAATTGCTCTTATCAAGTGTGCAAGCAACAGGCACAACGACTATCATCATTGTAAAGGGAAATTGCACTCATCAAGAGAGCATGCGTTTAGGGACAACGGCTCCCATAAAGTAAGGTACAATTGCTCTCAACAAGTGAGCCTTTAGGGACTACGACTATTATGATGCAAGGGACAAATTGCCCTCATAAAGTTAGCCTTTAGGAATAACGGATCTCATCATGCAAGTGACTATTGCTCTTATCAAGGGAGCAAGCGTTTAGGGACAATGGCTCCCATAAAGAAAGGTACAATTGCTCTCAACAAGTGAGCCTTTAGGGACTACAACTCCTATGATGTAAGGGACAAATTGCCCTCATAAAGTTACCCTTTAGGAACATCGAATCTCATCATGCATGTGACTATTGTTCTCATCAAGTGAGCAAGCGTTCAGGGACAACGACTCCCATAAAGTAAGGTACAATTTCTCTCAACAAGTGAGCCTTTTGGGACAACGGCTCTTATCATGTAAGGGACAAATTGCCCTTATAAAGTTAGCCTTTAGGGACAACGGATCTCATCATGCAAGTGGCAATTGCTCTTATCAAGTGTGCAAGCATTAGGGACAACAACTATCATCATGTAAAGGGCAATTATACTCATCAAGTGAGCAAGCGTTTAGGGACAACGGCTCCGATAAAGCAAGGTACAATTGCTCTCAACAAGTGAGCCTTTAGGGACAACGGCTCTTATCATTCAAGGGACAAATTGCCCTCATAAAGTTAGCCTTTAGGGACAACGGATCTCATCATGTGAGTGACAATTGCTTTTATCAAGTGTGCAAGCAATAGGGACAACGACTTTCATCATGAAAAGTGAAATTGCACTCATCAAGTGAGCAAGCGTTTAGGGACAACGACTCCCATAAAGTAAGGTACAATTGCTCTCAACAAGTGATCCTTTAGGGGTAACGGCGCTTATCATCTATGGGACAAATTGCCCTCATAAAGTTAGACTTTAAGGACTACGGATCACATCATGCAATTGAGTATTGCTCTTATCAAGTGTGCAAGAATTAGGCACAACGGCTATCATCATGTAAATGCAAATTACACTCATCAAGTGAACAAGCGTTTAGGGACAACGGCTCCCATAAAGTAAGGTACAATTGCTCTCAACAAGTGAGCCTTCAATGACAACGACTCTTATGATGTAAGGGACAAATTGCTCTTATTAAGTGTGCAAGTATTATAGACAACGGTTATCATCATGTAAAGGGCAATTGCTCTCATCAAGTGGGGAAGCGTTTATGGACAACGGCTCCCATAATGTAAGGTACAATTGCTCTCAACAGGTGAGCCTTTAGGGACAACGGCTCTTATCATGTAAGGGACAAATTGCCCTTATAAAGTTAGCATTTAGGGACAACAGATCTCATCTTGTAAGTGACAATTGCTCTTATCAAGTATGCAAGCATTAGGAACAACGGCTATCATCATGTAAATGGCAATCGCTCTCATCAAGTGAGCAAGCGTTTAGGGACAACGGCTCCCATAACGTAAGGTATAATTGCTCTCAACAAGTGAGCCTTTAGGGACAACTGCTCTTATCATTTAAGGGACAAATTGCCCGCATAAGGTTAGCTAGGGACAACGGCTCTCATCATGTAAGTGACAATTACTCTTATCAAGTGTGCAAGCATTAGGGACAACGACTATCATCATGTAATGGGCAATTGCTCTCATCAAGTGAGCAAGCGTTTAGGGACAACAGCTCCCATAAAGTAAGGTACAATTGCTCTCAACAAGTGAGCCTTTAGGGACAACGGCTCTTATCATGTAAGGGACAAATTTCAATCATAAATTTAGCCTTTAGGGACCACGGATCTCATCATGCAAGTAACAATTGCTCTTATCAAGTGTGCAAGCATTAGAGACAACAGCTATCATCATGTAAAGGACAATTGCACTCATCAAGTGAGTAAGCGTTTAGGGACAACGGCTCCCATAAAGTAAGGTACAATTGCTCTCAACAAGTGAGCCTTTAGGGACAACGACTCTTATCATTTAAGGGACAAATTTCCCTCATAAAGTTAGCCTTTAGGGACAACGGATCTCATCATGTAAGTGACAATTGCTCATATTAAGTGTGCAAGTATTATAGACAACGGTTATCATCATGTAAAGCTCAATTGCTCTCATCAAGTGAGCATGCTAAGGAAGAGGAGGGTTTTGTTGAAGTTACTAAGCAATTGCCCTCCGTTATTCCTATCTTCTTGAACATTTGGACGCCTAATACTACGCTTGCTAAGGAAGAGGTTACTTCAGCCCCCTTATGGGTGAAGTGACACACGGTTCCAATTGTTGCTTATACGGAGGTTGGATTGAGCTTGATTACGACTCAAATTGGAAAAACCTATCATGTTGGATTCGTATACTAGTACTATGTGTGTTAAGTCTTGGGGTCGGAATTCATATGCTCGAGCTCTTATTGAAGTGTCTTCTTGTAACAAGTTAATGGATCATGTGGTTGTGGCAATTCCGTTTCCTAATGGTTTAGGTCATTCATTGGAACGTATTGAAATTGAATATGAATGGCAGCCCCCTAGGTGTGATTTGTGCAAAATTTTTGATCATGATGATGCTGCTTGTCCCAAGAAGGTTAAGCAATCTAGTGTGAAGTCTACTGTTGATGAGGAGGGTTTTGTTGAAGTTACTAAGCGTAAGGGAAAGGGTAAGGTGCCAACTCATGAGAAGGTTATTGATGGAGTTCGTTTTGCTAAACCTAATGTTACTTTTAATTACCGTTGGCAGCCGGTTTTGAAAACTAAAGGTGGGTCTGATGGAGCGTCAACTTCAAAGGCTCATGGTACAAATAATGAATCAAGTGATAAGAATTTGGAAGTTGGTCTTAATTCATTGGATAACCAGGTTAATAGTGATGTTCCAGCCCCGTCTAAGCATATTCATGTTGATTTAAGTGATATTGTCACTAAGAATTCTTTTGGAGCGTTAAGTGGTGATGTGACCAGTTCTGAATTTGGGTTTGAGGAGGATTCATCTCTTGAGAATAAAGGGGTTCATGTTGTGGATAGTGATACAGATAATGAGGTTGATGAGTATATTGAATGTGGTAATCGAAACACGGTCACGAGTATTCAAAAGGAAGCAAGCACTTCCTCTGGTGATGTTCCTCATGTATAGTATCGCTTCATGGAATATAAGGGGAATGAACCAATCCCCTAAACAAAATGAGGTTCGACAAGTTATTTGTGAGAATAGACTTTCTGTTTGTGCCATTCTTGAATCTCATGTAGCTTGTTCTCGGTTAGAAGGGCTTTGTAAGAAGGTTTTTAGGAATTGGAATTGGACTTCTAATGGACATTTGTGTTCTAAAGGTTCACGCATTGTTTTAGGCTGGAATCAAGAGGATGTTGATTTAACTGTGATTACTATGGAGGATCAAGTTATACACACTTGTATTCGGTTTAAAATTGATAAGAAAGAGTTGTTTTGTTCGTTTATATATGCTCATAACCGTTATACTCATAGACGTCCTCTTTGGCAGAATTTAATGGTTCATAAGCAATATGTTAGGAACCGTGCTTGGTGTCTTCTTGGTGATTTTAATTCTGCTCTTAACTTAGAAGATAAATTGGAGGGTTCTTCTGTTATTGATATTGCTATGCGGGAGTTTAAGGAGTGTGTGAAGTTTTTGATGTTAATCGTTCCGGATTGCAATTCACATGGAACTAGAAACCTAGAGGGTAGATGGTACTCTTAAAAAGATTGATCGTATTATGGCTAATCTTGAATGCACGGATGGTTTCGTTGGTGCTCATGCCATATTTCAGCCGTATCGTATTTCGGACCATTCTCCGGCTATCCTCACTATTCCTACTTCTTATAAGTTTCAACCAAGGCCTTTTAAGTTTTATAATATTCTGGTTCAGAATTCTCGGTTTAAAGAACAGGTTAAGGAGTGTTGGAGCGTGGCTAAGAGTGGTTTTTACATGTACCAAGTTGTGAGCAAGCTTAAATTGCTGAAAAAACCATTTCGTAAGATGCTATTTAATGAAGGGAATTTACATGAGAAGGTCATCAGACTTCGTCATGAGTTAGATACTGTTCAATGTGCTCTAGATGTGGATCCTTTTAATATTTCTGTTCGAGAAGAGGAGGCATGTTATCTTAATGCTTATAATGATGCTATTTTATTAGAGGAGCAGTTTCTGAAGCAAAAAGCGAAGGTTGAATGGCTCCGGGTTGGGGATTCTAACTCGGCTTATTTTCATAAGGTGGTGAAGAGCCGGAAAGCTAGAAGTCGAATCAATGTGATCAGCAATAGTGATGGGTTCTTTTTGATGGAGAAGAGGTCCCTAATGCTTTCGTTAGTCACTATGCTTCTTTCCTTGGTCAAGAGGGGTATACGGTTCCGTTTGATAATTATGATCTTTTTATGTCTACCCTTGATCCTTTAGTTGCTGAGGATATGGTTCGGGGTGTTTCCACGCAAGAAGTTAAAGATGCTTTATTTTCTATGGGGGACGACAAATCTCCTGGTCCGGATGGGTACACGGCGGCTTTCTTTAAAGGAGCATGGGATATTGTGTCATTGGATGTTACTAAGGCGGTTCAGGAATTTTTTACTAATGGTAAGCTTTTGAAGGAAGTGAACCATACTATTATTGCTCTTCTCCCTAAAGTCACTTCTCCTTCGCGGATTAATGATTTTAGGCCTATTTCTTGCTGCAATGTGTTATTTAAATGTATTAGCAAGATTATTGCGAACCGTATCAAGAATTGTTTAACATCCTTAGTTTCCTTGAACCAATCAGCGTTTGTTCCGGGTAGGAGGATCTCGGATAATATTCTTCTTACTCAAGAGCTTATGCATAATTATCATGTTGATTGGGGCCCGGCTAGATGTGCTTTTAAAGTAGATATTCAGAAGGCCTATGATACGGTTGATTGGAACTTTTTGCGGCAAATTCCGGTTGGTTTTGGATTTCATAACCGTATGATTAGTTGGATCGTGGAATGTGTGACATCGACTTCCTTTTCTATTAGTGTTAACGGTACTTTGCATGGTTATTTTAAGGGTAAGAGGGGGCTTCAACAAGGTGATCCGTTGTCGCCTTATCTTTTTACTCTTGTCATGGAGGTTCTTACTCTTATGTTACGGAGGAGGGTTCGCAATTCAGAGCTATTTACATTTCATCATCATTGCTCTAACCTTAATATCATTAATTTGTGTTTTGCTGATGATCTTTTTCTTTTTGCTCATGGTGATGTTGAATCGGCTAGATTATGGAGGCGTTGGACGAATTTAAACATGTTTCTGGTCTTACCCCGAGTTTGCCTAAGAGCACTGTCTATTTTTGTAATGTTCGTAACCATGTCAAGCATGCCATTTTACAGGTGATTTCGTTTGTTGAAGGTAGCCTTCCAGTTAAGTATTTGGGCGTTCCTTTGGTTACTACTAGACTGATTTTTAGAGATTGCAAGGAGTTGGTTGAGAAGTTGTCTAATCGTATTAAGGATTGGAAGAATAAATCTCTATCTTTTTCTGGTAGGCTTCAGCTTATTCAGTCTGTGCTGTCTTCTATGCATATTTACTGGGCTTCGGTGTTTATCCTTCCTTCACGTATTATTCTTGATCTACAACAGCTTATGAGGGTTTTTTTGTGGGGTAATGGTGACGGTCATAAGGGTAAATCTAAAGTTGCATGGGAGGTTGTTTGTCTTCCTAGACAGGAAGGTGGTCTTGGGATTAGGAGGTTGGATACATTTAATAATGCGTTGATCACTACACATATTTGGAGTATTGTAACCGGCAAGGAGTCCCTTTGGGTTAGATGGATTCATGCTTATAAGCTTAGGGGGCGTAATTTTTGGGATATTCCATGTCGTGGTAATATGACATGGAGTTGGCGTAAAATTCTTCAGCTTAGACCTCTTGTTCGCTACTTTATATGGTATAAATTAGGGGATGGTTCAAAGGCTTCAGCATGGTATGATTCTTGGTGTTTGCTTAGTCCTATTTCTCGTATTATTTCTCATCGTGATATTAACCGGGCTGGTTTTAATTCTAATACTACTGTTCGGGAGATCATTACGTTTAATGGGTGGGCTTGGCCTAATGAATGGATGGTTCGTTACCCCGCTCTTGGTTCTCTATCTGTCCCTCAGTTGGTGGATAATATGGATGATTCATTATGGTGGCGTTCTAGTGATGGGGTGTTTAGACCGTTTTCGGTTTCTTTGGTTTGGGATTGCATTAGGCCTCGGAATATTAATGTTGATTGGTATCACCTGGTATGGTTTTCTCATCGGATTCCGAGACTTGCATTTCACTTGTGGTTAGTTATGAAAAGGCGGTTACGGACTCAAGATTTGATTCGGTGGCAAGATGCTTATAATGAGGACCCGTTGTTGTGTCCTCTTTGTAAGATGCAACCTGATTCTCACGATCATCTTTTCTTTGCGTGTTCTTATTCTATGCAGGTTTGGAGCTCGTTGATGTTGTTTGCTGGTTTTAGCTCATTGCCTTCGTCGTTGGATGCTATTGTTCACACCCTTATTGTGTCGGCTAAGTCAAGGTCTATTCGGAGTGTTGTTTCTAAGCTTTTGTTTGCTGCCACGACTTATTTTATATGGCAAGAAAGGAACAGCCGGATTTTCAAGAAGCAAATAAGATCAGAAGCTCAAGTTATTGATTTAATCAAGTCCACGGTTCGGTTGAAGCTTCTCACATGCAGGTTTAAGAAGACGGCGAACGTGATTGATCTTGTTCGTGTGTGGAAGTTGCCCCCTTCTCTTATGCATCCTTGATGTCGTGTATTTCTATAGAGTTGTGGCCTATGCTAGTTGATGTGTTCTCTTTGGAAGTTGCTTGGGGCATGGTGGATTGTTCGTTGGAGATTCAAGTGAGAGATGTAATCTTTTTTCCCTACTCCAAGGTTTTCCCCCAGGGTTTTTTCTTGGAGAGGTTTTTAAGGAGGCAGTCTCATTTGATTCATCAATCTCCTTCGAAGCGGCGTGTGGATAATTGTGGTGACTTATGTTTCATTCGGTGGAGGTTTCCTATTGGTGTTCTAGTTATTGTATGTTATTAGTTTCGTTCGCTTTGTGACATGTCACAAGCGTTTAGTTGGTAGTGGTTGTTCAAACGCTTGCTTGAGGTTAATGTGGTACTTCTGCTACATTCCATTGTACTTATACTATTTTGCCAGGGTGAATCCCTTTTACCCAAAAAAAAACAAAAGATCTCATCATGCAAGTAACAATTGCTCTTATCAAGTGTGCAAGAATTAGAGACAACAGCTATCATCATGTAAATGGCAATTGCTCTCATCAAGTGAGCAAGCGTTTAGGGACAACGGCTCCCATAAAGTAAAGTACAATTGCTCTCAACAAGTGAGCCTTTAGGGACAAAGACTCTTATCATTTAATGGACAAATTTCCCTCATAAAGTTAGCTAGGGACAACGGATCTCATCATGTAAGTGACAATTGCTATTATCAAGTGTGCAAGCAATAGGGACAACGGCTATCATCATGTAAAGGGCAATTGCTCTCATCAAATAAGCAAGCGTTCTGGGACAATTCCCATAAAGTAAGTTACAATTGCTCTCGACAAGTGAGCCTTTAGGGACAACGGCTCTTATCATGTAAGGGACAAATTGCCTTCATAAAGTTAGCCTTTAGGGACAATGGATCTCATCATGCAAGTGACAATTGCTCTTATCAAGTGTGCAAGCATTAGGGAAAACGGCTATCACCATGTAAAGGGCAATTGCACTCATCAAGTGAGCATGCGTTTAGGGACAACGGCTCCCATAAAGCAAGGTACAATTGCTCTCAACAAGTGAGCCTTTAGGGACAACGGCTCTTATCATTTAAGGGACAAATTGCCCTCATAAAGTTAGCCTTTAGGGATAACGGATCTCAACATGTAAATGACAATTGCTCTTATCTAGTGTGCAAGCAATAGGGACAACGACTATCATCATGTAAAGGGTAATTGCACTCATCAAGTGAGCAAGCGTTTAGGGACAACGGCTCCCATAAAGTAAGCTACAAATGCTCTCAACAAGTGACCCTTTAGGGAAAATGGCACTTATCATGTAACGGACAAATTGCCCTCATAAAGTTAGTCTTTAGGGACTACGGATCTCGACATGCAATTGAGTATTGCTCTTATCAAGTGTGCAAGCATTATGCACAACGGCTATCATCATGTAAAGGCAAATTGCACTCATCAAGTGAGCAAGCGTTTAAGGACAACGGCTCCCATAAAGAAAGGTACAATTGCTCTCAACAAGTGAGCATTTAGAGACAACGACTCATCTGATGTAAGGGACAAATTGCCCTCATAAAGTTTTTTTTGGGTAAAGGGCATTCCACCCGGTAAAATATATTACACCAAAAAATCGTTTAAGTACAATGGAATGTGGCAGAAGTACCACATTAACCTCAAGCAACGCTTGAACATCTAACTAAAACGCTTGTGACAGGCCACTAAGCGTTAAGACAATAAATAAATACAATAACCAAAACCCCAACCGGAAATAACCATCTAATGACACAAGAATGACCACACATATCCGCCCATCTCTTCGAAGGAGATTGATGAACCAGATGAGCCTGCCTCCTAAAAAACCCTTTCCAAGTAAAAACCCAGATGGAAAACCTTGGAGTAGGGAAAAAGAGTACAACACTAACCTGAATCTCCAACGAACTCCAACTACCGCCAAAGGCAACAACCAGGGACGCAAGACCAGCCTCACGCTCCCAAACCAAGAAATCAACATCAAGAATTGAACTCGCCATTAAGAATGCATAAGACTCATAGGCAACCGCCAAACACGCAATAGGTCAATCGCATTCGCCCACCTTTTGAAACGACATGTAAGAAGCTTCAACCGCACCGTAGATTTAATGACATCAATCAATTGGCTTTCAGACCGACGTTGTTGCTTGAAGATCCTGTTGTTTCTTTCTTGCCAAATAAAATAAGAAGTTGCCGCAAACAAAAGCTTTGAAACAACGCTTCTCACAGACCGAGATGTAGAGATAGGAATCAAGTGATGCACTGCATCCTCTAAAGAAGAAGGAATATCCGTAAGACCAGCAAACACCTTCAAAGCGTCCCAAACCTGAAAAGAAAACAAACACTCAAAGAAAAGGTGATCATGAGAATCTGGTTGAGTGTTGCACAAAGGGCACACAAGGGCGTCTCTCGTGGGATCATTAGAGCGAAGCATATCCTGAGTACGAAGCCTCCTTCTCAAAACCAGCCACAAATGAAAAGCATGCCTCGGAATACGATGCGAGAACCAAACAAGATGAAACCAATCAACAACCTGTCCACGTGGCCCAATACACTCCCAAACTGAAGAGACAGAGAAAGACTTGACATGACCATCACCCGTCTTCCAAACTAATCGATCATCCACATTATCAGTTAAATTAGGAACTGAAATTGATGTAAGCATTGGATACCTAGATTCCCACCAATTCGGCCAAGCCCAAGAATCTTCCAAAATAATATCCCGAACAAAAGAATTAGAAGAAAAACCAGCCCGGTAAATATCCCTCGAGGACACAATAATAGAAAGCGGACCAACCGAACACCACTTGTCAAACCAAGCTGAAGCCTTCAAACCATTCCCAATATTATACCAAAAAAATTGCCTAACAAGAGGCCTAATCTGAAGGATCTTCCACCAACTCCAAGACAAATTACCACGGCATGGAACATCTCAAAAATTACGACCACGCAACCTATATGTATGAATCCATTTCACCCATAAAGAATCCATAGAATTGAACAAACGCCAAATATGAGCAGCAATAAGAGCCGTATTAAAAGAATCAAGTCTGCGGATCCCAAGCCCACCTTCCTGTTTAGGCAAGCACACAACCTCCCAAGCAACTTTAGAATTACCTTTCCGACCATTACCAGAACTCCAAAGGAAACCTCGCATAAGCTGCTCAAGATCATACACAATACGAGCAGGGAGAATAAAAACCGAAGCCCAATAAATGTGCATAGAAGACAGAACTGATTGAATAAGCTGAAGCCGACCAGCAAAAGAGAGGGATTTATTCCTCCAATCAATGATGTGATTAGACAGCTTCTCCACCAATTCCTTACAATCTCTAAAAATCAATCTAGTAGTAACCAACGACACCCCAAGATACTTCACAGGTAAGGTCCCTTCAACAAATGGAAGAATCTGTAAAATAGCAAGCTTAACATGATTGAGAGAACATTACAGAAATAAGCAGTACTCTTGGGAAGGCTAGGAGACAGGCTCGAGACATCTTTGAACTCCTCTAAGGAATCCATAATAACACCTGCCGAATGAGCATCACCATGGGCAAACAAGAACAAATCATCAGCAAAGCAAAGATTAATAATATTAAGTTGCGAGCATTTGTGATGGAAGGTGAACAACTTAGAATCCCGAACGCGACGCCTCAAAATAAGGGTAAGCACCTCCATAACAAGCGTGAAAAGATAAGGCGATAACGGATCCCCTTGCCTTAAACCACGCTTACCCTTAAAATAACCATGCAAGATACCATTCACACTAATAGAAAATGAAGTAGTAGAAACGCACTCCATAATCCAATGAACCATACGCGAATGAAAACCAAAACGAACCAGAATACACCTCAAAAATTGCCAATTAACCGTGTCGTACACCTTCTGAATATCCACCTTAAAAGCACACCTAGACGGACCACGATTGAGGTGATAATTATGCATAAGCTCCTGAGTAAGCAGAATGTTATCGGCTATCCGTCTACCAGGAATAAACGCAGACTGATTCAGACTAACCAAAGTGATAAGGCTCTCATTAATCCAGTTGGCAATAATCTTACTAATACACTTGAAAATCACATTGCAACACGATATAGGCCTAAAATCAGTTATCCGAGTGGGAGAATTGATCTTAGGCAAAAGGGCAATGGTAGTATGATTAATCTCTTTCAACAACTTACCATTAACAAAAAAACTCCTGAATCGCCTTCGTAACATCATTCGAAATAAGATCCCAAGCACCCTTAAAAAACGCAGCTGAATAACCATCAGGGCCCGGCGCCTTGTCATCTCCCAGAGAAAAAATAGCATCTTTGACCTCACGAGACGTAACATCGCGAACCATATCTAAAGCCACATTAGGATCAAGAGTCGGTGTGAAAAGATCAGAATCATCCAATGGCAGAATAGGCACCTCTTGACCAAGAAACGAAGTAAAGTAAGAAACAAAAGCATTAGGAACTTGATCCTCCACCAAATGTACTCCATTACCATCACAAATAGAATCAATCCGACTCCTAGCTTTCCTACTCTTTACAATCCTATGAAAATATGCAGAATTAGAGTCACCCACCCGAAGCCATTCAACCTTTTTGAGAAAACATTCTTCCTTCAAAACTGCTTCATTGAAAGCATTAAGATAGCACGCTTCCTCCTCACGTAAATCAATATTAAAAGGATCCAAATCAAGGGCACGCTGAACCTCATCCAATTCATGACGAAGTTTAGTAACATTCTCATGTATATTCCCTTCTCGGAACAGCATACTCCGAAAAGGCTTTTTAAGAGCCTTCAATTTACTAACCACTTTAAACATATGAAAACCACTCACCGTTGTACCCCAACACTCTTGAACTTGCTGTTTAAACCTTGAATTATGAACCAAAATATTTGAGAATTTAAACGGCCTAGGTTTAAACTTACACATCGTAGGAATATGAAGAATAGCCGGGGAGTGATCAGAAACACGGTACGGTTGAAAAATAGCATGAGCACCAGCAAACGAATCAAGAAACTCAAGATTAGCCATAATGCGATCAATCTTCCTCAAAGTACCATCCAAACCTCTCGGTTTTTGAGTCCAAGTAAATTGCAGCCCTGAGCGGTTTATATCAACCAACTCATTAGCATCTACACACTCCTTAAATTTCCGCATCGCAATATCAATAACCGAAGAACCCTCGACCTTATCTTCTAAATTAAGAGCTGAAGAGACAACTCAAATGTCAGCGCAGAAATCGAAAGAGTCGTTCCAAAAAAAGTGGAATTCTTCTAAGATCCATTGCTCGATTTTTCTGCATGCTCTGCTTCCAAAATGCAGAGAGACTTGCGAGGACAGATCCGGGTTGGTTGTTCCGGAAAGTCATGGGAAAGGCAGGCTAAGTGAAATAATATATTGGTTCTACTTTATAATCTTATGAATCAAGCACGGCACACTTTCTATATCTCCTCCATATACAAGGTGAACATCTTAGCTTACAGCACAGTGTGTTCGCCACCACACTGGCTGGCCTGGTGCATTGCCCTTTTGAGTGAAGAAGAGAAGAGCTGAATTGAAATCCCCAAGAACACACCAAGGGCGATTACGAACCAGCTGATTATGTAACCCAAGATTATCCCATAGGGGTCTCCGATGAATATACTTATTGTTTTTTTTGGGTAAAAGGGATTTTTCACCCTGGCAAAATTCATTACACCAAAAACATTGAAGTACAAAGGATGAGGGTGACTTCCCTCATCTCAGTCCCTTAGGACACTTACAGACTCTTATATAAGAATGACACGCCATTCTTATAACTTACAATAAAATGAACCTACCAAACATGACACAAGTACATAAAACATGACAAGAACTCAAGAAAACAACTTGAGCCTTCTATAGCATTCTGGCGGTCCACCTTAACTTCCATGAAGAATTCGCTAAGAAACATCGAAGCGATCTTCAACATAAAATTTGTTTGTAGACTCAAGGTTACCACAAACAAAACCTTCAACGAGCTTGGGATCACCAAATGCAGAAAGAAAGAGTCCCTCCAAAAAAAGGCATCAAACTAACCCAATATGCTCATAAACCAAGAATGATAACATGATCAACCTGCCCAAATAATTGCGTCAAAAACCCATTACAGCAGCACAACGATCCATGTCACCAACTAACATAGGGTTATAAAACCCTAACTTCCAGCCACCATATGATCCACACAATACTCCACAAGTAGCAGTAATAAATCACAGCATTAGGAGCAGAAATCGAACCAAGGTAACAATATTCATAAGGTTTAACCCTAACTTCCAATGTCATAAACAATCCTAGGGTTAGAAAACCCTAACTTGCACAATGACAACCAATGCGATCTGCTAGAAGAAAATAAATATGCAACAGCAGACTTAGATACAGCATCCAGCACGATCAGCAACACACATCTCTCTCACTTAAACCCACGTACAAATCATATAATCCAAACAGGAACAAACCGGCAAATAAAGCCTACCCAAGGCTTACAAAAAAATGTACCAAACCCTACAAGGGTTACTTCCACATCAAAAAAGATCATACCCTAAAAAAGGGTATCGTTAAGCACCAGTACCACCACAAATCATACCATGTTCTGAAAGAACGATTTAAATAATAAACCGACACGAATAATAGGAACAGGCAACGATCTCCAACACACCACCGATCAAACCAAGATATAAAGATCAGAGAATAGGATCGATTAGAAAACCGAAATAAAAATTCGCAACCCTATCGATAGAATCAAAGGATAAACGAATACAGGAGATTGTTAGGGTTTCGAACAAATACCCACAGATCATATCAATGAATGAAAGTCGTTTTAATAACTTAAAAAATCATTAAACCGACTCAAAGAATAAACCAGATACGATTGCCCAAAGCCACGCATCAAAACCCTAAAGAAAAAACGATACCCAACAGAAAAGGGATCGATTGAAGATAAATAGAAGTTAGGGTTTCGGTCTTGAGAGGATTTCTAATAGATGTGATAAGAAAGACGCATAAACAACCACCCTTGGAAGAAAACCCAACCTGGAACACGTATTGCATACCCAAAGAGGTAGAGAGGACGGAACAGGATGGAGTTTTTGGCCGGACAAATTGAAGGGTGGCGGCCTGAAATCCCCTTAGGGAGAAAGAACGTTTTAGGGTTTTTTTGAATATACTTATTGTGAGCATAAACAAAAGAACAAAACAACTCCTTTTTATCAGCCTTAAATCGAATGAAAGTATGGATCACCTGATCAGTCATAGCAACCACATTCAAATCAACCGCATCCACATTCCATCCCAAAATGATACGAGAACCACTACTACAAAAATTACCATTAGAAGTCCAGTCCCAACCTTTAAACACCCTCATGCATAACTCCTGAAGATGAGAATTAGAGACATGCGATTCCAAAATAGCACAAATAGAAAGTTGATTTTCACAAATAACCTGACGAACGTCATTTTGTTTAGGGGATTGGTTCATTCCCCTTATATTCCATGAAGCGATGCTATACATGAGGAACATCACCAGAGGAAGTGCTTGCTTCCTTTTGATTACTCGTGACCGTGTTTGGATTACCAAATTCAATATACTCATCAACCTCATTATCTGTATCACTATCCACTTCATGAACCCCTTTATTCTCATGAGATGAATCCTCCTCAAACCCAAATTCAGAAATGGTCACATCATCACTAAGTGCTCCAAAAGAATTCTTAGTGACTATATCACTTAAATCATCATGAATATACTTAGAAGGGGCTGGAACATCACTATTAACCTGATTATCCAATGAATTAAGACCAGCTTCCACATTCTTATCTCTTGATACATTAATTGTACCATGAGCCTTTGAAGATGAAGCACCATTCTCCACACCTTCCTTAGGAACATTAGGTTCCTTATTAGTACTATTACCCTTAGAAGACGACGCTCCATCAGACCCCCCTTTAGTTTTCGAAACCGGCTGCCAACGGTAATTAAATGTAACCTTAGGTTTTGCAAAACGAACTCCATCAATAACCTTCTCATGAGTTGGCACCTTACCCTTACCCTTACGCTTAGTAGCTTCAACAAAGCCCTCCTCATCAACATTAGACTTCACACTAGATTGTTTAACCTTCTTGGGACATGCAGCATCATCATGATCAAAAATTTTGCACAAACCACAACGTGTGGGCTGCCATTCATATTCAATATCAATACGTTCCAAGGAATGACCTAAACCATTAGGAAACGGAATTGCCACAACCACATGATCCATTAACTTGTTAATAGAAGACACTTCAATAAGAGCACCAGCATATGAATTTCGACCCCAAGATTTAACACACATAGTACTCGTGTACGAATCCAACATGATAGGTTTACCAATTTGAGTCGTAATCAAGCTTAATCCAACCTCCGTATAAGCAACAATTGGCACATTATGTAACTTCACCCATAAGGGGGCTGAAGTTACCTCTTCCTTAGCAAGCTTAGTATTAGGCGTCCAAATGTTGAAAAAGATAGGAATAGAACGAATCAACCATGGACCAGTCTCTAACACTTTATCCATTCCATCCTTAGTGGAAAATTGAAATAAAAAGAAACCATTATTTAACATGACACGTTCCAATCCAAATTTAGCCCATGTATTCTTAACATAGTTCTCCACAATAGGGAATGCAAGTCGTTTCCCAATAAAATACCCGTAAGTGACAATTGCTCTTATCCCATTATGAAGAACAGATCTCATAATGTAAGTGACAATTGCTCTTATCAAGTATGCAAGCATTAGGAACAACGGCTATAATCATGTAAATGGTAATTGCTCTCATCAAGTGAGCAAGCGTTTAGGGACAACGGCTCCCATAATGTAAGGTACCATTGCTCTCAACAAGTGAGCCTTTAGGGACAACGGCTCTTATCATTTAAGGGACAAATTG
This sequence comes from Artemisia argyi, assembly GCA_030686995.1. Classification (NCBI taxonomy): domain Eukaryota; kingdom Viridiplantae; phylum Streptophyta; class Magnoliopsida; order Asterales; family Asteraceae; genus Artemisia; species Artemisia argyi. Next base: position 106,778,747 of record CM060689.1, on the reverse strand, counting down.
CCCTCATAAAGTTAGCTAGGGACAACGGACCTCATGATGTCAGTGACAAATACTCTTATCAAGTGTGCAACCATTATGGACAACGGCTATCATCATGTAAAGGGCAATTGCTCTCATCAAGTGAGCAAGCGTTTAGGGACAACGGCTCCCATAAAGTAAGGTACAATTGCTCTCAACAAGTGAGCATTTAGGGTCAACGGCTCTTATCATGTAAGGGACAAATTTCCCTTATAAATTTAGCCTTTAGGGACAACGGATCTCATCATGCAAGTAACAATTGCTCTTATCTATAGTGTGCAAGCATTAGGGACAACAACTATCATCATGTAAAGGACAATTGCACTCATCAAGTGAGCAAGCGTTTAGGGACAACGGATCCCATAAAGTAAGGTACAATTGCTCTCAACAAGTGAGCCTTTAGGGACAACGACTCTTATCATTTATAGGACAAATTTCCCTTATAAAGTTAGCCTTTAGGGACAACGGATCTCATCATGTAAGTGAAAACTGTTCTTATTAAGTGTGCAAGCATTATGGACAACGGCTATCATAATGTAAAGTGCAATTGCTCTCATCAAGTGAGCATGCATTTAGGGACAACAACTCCCATAAAGTAAGGTACAATTGCTCTCAACAAGTGAGCCTTTAGGGACAACAGCTCTTATCATTTAAGGGACAAATTGCCCTCATAAATTAGCCTTTAGGGACAACGGATCTCATTATGTAAGTGACAATTGCTCTTATCAAGTGTGCAAGCAATAGGGACAACGGCTATCATCATGTGAAGGGCAATTGCTCTCATAAAATAAGCAAGCGTTCAGGGACAACGGCTCCCATAAAGTAAGGTATAATTGCTTTCAACAAGTGAGCCTTTAGGGACAACGGCTCTTATCATGTAAGGGACAAATTGCCCTCATAAAGTTAGCCTTTAGGGACAACGGAACTCATCATGCAAGTGACAATTTCTCTTCTCAAGTGTGCAAGCATTAGGGAAAACGGCTATCATCATGTAAAGGGAAATTGCACTCATCAAGTGAGCAAGCGTTTTGGGACAACGGAGCAAGGTACAATTGCTTTCAACAAGTGAGCATTTAGGGACAATGGCTCTTATCATTTAAGGGACAAATTGCCCTCATAAAGTTAGCCTTTAGGGACAACGTATCTCAACATGTAAGTGACAATTGCTCTTATCAAGTGTGCAAGCAATAGGGACAACGGCTATCATCATGTAAAGGGAAATTGCACTCATCAAGTGAGCAAGTGTTTAGGGACAATGGCTCCCATAAAGTAGGGTACAATTGCTCTCAACAAGTGAGCCTTTAGGGAAAACGGCACTTATCATGTAAAGGAAAAATTGCCCTCATAAAGTTTTTTTTTTTTTTGGGTAAAAGGTCAACGACCTGGTAAAATATATTATCCAAAAAAACGTTTAAGTACAATGGAATGTGGCTGAAATACCACATTAACCTCAAGCACAGGCGCTTGATAAACACAACTGCTAAACAGTAAAACAACATGCACAACATGTGCATCTAACCAAACCAACATGCTAAACAAAGCAACTAAAAAGCAAAAAACACAAAAAATCATAGAGATGAGACAACTATTTCTTCTTGCGTCCTTGCACCTGGAAATCTCTTGGAGAACCGTTCTTGGATTTGGAATAATATGCAATATCATCATAGTTCTCATAGACTACATCATCAACTAACTCAACTTCCACTTCATCAGCAAATGTAACCCTTTTCATAGGACTCTTCACTACAACAGGTGTAGTAAACGAGCTAGACGAATCAAAATCAGTATAGGCCACACTTGTAGAAGCACCATCATTATGGGAACCATGTTCCCGTAAACCATCAGTATCCACATATTCCGGTTGCTCAAGTTGTGAACGTCCACCCTCCACAACTGCAGCAGCCCCTAAATCACACTTCAAAGCATCATTAGATGTACCACTCGAATTAGAATCAACATTAGAAGACTTAATAACAGCCCCCTCCTTAGGTTGTAAACCCCGATTCTTCTTCTTGGTAGCCGGTTTAGAAACAGGTTGGTATATAAGATTTGGCTTCGTAGAAACCCCCATAACCCCTTTCTTACCCTTGTCATTAGTATGACCAGCCTTTGTAGAGTGAACCTTACCCTTTACCTCACTATCTTGTTGAGTCGAATCCTTAGTAACCTGCTTACGCCTAAGAGGACATACATGATCATCATGATTGAAACAAACACACTTAGAACACCAAGATGGCCACCATTCATACTCAACTTCAAGAACTTCCATGTAATGACCCTTACCCTTAGGTAAAGGAATTTCAACCTCAATTGATTCCAAAACATCTAAATCAGCCGATAACTCAATAAGTACCCGAGCATATGAATAACGTCCCCAAGGGTTCTTACACATATCATTAGTACCCGCATCAAATCGAATAATCCGGCCCAACTGTTTTGCAATCAAACTAATACCAGCTTTAGAGTATATAAAATATTCTCTCTCAAGGAGATATCCGGCCGCCACTGCCCTTACATATTCCGGCCAATCCATCTCTTCTTAACCGCCTCTCTACCTTTAGGTATGCAATCGGTTTGAAGATTTGGTGTTTACTTGGCGGTGGCGTGCTGTTTTTCTTCACTTTTCCAACCCTACTGCTAGGGTTCTTATGGATATCGTCCTTTTTTATTTTCTGCATCGAAAGTGTAATTTAACTCCTGTATTGGTGGTTAGATTACATGTTTTTCTTAGTCGATCTTATTAGGGTTTTCTGATCCCTATTAAGGTTTTTCTTTTTGATGCAGCCATAACCCTAACATATAGATTCTTTATGGGATCTGTGTTATTAGGGTTTCGTTTTTTAATCACCCCTCATATTCTATTATTTAATGTCGGTTTATAACTGATATACATATAAGGGGGCGATTTGGGGATTGGTTTGCGCTGAATTCTAGTCGGTTTATTTTGATAGATCGATTATCATAACATGTTGGGATCTGGTTGGAACTTGCTGAGCTTATTGTTTACGAAACCCTAATTTTTAGGGTTCGTATCTTATGGATCTGCTGGTACGTCAACCTTTGCAAGGGGTTGTTTGGTATTTGGATGTTCTAATCAAGATATATGTGATATGAACGTGGGTTTTAGAGAGATGGAAGTTAAGTTTTAGGGATCTTATTCAAAACCCTATCTCGTTTTTATTGATCCTGCTGCGTGTTATTATCATGTTGCGGATCGTCTATGGCCATGATAGGGTTTAGACCTTATTATTGGTTCGATTGTGGGTCTGAGTTCATGATGCTGCTGATCGATTTACTATTAAGCTAGGGTTGTTTTAAACCCTAGTAATTATATTGTTTCACAGACCTGCTGTATTGGGATGTTTGTTTATGGAAGTTAGGGTCGAAACCCTATTGATGTATTATTCTGGTATGGTTTGCTGCTGTAAACCATGAATGGTGTAGTCTTTGTTGGTACGCAATCATGGGGATTATTGGCTATACTGGTTCTACTCTTATGCTATTCCTCTGGTGGTTGCGTTTGTGGATATTATGGAGGCTACGGATCAGTCATGCTGATTTTCTGTCTTGGTGGATTAACATGAGAGGTTGTGGCTGTTCTGATCTCTTGTGCGTGATTGTGATGACTGGATGTTGTATCCTGATATTTTAGCCATGGCAGGTTTTATTAGTATTGCATGTGTTGGTTTCTGATTGGATGTTACTAGTTAGGTCATGAAGCTGCTGGATGTTTTGGCTTCTTGATCATTTACTTTGCTAGTATTGATAGTAGTTCTATGGGAACTGAGTTGATCGTTTGGTTGTGACTGGATCCTACACTTTTATTTTGGTGCACATTCGATCTACTGGTTAGGGTGTATTCACCCTAGGTTCGTTGCATGGTGACCTTTTTCATGGTGATATTGATTTTACTTGGTTGTTTTGAAGGGGTGGTCATGACATGTATTTTGCAGTACCTTTTGATCCTTTGCTGGGCTGTATTTTTTCATGGGGGTACTATATGATCATGAAGGTTTGTTTGTGGTGGTCTTGCTACTACAAATAGATTATATGTTGAAGTTCGCTTGGATGTTTCTAAGTGGATTCTTCATGGAAGTTAAGGTGGACCGTCATAGTGATATAGAAGGCTCAAGTGCTTTTCTTGAGTAGTATTGTCAATTTTTATATACTTGTGTCATTAGTGGTAGGTTCATTTTATTGTATGTTATAGGAATGGTGTGTCATTCTTATATTGGAGTCTGTAAGTGTCCTAAGGGACTGAGGTGAGGGATATCACCCTCATCCTATGTACCTCAACGTTTTTTGGTGTAATGCATTTTACCGGGGTGAATTAACCCTTTTACCCAAAAAAAAAAGCTTTAGAGTATACAACGGATGGTATATCATGAATGCGTACCCAAACCGGTACCTTTGTAATCTTCTCCTTCTCAAGCCTCATATTAGGCACCCAAATATGTAAGAATAAAGGCATTGATCGAATAAACCAAGGACCGCCATTAAGGACTTTATTCATACCTTCAAGTGAAGAGAACTTGAATATGAAGAAACCATTCCGCAGTATAACATGTTCAAAGCCGAACCTAGCCCAAGCATGCTTGACATAGTCTTCCACAATAGGAAATGCAATTCTTTGACCGATGAAATAACCGTATAATGAATTGGTAAGTTTAGTACACATATCATCCACAACAGCCAAAGGAATAACCACTCTTGAACCCGACCTAGTAGCTTCATCAACTCCACCAGAATGTGAATCACTAGTTACATTAGGCCCACAAGAACCTCCAATCTTATCCCCATCAGCTAGCCTTTCACTAATATCCTTTGACGTACCAACCAATGCAGCCCCCAACGAACCAGAAGCTGCAGCATTAGTAGACATAGGGATATCAGACTTAGAACTAACCAAACGTACCCCTTGTAGTACAGCAGCCTTCGGAGAAGAAACAATGGGACCATGATCTTTAGGTAGCACAAAACTCCCCGTTTTCCCTTCCAAACCTGCACTTTTCAATAATGACTTCAATGGCCTACTAGAATTGTTAAGAATCTTGCCATCGATGTTTCCAATCCTATTAGCCAACCCAATAGCCTTAGAAGGCTTATTAACATTCAAAGAACCAGATTCCATCCTCTCTTAAACCCACTTGTATCACTAAGAACAAACAGCTACAACCCTTTGCACTTATACCACGAATGACTCAAATCACCAAAGCAATTGATGCACGTTCAAATCCAAACCCTAAATAGAGTACTTACAATCTGAATATGAATAGAAAACTCTAACCGAGTAATCAGTAAGAAAAGCCCCTCAAATCAAATCGCCAAGAAAAGAAGAATTGGAATCCTACAAAAAGGACCCAATTGGAATGAACGCCAGAAAAACTTGCGCACTAAAACACGAAACCTAAATAGGATATCGTATGGAATAAAGCACTTTAACCAGAACTGATTAAACAATGCGCAATAAACAGCGAAATCGAACCTTATATATGCAAAGTCAAGTAGGAACCGACTTATAATATTGAAAAACTTGATAAGGTAGATTTCAATAGAACAACCGACCTTGCTGTCAAAGAATATTAAAAGCAAATAAACGAATCCAAAGTTACACCGACCCACAATTGTAACAATTGTAGGAGTGAATATTTAATTTAGAGATTCGTTTTTTACCAAAAATCAACAAACAACGACAAAACAAAAGAGAAAGCAGCGATTGAATATTAAAGAACCAACCCACGATTACAAATCAACCAATGAATGATCGAGTTGAAGCGTAGATAATATGTTCACCGACTTTTCTTTTTTGTCGCCACCGAGAGAGATAATTAGGGTTTTTTATTTTTTAGTGCGACCGCCCTCATAAAGTTAGTCGTTAGGGAATACGGATCTCAACATGCAATTGAGTATTGCTCTTTTTTTTGGGTAAAAGGGTTAATTCACCCCGGTAAAATATATTACGCCAAAAACATTGAAGTACAAAGGATGAGGGTGACTTCCCTCATCTCAGTCCCTTAGGACACTTACAGACTCTCATATAAGAATGACACGCCATTCTTATAACTTACATAATACAACTTACCACCTACAATGACTATACAAGTGAATAAAAATAGGAATTAAACATGATTCACTAAGGTAGCACCAAGAACATAGCCATTGTAGAACTTCCATCAATCTTCCATGTGATCCGTTCCACATAGAACCTGAACTTGCTTGGTGTACGAGACCCCCACACTTCCCCACTTCTACATGCCCACTTCCCCACTTCTACATGCCATAACGATTCCAGCAACAATAATCAACAAAGTCAAATAACCCATTAGCTGAAACATGTAGAAACGGTCATAGGGCTTAATGTACCCTAACTTCCAATGTAATCACCATGTCAAGTGACAACAACTTTCAATCATCAGTAACAGGTCAAATATCAACAGCCGAGGATGATGAATTAAAACCGGCTGCAAAAGACCTAATTAACTAATGAATAAACATAGGATTGTCCAAACGCAGCCACAAGAGGAATAACAAAATAGTAGAACCAGTATCGCCAATAATCCCCATGATTGCGTACCCACAAAAACTACTCCATTGATGATTTACAGAAGCAAACCATACCAGTAGTAAACATCAATAGGGTTTCGACCCTAACTTACATTAACAACCATCCCAACTCATTAGGTCTTTGAAGCGATCAGATTGCTAGGGTTTAAGATAACCCTAGCTTAATAGTACATCGATCAGCAGCATCAACAGAACACAAACCCTCCAATCGAACCAATAATAAGGTCTAAACCCTATCATGGCCATAAACGATCCGCAACATGATAAACAATAGCAGCAGGATCAATGAATACCAGGTAGGGTTTTTGAATAAAATCCCTAAAACTTAACTTCCATCTCTCTAAAACCCACGTTCATAAAACAAACATTTTGATTCGAACATACATTAACAATCACAAGAAGAAACGCAGCTAATCAAAACCCTAACGACGGTTTACTTCCATTCAACACTAATACAAACCTAAAAAAGGTTATGTAATCGTACAGCACAGATCCAACACCAAATCGACCCTTATATATAAAGAATCAGTTTAAAACCGACTTAAGATAAGAATAAAGGGTATTATGAATATATAATCGTTCCTTATATAGATAAAATCAATCAGAACCGAATTTACATCAAGGGATGATAAGGAAACGATTCAAAAACACAAAGCCGGTTTAAATAACCCTAAAAAACAATTCACTTAGATCCACCCTTATTCAAGCCACGATTTGATAACACCAATGATAAACACAATGATCTATCAATAGCAGAATCAAAACGTGATAGGAAATAAACGGATTAGGACAGAAAAAGATGAAAAACGATTTAGAGAAAGTTAGGGATATAAAAATCGCCCAAAACCAGCCTCCTCTTAGATATAACACATCCCTAAAATCGATTGCATACAAACTAAACGAATCAGAGATCGTTTAGATGTAGAGAGGCGGTTTTAGAGGTTGTTTTAGCCCGGAAAGAGGTTGAAGAGGAGGCGGCTAGGGGGTGGCCGGATTTCACCCCTAGAGAGAGAACTTTTGGTTAGGGTTTCATCTTAATTGAGTATTACTCTTATCAAGTGTGCAAGCATTAGGCACAACGGCTATCATCATGTATAGGCAAATTGCACTTATCAAGTGAGCAAGCGTTTAGGGACAATGGCTCCCATAAAGAAAGGTACAATTGCTCTCAACAAGTGAGCATTTAGAGACAACGACTCTTCTGATGTAAGGGACAAATTTTCCTCATAAAGTTAGCCATTAGGAACAACGGATCTCTTCATGTAAGTGACAATTGCTCTTTTCAAGTATGCAAGCATTAGGGACAACGGCTATCATTATGTAAATGGCAATTGCTCTCATCAAGTGAGTAAATGTTTAGGGACATCGGCTCCCAAAACGTAAGGTACAATTGCTCTCAACAAGTGAGCCTTTAGGGACAACGGCTCTTATCATTTAAGGGACAAATTGCCCTCATAAAGTTAGCTAGGGACAGCTGATCTCATGATGTAAGTGACAATTACTCTTATCAAGTGTGCAAGCAAAAGGGACAACGGCTATCATCAGGTAAATTGAAATTGCTCTCATCAAATGAGCAAGCGTTCAGGGACAACGGCTCCCATAAAGTAAGGTACAATTGCTCTCAACAAGTGAGCCTCTAAGGACAATGACTCTTATCAAGTAAAGGACAAATTGCCCTTATAAAGTTAGCCTTTAGGGACAACGGATCTTAACATGCAAGTGACAATTGCTCTAATCAAGTGTGCAAGCATTAGGGACAACGCTACAATCATGTAATAGGCAATTGGACTCATCAAGTGAGCAAGCGTTTAGGGACAACGGCTCCCATAATGTAAGGTACAATTGCTCTCAACAAGTGAGCCTTTAGGGACTACGACTTTATGATGTAAGGGACAAATTGCCCTCATAAAGTTAGCCTTTAGGAACAACGGATCTCATCATGCAAGTGACTATTGCTCTTATCATGTGTGCACGCATTAGGGACAATGGCTATCATCATGTAAAGGGCAATTTCTCTTATCAAGTGAGCAAGGGTTCAGGGACAACGGCTCCCATAAAGTAAGGTACAATTGCTCTCAACAAGTGAGCCTTTTAGAACAACGACTCTTATCAAGTAAGTGACAAATTGCACTCATAAAGTTAGCCTTTAGGGACAACGGATCTCATCATGCAAGTGACAATTGCTCTTATCAAGTGTCCAAGCATTAGGGACAACAACTATCATCATGTAAAGGGCAATTGCACTCATCAAGTGAGCGAGAGTTTAGGGACAACAGCTCCCATAAAGCAAGGTACAATTGTTCTCAACAAGTGAGCCTTAAGGGACAACGGCTCTTATTATTTAAGGGACAAATTGCCCTCATAAAGTTAGCCTTTAGGGACAACGGATCTCATTATGTTAGTGACAATTGCTCTAATCAAGTGTGCAAGCAATAGGGACAACGACTATCATCATGTAAAGGGAAATTTCACTAATCAAGTGAGCAAGCGTTTAGGGACAACGGCTCCTATAAATTAAGGTACATTTACTCTCAACAAGTGAGCCTTTAGGGACAACGGCTCTTATCATGTAAGGGACAAATTGCCCTCATAAAGTTAGTCTTTAGGGACTACGCATCTCATCATGCAATTGAGTATTGCACTAATCAAGTGTACAAGCATTAGGCACAACGGCTATCATCATGTAAAGGCAAATTGCAATCATCAACTGAGCAAGCGTTTAGGGACAACGGCTCCCATAAAGTAAGGTATAATTGCTCTCAACAAGTAAGCCTTTGGGGACAACAACAATTATGATGTAAGGGACAAATTGCCCTCATAAAGTTAGCCTTTAGGAACAACGGATCTCATCATGTAAGTGACAATTGCTCTTATCAAGTATGCAAGCATTAGGGACGACGGCTATCATCATGTAAAGGGCAGTTGCTCTTATCAAGTGGGGAAGCGTTTAGGGACAACGACTCCCATAATATAAGGTACAATTGTTCTCATCAAGTGAGCATTTAGGGACAACGGCTCTTATCATGTAAGGGACAAATTGCTCTCCTAAAGTTAGTCTTTAGGGACAACGGATCTCATTATGCAAGTGACTATTGCTCTTATCAAGTGTGCAAGCATTAGGGACAACGACTATCATCATTTAAAGGGAAATTTCACTCATCAAGTGAGCAAGCGTTTAGGGACAACGACTCCCATAAAGAAAGGTATAGTTTCTCTAAACAAGTGAGCCTTTAGGGACAACGGCTCTTATCATTTAGGAGTAAAATTGCCCTCACAAAGTTAGCCTTTAGGGACAACGGATCTCATCATATAAGTAACAATTGCTCTTATCTAGTATGCAAGCAACAGGGACAACGACTATCATCATGTAATGGGAAATTACACTCATCAAGTGAGCAAGCGTTTAGGGACAACGGCTCCCATAAAGTAAGGTACTATTGCTCTCAACAAGTGAGCCTTTAGGGACTACGACTCTTATGACGCAAGGGACAAATTGCCCTCATAAAGTTAGCCTTTAGGAACAACAGATCTCATCATGCAAGTGACTATTGCTCTTATCAAGTGAGCAAGCGTTTAGGGACAACGGCTCCCATAAAGTAAGGTACAATTGCTCTCAACAAGTGAGCCTTTAGGGACTACAACTCTTATGATGTAAGGGACAAATTGCCCTCATAAAGTTAGCCTTTAGGAACAACGGATCTCATCATGCAAGTGACTATTGCTCTTATCAAGTGTGCAAGCATTAGGGACAACGGCTATCATCATGTAAAGGGCAATTGCTCTCATCAAGTGAGCAAGCGTTCAGGGACAAAGGCTCCCATAAAGTAAGGTACAATTTCTCTCAACAAGTGAGCCTTTTGGGACAACGACTCTTATCATGTAAGGGACAAATTGCCCTTATAAAGTTAGCCTTTAGGGACATAGGATCTCATCATGCAAGTGACAATTGCTCTTATCACGTGTGCAAGCATTAGGGACAACAACTATCATCATGTAAAGGGCAATTGCACTCATCAAGTATGCAACCGTTTAGGGACAACGGCTCCCATAAAGCAAGGTACAATTGCTCTCAACAAGTGAGCCTTTAGGGACAATGGCTCTTATCATTAAAGGGATAAATTGCCCTCATGAAGTTAGCCTTTAAGGACAACGGATCTCATCATGTAAGTGACAATTGCTTTTATCAAATGTGCAAGCAATAAGGGCAACGGCTATCGTCATGTAAAGGGAAATTGCACTCATCAAGTGAGCAAGCGTTTAGGGACAACGGGTCTGTAACACCCCCAATTCATGGTTGCAGCGGAATTCGAACTGGGTGTTACTTGACGGCACAATAGACACAATAATAGAAAACGAACTCCAATTGAGTCGTTTTAAAAGATTTATCATTCAAATTGTATAAATATCAGAGATTACAAAATGAGATCCCAGATGGTTCCATGTTTACAAATTAAATGAGTTTTGAATGATAATAAAATTTATAGCCCTCTTGAGTATCCGTGCCCTTCCGTGCCATCCTTGATCGTCATGAACCTGAAATACATGCTTGAGAGGTCAACACAAAAGTTGAGTGGAATTCGTAGAGTTTAGTTAAATCGTTTGAACACAATAATCGTAATGTGAGGTAATTAATCACACATTCATAGTTAGAAAACAAAAATCGTTATTTATTGCACTAAGCTCATACAACCAAAGCATTAACATCGAACCACAAATTGGCATTATAGAAGCCCTATCCAGGTACTTTTGCCATTATACCTCTAAATCTCAAATATAGTGCATTTGTGTGAACTCGTAGATGTTCAACACAAATGGGATTCGTCAATCCCAATAGATCTATTCACAATATTCGCGCTCACTATAGGTAGTGACTAATGGTTTATGATATAGGGACTTCGAACATGGCAATCGTTACTTAGTGACAATAAAACATCGTCGGGTAGCATACATTAGAAAGCATCGTGTTCGAGTAGAAAAATAATAGCATGTATTCCCCCCATGGGTTTGTAAAATAGTTAAACAATAGAAAGTGGGGCTACGAACTCACCTTAAGTAGAATAGCAAGTAATGAAGGTGATGGTTGGATCGTGTAGGTTTATACGAGCAACCTATAATAGAATGTTGCGACTTAGGATTGGAGTAAAGGATATGAAGTAGTGCCTATATATATATCTTGCATTTAGTCCATGATGTGGTATGATGTATATTGTATGTCCTTGAAAGAAAAGATTCATGAACATGTATGTTTTGTATATCGTTTACTACCGTTCGGGCTGACATATTTCAGAAGTCATGTTAGTAAGCGTTCGAGGAGCCAGGACACTTTAACTCGTAAATCCACAACTCAACTCGACGGCTTACATAATGAACTCCTCACATGAGGCTCCCTACTATTGTAGTAGTTGATAACATATATAGATATAAGTTTTGATTCGAAAAGTTACATGTCCGATATTTGAATAAACTTAGGAAAGTTTATTAGTACATGAAGATTGTTATTAGGGGTAGTTTCATAAGTCTTGTATGACCATTTTCTCTATGTATATCTCATGGTTCCTTTTTAAGTGAAGTAGATCCAAATTGCTTGTTCAAGTTATCGCCAATTCATTGTTTCATGTTTACGCCTATGTAAGTTGTTATGGTCATTTCGTCATGGCCTAGCCATGACCTTTGGTCATTGTTCCATGGTCTTGAGACTCAACCTTGGCTCTAGCCATGGTTGTGTCTTGATTCTAGGTCATAAGACCTCTTGTTCCTTTCAAAGTATAACCATAATCTTGTGACTTTCGCCTAAAAATGGGCTGTTTAGAATTTGAAGAATTTTATCACTCGGAAAGTGTTTTTAGGTCTCGAGCTTCTTTCTTCCTGAACGAAAACGTCGTTCCGGACAACTTTCGTGTTTTAACTTTTTGATGAATCGGACCAGAAGTAGGACTTTCAAAACCCAAATTTGATCAGAATGGTATTTGGCAGTTTGCCGAAAAGTTTTGGTAACTTCAAATGGGCGTAACTTTTGACTCGTATACTCATTTTGGGTGGTTCAAATTGCTACGGTTTCCTTGTTAAGTCCTCTACTGTAATATGTAATGATCAAATATCATATTTTTACCATTTTGATCAGGTCTTACCAAGAAAGTCACTAGTTTACTTGTTTTAGTAACTTGTTGTAACAATCAATAACAATAACTTGTTTTAATCATTTTTATACATCATGGACATAACTACAAGACATAATATAGCAAGAATAACATGTAAATAACATGAACATGATTATTTAACAAGAATCATGTTAGGGTTTGGCTTACAACTTTTGGCTTTCAAAGATGAAAGGAAGTTAACATGTAAGGATAGGACTTTGATAGACTTGCTTCAACCCACTTCACTTCATGCAATCTTTCTACCCTTGTAATCTTGAAAGATGGATGATGAAAGTTGAGGTGAATTGAGTGGATTTAAACTCAAGAGAAATCACCAAGTATATGAGGTTATGGAAGTGTTTGATGAATGATAACCTAACTAGGGTTTCTATCTTGAAGAATCACTTGAACCATGCATGAAACTAGAAGGAAATGAGCAAAGGATGGTGTGGTTATGGGGTTGGGGATGCACGGCACCAAGAAGGGGATGGGGAGGGAGTATTTATAGTCCAAATGAGGAGGTTAGGAAGCTTACTAGGAAAGTGTTACAACTTGGTGACCAAGTTGTAATTAAATGATGATCTAAGGGTAATTTCATGAGATGAAGCCACATGGGATGACTCCCCCCCTCCTAGGTCGGTTTGGAGTGCTTGGAGAGCAAGGGTGTGGACTTTTCTTGGTATTATCCAAGATACTTGGTTAGTTTTGACTCCGGGAAATGCCAATCGTAAATGATTAAGCCTCAAAACGTAAAACCGGGTGTCGTAAAATTATGGAACTTGAAAGTATTGTTAAATATGTCCATATAGTCCATAATAAAATATAAAATGAGTGGTAGGATCTATCGGGTGCTAAAACCCTGCTAAAAGCTGGAAACACGGGTCTAAAACGCGTAATACGTAAAACGTACGAATATTGCGTAAAATTGAGAAAAGTAAAATGTTACTTTTCTAATGTGATAAAAATGATTTAAAATGACTTATAATGTCTAGACTGGGCTCAGTCTAGTGTCGGTTGGTATTAAATGTCTTTTAGACATCAAACCGTAAGCCTAAAAATCAAGGAATGACTTATAATGTCAAGGAATGATTTTTGGTCAATGGAGGAGGGAAAAATATGTTGACTTTTTCTAATAAGTTTGAAAACTCAAAACGTCTTAGAAACTCGTTTCGTGGTCTAACGGTTAATCGCCCATTCGGTTAAGCGTGCTCATGTGAGAGTAGTACCGACATGGGTGACCTGCTGGGAAGTCTTTGGTCATGTTTTTCTCAGTCACGATTAATTCTCAAATAAATCATGAGTGTGTCAAACATTTTTCTGATGCGGGGTCACTTAACGCGGTCGAGTTTCGTTGTACGTAGAATTTCTGAATGACGTTTTACCCTAAAACGTGTAATTCCTTAATAACTTTCACGAAAATGATCTGACGAATGTCAAACATTTAATTTGCCATGGAAATGATTTATCACTTGAGAATATCAAATAAAAATCAACTTTCGGGAAAAATGAATAGTAAAAGTGAATAGTGAAATTTTCCGGGAATGGTAATTAACCTGAAATTGCGAATTGTTACAGTCTCTACCCCTTACGGGGAACTTCGTCCCGAAGTTCTTTGTGTGTCATATGTTGGAGTGGTGTCGATAAAGATGTGTGGTTACTTATGAGGACTATAGTCTGGGATTACCAGTGGTGTAGTTTGATTTGTCGTTTCAGTGTATGGTGTAGGACGAGGCTTACTTTTATGTAGGAAAGGTATGGTAATAGTCGAATATCAAAGGAAATTGATATAGCAGTCGAATATTAATAGGAATTTGAGAGAGTAATTGCAATCATAGCCTAGTAGGTAATCGGTTGTTGTACCTAGTGTTTATTGACTTCATACTTATGTTATTTTGGATACAAACAAGCCCACTTGTTTATAATTCTTTATTTACATAGAGAGGCATCCCAAACAATGTAGATAAGGAAATATAAACTTATGGTTTGGTGATTTACAATGTCTTTATTTAAATGAAAAGGCATCCCAATCCATTCAAATAATTACAAATCATCCTACACAACATTCATACTTAGTCGGTGAGTTACAAGGTAGGGTATTACGAGATGATACTGGTGTTCCAAGATGAATATTCAATCTTGTAAAGCTGGTAAGGGTGCTTGTGGTGTAGCTAAGGATGATTTGAGCTTTAAAAGTGCATCAAGATCTGTTAATGAGCTTGTGGTTTCAACGATTGTAAAGATAATGATGTGATATGTTGACGAACAAAAGTGTGTAGTGTATGCTTAACATTAATACTCTTAGGTATAGATGTTGAGTTTGCTTTAAAAATCTTAAGAGATTTTAAAGGTTTATGATGGAATGGTATTCTTAGGACCTAAACAGGATTGTACTTCTACAGGATGTAGAGAATAATTGATAACTATCCCAAGATAGTAGTTCGGATTATCTCATAAATGAAAACATTCAAGAATGAAATTAGGTAGTACAAATAAGGTGTTAAGATTTCGCTGAGTGGTAAAACACTATCGTGTCTCTAGATCGTTTAATGAATTCTGGTGGTTTATCGAGTTCAAGTAGGAAATCAACCTAAACATAACCCTAGTACAACTACTCTCAGTATTTGAAAATTTTAAGTCGAATATAGTTAGTCAGACTATATTCCACTGTCCCTAGGTTAAATATAGGTGACTAGTCTATATTTAGCCAAGGTTCGATAAAATTTTCAAATACCTAAATTAGGTATACTTGTGATACGTCCGTTGCTTTCGGGAAACTGTCCACTAAACAAAGGCGATGTCAAACCATTCAGTTGCAAGTCCCGCCATAAGAGACTTGTAACGTATGTTTTCACATTCCATTGCATAGAAGATAGTACGGGTAGATATGTGTGGAAAGGAAGTTGAAGTAATTCTAAAACAGTCTATACTGGGCTAGAATTACAAACTTTTAACAATGAAGGTTTCAGAAGAAAACTTTGATGGATGTAGAGAAAGTTCAACTTTTGTCGATGATGGATTAGTTTGTCCTTTAGAAATCTCATATTTCTTGTTTGGAAATCGATAGATTGTGATGGGTTTTTGATATCATATGAAATGATATTGATGAGGTGGTGGAATAATTCGAGAGACCATTGCACAAATCACAATGTCTCGGAAGTAGATTAGACCATTGTGTGATACAATGTTCGGGAAATAGAAAAGACCATCATAATTCGTTACAATATCTTGGATATAAAATGTTAGAGTAGGAACATGGTTGGGAGAATGTGGTTGTGTTGAAATGCCATAGAATAGGCATGTGTAGATATGTTTAGATAAAATGATTGAAAATAACTCGAATGTATATATAAATATACTAATATGTTCATGTAGCATAAAATGCTTAATAAGTCCATAATCGTCTGGAGGATGGAAGATACGAAGATCGGAAGGCTATAAAATGTTTTTGCTTGTAGTGTGGTTATAGTTTAGGTCTCAATTAGACCCGTTTCTCTATAACCATGGCTCTGGTACCAATCTGTAACACCCCCAATTCATGGTTGCAGCGGAATTCGAACTGGGTGTTACTTGACGGCACAATAGACACAATAATAGAAAACGAACTCCAATTGAGTCGTTTTAAAAGATTTATCATTCAAATTGTATAAATATCAGAGATTACAAAATGAGGTCCCAGATGGTTCCATGTTTACAAATTAAATGAGTTTTGAATGATAATAAAATTTATAGCCCTCTTGAGTATCCGTGCCCTTCCGTGCCATCCTTGATCGTCATGAACCTGAAATACATGCTTGAGAGGTCAACACAAAGGTTGAGTGGAATTCGTAGAGTTTAGTTAAATCGTTTGAACACAATAATCGTAATGTGAGGTAATTAATCACACATTCATAGTTAGAAAACAAAAATCGTTATTTATTGCACTAAGCTCATACAACCAAAGCATTAACATCGAACCACAAATTGGCATTATAGAAGCCCTATCCAGGTACTTTTGCCATTATACCTCTAAATCTCAAATATAGTGCATTTGTGTGAACTCGTAGATGTTCAACACAAATGGGATTCGTCAATCCCAATAGATCTATTCACAATATTCGCGCTCACTATAGGTAGTGACTAATGGTTTATGATATAGGGACTTCGAACATGGCAATCGTTACTTAGTGACAATAAAACATCGTCGGGTAGCATACATTAGAAAGCATCGTGTTCGAGTAGAAAAATAATAGCATGTATTCCCCCCATGGGTTTGTAAAATAGTTAAACAATAGAAAGTGGGGCTACGAACTCACCTTAAGTAGAATAGCAAGTAATGAAGGTGATGGTTGGATCGTGTAGGTTTATACGAGCAACCTATAATAGAATGTTGCGACTTAGGATTGGAGTAAAGGATATGAAGTAGTGCCTATATATATATCTTGCATTTAGTCCATGATGTGGTATGATGTATATTGTATGTCCTTGAAAGAAAAGATTCATGAACATGTATGTTTTGTATATCGTTTACTACCGTTCGGGCTGACATATTTCAGAAGTCATGTTAGTAAGCGTTCGAGGAGCCAGGACACTTTAACTCGTAAATCCACAACTCAACTCGACGGCTTACATAATGAACTCCTCACATGAGGCTCCCTACTATTGTAGTAGTTGATAACATATATAGATATAAGTTTTGATTCGAAAAGTTACATGTCCGATATTTGAATAAACTTAGGAAAGTTTATTAGTACATGAAGATTGTTATTAGGGGTAGTTTCATAAGTCTTGTATGACCATTTTCTCTATGTATATCTCATGGTTCCTTTTTAAGTGAAGTAGATCCAAATTGCTTGTTCAAGTTATCGCCAATTCATTGTTTCATGTTTACGCCTATGTAAGTTGTTATGGTCATTTCGTCATGGCCTAGCCATGACCTTTGGTCATTGTTCCATGGTCTTGAGACTCAACCTTGGCTCTAGCCATGGTTGTGTCTTGATTCTAGGTCATAAGACCTCTTGTTCCTTTCAAAGTATAACCATAATCTTGTGACTTTCGCCTAAAAATGGGCTGTTTAGAATTTGAAGAATTTTATCACTCGGAAAGTGTTTTTAGGTCTCGAGCTTCTTTCTTCCTGAACGAAAACGTCGTTCCGGACAACTTTCGTGTTTTAACTTTTTGATGAATCGGACCAGAAGTAGGACTTTCAAAACCCAAATTTGATCAGAATGGTATTTGGCAGTTTGCCGAAAAGTTTTGGTAACTTCAAATGGGCGTAACTTTTGACTCGTATACTCGTTTTGGGTGGTTCAAATTGCTACGGTTTCCTTGTTAAGTCCTCTACTGTAATATGTAATGATCAAATATCATATTTTTACCATTTTGATCAGGTCTTACCAAGAAAGTCACTAGTTTACTTGTTTTAGTAACTTGTTGTAACAATCAATAACAATAACTTGTTTTAATCATTTTTATACATCATGGACATAACTACAAGACATAATATAGCAAGAATAACATGTAAATAACATGAACATGATTATTTAACAAGAATCATGTTAGGGTTTGGCTTACAACTTTTGGCTTTCAAAGATGAAAGGAAGTTAACATGTAAGGATAGGACTTTGATAAACTTGCTTCAACCCACTTCACTTCATGCAATCTTTCTACCCTTGTAATCTTGAAAGATGGATGATGAAAGTTGAGGTGAATTGAGTGGATTTAAACTCAAGAGAAATCACCAAGTATATGAGGTTATGGAAGTGTTTGATGAATGATAACCTAACTAGGGTTTCTATCTTGAAGAATCACTTGAACCATGCATGAAACTAGAAGGAAATGAGCAAAGGATGGTGTGGTTATGGGGTTGGGGATGCACGGCACCAAGAAGGGGATGGGGAGGGAGTATTTATAGTCCAAATGAGGAGGTTAGGAAGCTTACTAGGAAAGTGTTACAACTTGGTGACCAAGTTGTAATTAAATGATGATCTAAGGGTAATTTCATGAGATGAAGCCACATGGGATGACTCCCCCCCTCCTAGGTCAGTTTGGAGTGCTTGGAGAGCAAGAGTGTGGACTTTTCTTGGTATTATCCAAGATACTTGGTTAGTTTTGACTCCAGGAAATGCCAATCGTAAATGATTAAGCCTCAAAACGTAAAACCGGGTGTCGTAAAATTATGGAACTTGAAAGTATTGTTAAATATGTCCATATAGTCCATAATAAAATATAAAATGAGTGGTAGGATCTATCGGGTGCTAAAACCCTGCTAAAAGCTGGAAACACGGGTCTAAAACGCGTAATACGTAAAACGTACGAATATTGCGTAAAATTGAGAAAAGTAAAATGTTACTTTTCTAATGTGATAAAAATGATTTAAAATGACTTATAATGTCTAGACTGGGCACAGTCTAGTGTCGGTTGGTATTAAATGTCTTTTAGACATCAAACCGTAAGCCTAAAAATCAAGGAATGACTTATAATGTCAAGGAATGATTTTTGGTCAATGGAGGAGGGAAAAATATGTTGACTTTTTCTAATAAGTTTGAAAACTCAAAACGTCTTAGAAACTCGTTTCGTGGTCTAACGGTTAATCGCCCATTCGGTTAAGCGTGCTCATGTGAGAGTAGTACCGACATGGGTGACCTGCTGGGAAGTCTTTGGTCATGTTTTTCTCAGTCACGATTAATTCTCAAATAAATCATGAGTGTGTCAAACATTTTTCTGATGCGGGGTCACTTAACGCGGTCGAGTTTCGTTGTACGTAGAATTTCTGAATGACGTTTTACCCTAAAACGTGTAATTCCTTAATAACTTTCACGAAAATGATCTGACGAATGTCAAACATTTAATTTACCATAGAAATGATTTATCACTTGAGAATATCAAATAAAAATCAACTTTCGGGAAAGTTTCGGGAAAAATGAATAGTAAAAGTGAATAGTGAAATTTTCCGGGAATGGTAATTAACCTGAAATTGCGAATTGTTACAGGGTCCCATAAAGTAAGGAACAATTGCTCTCATCAAGTGAGCCTTTAGGGGTAACAGCTCTTATCATGTAAAGGACTAATTGCCCTCATAAAGTTATACTTTAGGGACTACAGATCTCATCATGCAATTAAGAATTGCTCTTATCAAGTGTGCAAGCATTAGGCACAATGGCTATCATCATGTAAAGGCAAATTGCACTCATCTAGTGAATAAGCGTTTAGGGACAACGGCTCCCATAAAGAAAAGTACAATTGCTCTCAACAAGTGAGCCTTTAATGACAACGACACTTATGATGTAAGGGACAAATTGCCCTTATAAAGTTAACCTTTAGGAACAACGGATCTCATCATGTAAGTTACAATTTCTCTTATCAAGTATGCAAGCATTAGGGACGACGGCTATCATCATGTAAAGGGCAATTGCTCTCATCAAGTGGGGAAGCGTTTAGGGACAACGACTCCCATAATGTAAGGTACAATTGCTCTCAACAGGTGAGCCTTTAGGGACAACGGCTCTTATCATGTAAGGGACAAATTGCCCTTACTAAGTTAGCCATTAGGGACAGCGGATCTCATCATGTAAGTGACAATTGCTCTTATCAAGTATGCAAGCATTAGGGACAACGGCTATCATCATGTAAATCGCAATTGCTCTCATCAAGTGAGCAAGCGTTTAGGGACAATGGCTCCCATAACGTAAGGTATAATTGCTCTCAACAAGTGAGCCTTTAGGGACAACGGCTCTTATCAATTAAGGGACAAATTGCCTTCATAAAGTTAGCTAGGGACAACGGCTCTCATCATGTAAGTGACAATTACTCTTATCAAGTGTGCAAGCATTAGGGACAACGGCTATCATCATGTAAAGGGCAATTGCTCTCATCAAGTGAGCAAGCGTTTAGGGACAACGGCTCCCATAAAGTATGGTACAATTGCTCTCAACAAGTGATCCTTTAGGGACAACGGCTCTTATCATGTAAGGGACAAATTTCCCTCATAAATTTAGCATTTAGGGACAATGGATCTCATCGTGTAAGTAACAATTGCTCTTATCAAGTGTGCAAGCATTAGAGACAACATCTATCATCATGTAAAGGACAATTGCACTCATCAAGTGAGTAAGCATTTAGGGACAACAGCTCGCATAAAGTAAGGTACAATTGCTCTCAACAAGTGAGCCTTTAGGGACAACGACTCTTATCATTTAAGGGACAAATTTCCCTCATAAAGTTAGCCTTTAGGGACAACGGATCTCTTCATGTAAGTGACAATTGCTCTTATTAAGTGTGCAAGCATTATAGACAACGGCTATCATCATGTAAAGCGCAATTCCTCTCATTAAGTGAGCATGCATTTAGGGACAACAACTCCCATAAAGTAAGGTACAATTGCTCTCAACAAGTTAGCCTTTAGGGACAACGGCTCTTATCATTTAAGGGACAAATTGCCCTCATAAAGTTAACCTTTAGGGACAACGGATCTCATCATTTAAGTGACAATTGCTCTCATCAAGTGTGCAAGCAATAGGGACAACGGCTATCATGATGTAAAGGGCAATTGCTCACATATAAGCAAGCATTCAGGGACAACGGCTATTATAAAGTAAGGTACAATTGCTCTCAACAAGTGAGCCTTTAGGGACTACGACTCTTATGATGTAAGGGACAAATTGCCCTCATAAAGTTAGCCTTTATGAACAACGGATCTCATCATGCAAGTGACAATTGCTCTTATCAAGTGTGCAAGCATTAGGGACAACGGCTATCATCATGTATAGGACAATTTCTATTATCAAGTGAGCAAGCGTTCAGGGACAACGGCTTCCATAAAGTAAGGTACAATGCTCTCAATAAGTGAGTCTTTTGGGACAACGGCTCTTATCATGTAAGGGACAAATTGCCCTCATAAAGTTAGCCTTTAGGGACAACGGATCTCATCATGCAAGTGACAATTGCTCTTATCAAGTGTGCAAGCATTAGGAACAACAACTATCATCATGTAAAGGGCAATTGCACTCATCAAATGAGCAAGCGTTTAGGGACAACGGCTCCCATAAAGCAAGGTATAATTGCTCTCAACAAGTGTGCCTTAAGGGACAACAGCTCTTATCATTTAAGGGACAAATTGTCCTCATAATGTTAGCCTTTAGGGACAACGGATCTCATCATGTAAGTGACAATTGCTCTAATCAAGTGTGCAAGCAATAGGGACGGCTATCATCATGTAAAGGGAAACTGCACTCATCAAGTGAGCAAGCGTTTAGGGACAATGGCTCCCATAAAGTAAGGTATAATTGCTCTCAACACGTGAGCCTTTAGGGACAACGGCTCTTATCATGTAAGGGACAAATTGCCCTCATAAAGTTAGTCTTTAGGGACTACGGATCTCATCATGCAATTGAGTATTGCTCTTATCAAGTGTGCAAGCATTAGGCACAACGGCTATCATCATGTAAAGGCAAATTGCACTCATCAACTAAGCAAGCGTTTAGGGACAATAGCTCCGATAAAGTAAGGTACAATTGCTCTCAACAAGTCAGCCTTTAAAAAAATCCACAAAAGGAAAAACCCTAAAATATTCTCTCTCTAGGGGGCGAATTTCGGCAGCCCTATCCCTAACAAATTCCGGCCTAAATCTTAATGTTTTTCCTTTAATTCTTCGTTGGGTTAATTGATAAAATGATTGATTTGATTGTTAGGGATCGGTGTCGGTTTTTAATCTACATATCCTTCAAATCGTCCCCTTTTTATACAGCCGCCATATTCTTTATGTTTTTTCAATCTCAATCCTAAAACGCCTCTCTACATCAAACAATTTTTGATTGTTTGTGTTTATGCAATCGTTCATGGGTTGTGTATTATCATAAGAAGTGTTTGTATGGCTTTGATTGTTTTGCCAAAACCCTAAATATCTATCCTGGTCATTGCTTGATATTAACCGTTTTAGGGTTTGGTGTTTTGGTCGATCATATTTGTTCCTTGGGCTTCATTCATGTCGGTTTAATTCCTTTATTAAGTCGATCCATTGTGTTGATACGATCTGGTAATTAAAACTGATCCCTAAGTCGTTCTTTGCGATTTTTAGGGTTTTATCATGTATGAAACCCTTTTTAAGGTTTTATATTTATCGGTTTTGATTTGTTCGTGCTGGTGATTGGTTTGATGATCGGTGATTGCTTCATGTTCGCTATTTGATGTCGGTTTATTATAAATCGATTACATATATCATGGTGCGATCTGGTTGTTTGTGCCTATGATTGGTTTTCGCGGCTATGGTGGAATCTTTGAAAGCTTAAACAAAACTTTTGGGTTTTGTTATATTCAACCTGTATCTTAATGATTCATAACCCTTTGTTAGGGTTGGTTTTGCCGGCAGGTTGGTTGTTGGGGTAATGGTTTCTGCTTGGAAGTCTATTCGATGATGTTAGTGATTGTGTTTTGGGGTTATGAGAGAGATGGTAGACATGTTTGTGAGGGTACCTTGTTCAAAAATCCTTTTCGACTCAAGACCTGTTGATCACTCAAGATATACTAATCAGTCTTGTTATTTTTGGTGCTTATTGACAAGTTTAGGGATCCTTGTTCATCGTTCTAATCATGTTACCACTCTTACTTAATCATGGGATCGATGCTACAGGTTTCTAGGGATGTTAGGGTTTGCTGTGTATGCTAATAACCCTTGTGTTTGTCTATGGCAGTTATGATACCATCAACTTGCATTATGATCATGGTTGCTTTTGGCAGCTTATTGGTATGCTACTCTTGTCATAGTGTTCTTTGTGATCACTCGCGTTTGAAGGGCTGGTGTTTGATTTTTAATTATTTAGTTCAGTCTTTGTGTGATCATGGAAGGTGTGGTGCCATTGGACTTGATCTTGTTGTCTTCATGAGTTTCATTCGGATAGTTTTTGAAGATTGGTTCAAGTTATCCTGTGCTGGAAGTTAGGGGTGCTTAGACTATGTTTATGCTTCAAATCTCATGTGCTACGGATTGCACTCGTATTAGGTTATTAGATTATGCTTTGCATAATACTAATAGAAGACGCAATTTGTTGAAGCTGGAAGTTCGCATGTTTATGATCTGGATCGCTAGGATGACTAAGAAGACTTCAATTTTATTTGAGTTGTGATGTATTGTATTTTTATTACTAGTCATCGTTAGTTGTATTTAGATCTGGTAGTTATAAGAATGGCATGTCATTCTTATATAGTGGTAGTGGTAGTGTCCTTAGGGATCTCGATGAGAGACTCACTCTCTTCCATTGTACTTAAACGGTTTTTTTTTACAAAAAGGTAAAATATATTAAATAAAATGGAAGTTATTTACAAACAAAGCACAAGAAAAGAAAAAGAATAGGACAACCCCTATCTCAATTCTTTCTTGCCTAGAAACAAAAGAACCAAAACAATGGACAAATACCAAACTGATAGACAACTAGGCTGCAATACAAAAGAAAATATGACCAAACCTACAAGACCATAACCAAAAAGCAACCCCCTGAAATCAAATTCAGTAAAAAGACAGCTTAAACTAAAACCACTTGTGAACTCTGAATACATGGGGTACTCCAAAGGAATCAACCAAAAGAGCTCCAAACATCACCATTCACAAGCAATCCATAGAAAGCAATATTACTAAACCTGAAAACAGGGGAGAAACTGAATACAAAAAGATCCAAATACAACAGAAACCAAAGTATAATAACCATGCAGCAACAGATAACCAAAACACCAAACAGCATCAATCTCCATGAACTTTAAGAGCATCAGGTCTTGTAATAACTTCATCATCAGATCTGGAAAGGATGAATCTTCATAATCACCAATCATCGAAAACCTTGTCTCATTAAAAAACCTTGCCAAATAAAAACCCTGAGGGAAAACTTTGAACAAAGAAAAAGAGAACAAGGTATGTAAGTGTTTGAGCACCAGAAAATACAGTCAAATAACGCATAACTCCAAGCAACACAAACCACCCCATACCCCAATCAAGAATCAAAGAACTCCATATACATAGTAATGAACAGAACATCATTCCAAATAACCCCATACCCAAACCTGACAATCAAAAAATCAGCCAATAACCAGAATACAAACCAAACCATGGGAAACCACAGAGGAAAACAGTCAATACAATCAAACCCATAGATACCGGCATTACTCCAAAACCTAAAAGTCCTCACCAGGCCCTCCTTAGGGATGAAATAAACCGAAATCCGTGCAAGATAATTGACTGAATTCTTGTTAGCCATCCAATAACACCATCTGACCAGGTAAAAAGAACCAGCACCATCGTCACAATCAAAAATTTGATTACAACTCCAAAACCCCGTACCTGGACAGAACCAACAGACCCACCATACACGAAAATCAACGGGCCTGTAAGCAAATAAACAATATCGAGAAGTAATATGGTACTTAAACGTTTTTTTTATTTTTTTTTACAAAAAGGTAAAATATATTAAATAAAATGAAAGTTATTTACAAACAAAGCACAAGAAAAGAAAAAGAATAGGAGAACCCCTATCTCAATTCTTTCTTGCCTAGAAACAAAAGAACCAAAACAATGGACAAATACCACACTGATATGCAACTAAGCAGCAATACACAAGAACAGATGACCAAACCTACAAGACCATAACCAAAAAGTAACCCCCTGAAATCAAATTTAGTAAAAAGACAGCTTAATCTAAAACCACTTGTGAACTCTGAATACATGGGTAACTCCAAAGGAATCAACCAAAAGAGCTCCAAACATCACCATTCACAAGCAATCCATAGAAAGCAATATTACTGAAACCTGAAAACAGGGGAGAAACTGAATACAAAAGAGATCCAAATACAATCAGAAACCAAATTGTAATAACCATGCAGCAATCAGATAACCAAAACACCAAACAACATCAATCTCCATGAACTTTAAGAGCATCAGGTCTTGTAATAACTTCGTCATCTCATCAAGAAAGGATGAATCTTCATAATCACCAATCATCCGAAAACCTTGTCTCATTAAAAAACCTTGCCAAATAAAAACCCTGAGGGAAAACTTTGAACAAGGAAAAAGAGTACAAGGTATGTAAGTGTTAGAGCACCAGAAAATACAGTCAAATAACGCATAACTCCAAGTAACACAAACCACCCCATACCCCAACCAAGAATCAAAGAACTCCATAAACATAGTAATGAACAGAACGTCATTCCAAATAATCCCATACCCAAACCTGACAATCAAAACATCAGCTAATAACCAGAAAATAGAGGAAAACAGTCAATACAATCAAACCCATAGATATCGGCATTACTCTAAAACCTAATAGTCTTCACCAGGCCCTCCTTAGGGATGAAATAAACCAAAATCCATGCAAGATAATTAACTGAATTCTTGTTAGCCATCCAATAACTCCATCTGACCAGGTAAAAAGAACCAGCACCATCGTCACAATCAAAAATTTGATTACAACTCCAAAACCCCGTACCTGGACATAACCAACAGACCCACCACACACGAAAATCAACAGGCCTGTAAGCAAATAAACAATATCGAGAAGTGATATGATAATATATAAAACAAGGATTCAAATAAGACCTAAACCACAGATAATACCAAACCTCATGCAGCAACAATGATCTGTTCATGTAAATGAAACAGAGCATGTGCATAAATAACATGATCCAAGTATTAAGTAACACCATAATCACCATAATGACTCCTACTACCATCACAGAACTGATTGCCACCATTACCACCATTTGTAGTCTTCAACGGAATCTTCCAAATTATAGCAGCCTTCCTTGCTTCCAAGGAATGCTTGATTTTCAGTCCCATCAATTTATACCTCACCGTATCCACAATAATCTTAAAAACAGTTTCGTCAGTCCTGAAATCTTTTTGAAATATCCCGATGTTTCGTTCTTGCCATAAAAAATACACAACAGCACCAAAGACTAATCGCTGAATGACACTCCAAATTGAGTTGTTAGCAGTCTTAATAGACAAACCTGAAACCACTTCAGCCCAATTACATGACAAATCCTCAAGCTTACATAACGGCTTCAAATTATCCCATACCCTTTTAGAGAACTCACATTTAAAAAACAGGTGACAATGAGTCTCATCTTCAAGATTGCAATGAGGACACAGAACACTAGAGACATTAAACCATTTAGAAATTCTATCAGTAGTCTTAAGTCTGCCTCGCATTGCCATCCAAAGCACAAAAGCGTGCCTAGGAATACATTGAGTGAACCAAATAAGCTTATACCAAATAACCTTAGGGCTATCTAATCTCAATGCTTTCCAAGCTTCCTTAACCGTAAACACCACCTCCCTATTCTTTTTATTAATCCATAATACATTATCCTCAAACTCATCAATTAAAATCGGAACAGGGACATTTAAAAATTCACCAAATAAACCATTCCAATCAATAGGCCATTTCCATCCATTATTGTCAATCCAATCAGCAACCTTATCGTTCACATTAATGCCATGCTCAACAAGAAAACTGTGAGTAATAATCTTGCACAAAGGACCGTTAATGTGCCATTTATCAAACCACATAGAGCAATTCTTACCATTTCCTAACTTATACGCAACAAAAGAATGAATCTTATCCCTAAGGCCTAATATCTGATTCCAACCCGATGCACCATGCTCAAAACTAACATTAAACCAAATATTCCTATCTTTGACCCTATACGCATGAACCCATTTTACCCAAAGAGAGTCCTTCTTACAAATGACATTCCAGAGATATTTTGATATTAAAGCCTCATTCATGAGTCTAAGTGGTTTAAGACCAAGACCACCCTAACTTTTGGGTTTGCAAATATCATTCCACGAAACACAAGCAATACCACTGCCATCACCCCCGCCAGACCACAAAAAGTTCATACAAATTTTGTCAATACTGTCATAGACATGGGTAGGAAGTAAGAACATGGAAGCCCAATAAATATGAAGAAAAGAAAGCACAGAAGATATTAACTGAAACCTACCAGCAAACGATAACGTTTTGTTTCTCCAATCATTAATCCGATTTTTAACTTTTTGAATCAAAACTCTACAATCATCATTAGTAATTCTCTTACCAGACAGTGGAATACCCAAATATTTCAAATGAAGTGTACCAATTTTGAATGGCATAGCAAGCAGAATTCTATTCCTAATAGGATCGGGAACACTTCCAAAAAAGGCAACACTCTTGGATAAACTAGGAAATAGGCCAGAACACATAGCAAATTCGTCTAATGCTCTCCTAAGAATACAAGCAGAGATCTCATCACCATGGCAAAGAAGTAATAGGTCATCCGCAAAACACAAATGGGTCAGTTGGAGCTTGTGACAACCCAAATGATATCTAAACCTATCATCTCTCCTAATCTGCCTCTTAATCATCAAATTGAAACTTCCATAACAATAGTAAATAAGTAAGGCGAAATCGGATCTCCTTGCCTAAGACCACGCCTACTTTTAAAGAAACCATGTAATTCACCATTAACACATATAGAAAGGAAGCGGAGGTAAGACATACCATAATCCAATGAATCATGGAACTATGGAATCCAAATTGCACAAGAACCGTCTTCAAAAAATCCCAATTCACCGTATCGTACGCCTTCTGGATATCAACCTTAAACGCACACTTACTAGAAGTACGCTTCCAGTTATACCCCTTCAAGAACTCCTGAGCTAATAATATGTTATCACTAATCTGCCGTCCCGGAATAAAAGCACTTTGGTTGCAGTCAATCAAACTACAAAGACCCTCCTTCAACCGGTTAGTGATAACTTTACTTATGCACTTATAAATGACATTCCCACATGCAATAGGACGATAATCAGACACCTTCAATGGAACCTGCAACTTAGGTATAAGAGATATAACATTAGCATTGAATTCACCAAGCAACTTACCCGAACTGAAAAACTCTTTTACTGCAGCACACACATCTACACTAACAATACTCCATGCAGCTTTAAAAAACTTAGAAGTGTAACCGTCCGGGCTAGCAGCTTTGTCATCTTCGATACTAAACATCGCATCTTTGATTTCAATATCAGAAATAGGTCTGATCATACTGACAGCAATATCAGGGTCAAGCTTCTTAATGAACAGATCATCACAGTCATCTAAAGGAATCACATCATCTTCAGCCCCCAAAAATCACTCAAAATGATTAACAAAACATCCCGGAACATCATCACCATAAAATTTATTACCCTGATCATCACAAACCAACTGAATCCTACTCTTATTAACCCTACTCTTGAGCACATTATGAAAATAAGATGTATTCTGATCACCATCTTTTAACCATTGAACCTTGGTTTTCTGTCTAAGTAAACTAGCCTCATCCCTAACGGCTTCCTGATAAGCTTTACAAAACACATACTCTTCTTCTCTAAGGCAAGGATTATAAGGCTCCTTATCCAACTCACGCTGAATTCTCTTAAGTTCAACCCTCAAAGCCTTAACCTTATTGAACACATTACCATTGACCCTATTCATATTTCTAATAAATCTTTTCATATTTTTCAACCTTCTAGCCAAAATAAACATCCGAAACCCTTGAACATCAACACCCCAATTATCTCTAATAGTGGGAATAAAAGACTCTTTATCCGCCAAGAAATTAGCAAAACGAAAAGACTTAGGTTTACTACGTCTGGCTAAAGGATAATTCAGAACCACAGGACAATGATCCAAAGTCATAAATGGCAAAAACTCAGCAAAACAATTATCAAAAGAAGAGATAAAACTTAAGTTACCCAGAGCTCTATCTAACTTTTTAAGGATACCAGAATTAGGATCAAGCCGTTTTTGAATCCATGTATAAAACATACCTTTACTTGCTATATCATCAAGCTCCAACGTTTCCAAACACACTCTGAAATCTTCCATCTCACCATCTCTAGCAGCATTAAGATCAGAACAATCCCCAATATTAAGCGCAACATTAAAATCACCTAGAAGAACCCACGGCTCACCATTAACAATACTGCTATGGTCCACCAGGTTCTTCCATAACACCCGTCTTTCATTTCCTTTATTTTTAGCATAAATGAAAGACACAAATTGTTTCCTGTGATCATGAACCAAATTAACAACAAAATGCATAGCTTGATCAGAATATGAAATCAGATTGGAATCAATAACATTGGAATCCCACCCAACCATAATTCTGCAAACACCTCTGCATTCCACCATATTCGACACCCAATTCCAATTTCCGAAAATATTATCCCCCACAGTCTTAATGAATTTTTTCCTGAGATGAGTTTCCACAACAGCACACATACCTAAACCCCTCTTCTCTAATAAGCGAAATAACTTCATCTTGTCTAACAGTAGTAGATAGCCCACGCACATTCCAAGCACTTATTTTAATACTCATTGAATAATAGATTCGTGTGATGCAGGCCCACCACTAGCTTGAACCAATGAACTATCAATGTCATTAACAACTTCATTCTGTGTCATAAAACTCGTAGAACAAGTAGTAACCTCTTCCACTTCATCAACAGAAAGAGAACCACCCACCACAGAATTCTGACCATTGACCCGATCACTCTTAGTCTCCTTACATCTAGCTAAATAATATTCCATAATATCATCAGACCAAATATCCTTATGCTCTTCATCCAGAGGTTTGTTAGATAACAAAAATAGGTCCACTTCACAGAACCGTTTTTCTTTAAGTAATGCCTCCACTTTAAACAATTCAGCTTTATACGCATCAGCATAAAATTTACTATATGAAGCATCCTTACTCATATTATTAGTTACCCCCAAACTTTTCACCATTTTTTCAGCATTAAATTTAGCATTGTTATTCATGTTCTTATTAAGAAAAACAATTTGATTAGACAGACCTTTGATTTTAAAATCCAATTGTTGTGCATGCGAACCAGACCTCATAACTCTGTCATTCCATTTGTCTGTGTAAAATTTAACCATATCATCAGACCAATCCTGAGTATTACTCTCCAAAATTGGAACACCAGAACTACAAGCACTCTCCACCTGAGCTTTCACCTTATTCCACAATTCAGTATCATCACTAGTATTATTATGATCCAAAACGTCAAAACGATTACTCGTACTAACATTCTTAGCCCCCAATATAACTTTAGAACTACCAGTATCACTATTAGAATTATCATTACCCTTCCTGTTATTAGGCTTATTAGCCGTATTCTTTTTCTGCACATTCTTTAAAGCATCACTATTACCACTAATACCAATACCAGTCTTACCACTAACACCCTGACCAACTTTACTTTTACCCTTATCACCAGGCTTCCCATTATCATTCAAAACTACGCTATCATCCACAGTACCAATATTACCACCATTAACAGGTTCCGACATCTTACTATCCTCCTTAGTACCCATATTGCCCACCTTAACTGTATTGTTATCATTAGACCTACTAACATACACACGTCTTTTAACTTGGTAGCCACCAGAAACTCTTTGTGCACTAACCCCAGAAACTTTACCATTATTAGTATTATTATTAGACCTACTCGCATCATTATTACTAGTGTTACCAGCATTAAAACCACCACCCCTATTCCCATTAAACACTCTTCTTCCATAATACCCACTGCCATTGCCTTGACGAACATTAATCCCATCACCCCTGTTTCTATGATTACCCACAGTAGTCCAACCCTCATCACTGTTACCATTACCCATATCAGCATTATTATTCCCATTCCCAGTATCCGTAGGTTTCACATTCTCCCCATCCTTGTTAACACTCTTGGTCACATTAACTTTGTTCTTACAATCACTACGATAATGACCAAAAACTTTGCATTCCTCACACCTTGCTGGAACCCAGTCATGTTCAACCCGTAACCTTAATATCTTTCCCAAACTTTCATACCAAAGCTCAACAGAATTAACAACAGGTTTCTTAGAATCAATCTCTACCAATACCCTAGCAAAAGATGCCCTGCCATACGATCCATAATGATCGGGCCACCAATTCTGCTCACAATTCTACTAATGCCCTCAACATTCCACGTCTCTAACGGGATGTCAAAAATTTTAACCCAAACAGGAACCTTAGTAACTTCAGGCCTAGACATACATAAACCCGGTTCCCATTTCTTGACAAACAAAGGTTTATTATCAACCAACCATGGACCATTTTCAATAACCTGCTCCATACCATCCTTGGACTTAAAACTAAAAAAGCACATACCTTTTTGATTCATGAACACCTGATCTAATTGATACAATCTCCACATCCTCTTCAAATGAAATACTAAGTCTCTATAATTCATTCTGAAACCAACAAAAAATCCAACCACAGTATTTCCCCGTTTCTTACAACCTTTTTCCAAAACCGCATCCATCTTAACAACTTCCCTCCCCTCACCAATCACAGACAGAGGGACATAATGAAGTTTATTATTACTATTGCCACCAAAACTTCTAGAAACCGCTTCACAAAAAGACCTATTACTCTTCTACGCCACTTTATCCACCATAACCGTATCCTTAACCACACTATCCTTAACACCACTAGATTCCCCAGCAACAAAATTACTCACCTCACCAGAACCTCTAGCTAATCCACTGACATTACCACTAACCTTAAACATACCCGGCACCCTAACATCCCCAAAACTAACCTTAGAAGGACTTTTCGGCTTATTCAACACAGGTTTAGGTTTAGGATTCAACACTGAGTTATCCTCCACAGGCACTGGAATATCAGGCATATTATTACTAGCATTAGACACATTAACATTACCCACATCACCAACAGGCTTAACACTAACATCAATAGACTCATTGTTCAGACTTTTAGCAATTTCATCAATAATGTCTTTATTACTAACATCACAATCAAATGAAATATTATTATCATTACCAGGATTCACCTTACCAGCCTCAGAACCATCACCAACACTACCCCCATCATCAATACCAGAACATGAGCCTCCAAAATCCTCACTACCCTCCACAGACTCAGAAGCCCCATCATCACATTCCAAATCATCCATATCCATTGCTTCATTATTACCCCGAGAAGCAGATCTAGTCTTCTTAGAGTATAGATTCCTAGGAACCTTACATAACATATTAGTATGTTTCAAAGCAGATTTACTCATAGGATTCATGGTTCGAGTTGTTTTTTTAGGTTTAAGAGATGAATCCGTCCTATGAGAGGACGGATTAGTTTTAGGATCAGGGTTTCAATCCATGAAGATTAATGAAACAAAATCATTAAAACGATGAACAGTGAAGATGGTTGATTGTAACGGAAAAATGAAATGAAAAAAGGCGGAATGAAACTAATAGGTGAATTAATGAAGAACAATACAAAGATCAACAATAACCGGATGTTAATATTAAGATTGTATTAAAAATAAAATGGATTTAAGAAGTATAGATGAACAGGAAAACCGTATGAAACCCTAGGTTATACAATCGCCCATAGTTGAAGGTGTACAAGATTATTCCCTTTTTTTTTTACAAAAAGGTAAAATATATTAAATAACATGAAAGTTATTTATAAACAAAGCACAAGAAAAGAAAAAGAATAGGACAACCCCTATCTCAATTCTTTCTTGCCTAGAAACAAAAGAACCAAAAACAATGGACAAATACCACACTGAAATGCAACTAAGCAGCAATACACAAGAACAGATGACCAAACCTACAAGACCATAACCAAAAAGTAACCCCCTGAAATCAAATTTAGTAAAAATACAGCTTAATCTAAAACCACTTGTGAACTCTGAATACATGGGTAACTCCAAAGGAATCAACCAAAAGAGCTCCAAACATCACCATTCACAAGCAATCCATAGAAAGCAATATTACTTAAACCTGAAAACAGGGGAGAAACTGAATACAAAAGAGATCCAAATACAATCAGAAACCAAATTGTAATAACCATGCAGCAATCAGATAACCAAAACACCAAACAGCATCAATCTCCATGAACTTAAAGAGCATCAGGTCTTGTAATAACTTCATCATCTGATCAAGAAAGTATGAATCTTCATAATCACCAATCATCCGAAAACCTTGTCTCATTAAAAAATCTTGCCAAATAAAAAACCCTGAGGGAAAACTTTGAACAAGGAAAAAGAGTACAAGGTATGTAAGTGTTACAGCACCGGAAAATACAGTCAAATAACGCATAACTCTAAGTAACACAAACCACCCCATACCCCAACCAAGAATCAAAGAACTCCATAAACATAGTAATGAACAGAACGTCATTCCAACTAATCCCATACCCAAACCTGACAATCAAAAAATCAGATAATAACCAGAAAACAAACCAAACCATGGGAAACCACATAGGAAAACAGTCAATACAATTAAACCCATAGATATCGGCATTACTCCAAAACCTAATAGTCCTCACCAGGCCCTCCTTAGGGATGAAATAAACCAAAATCCATGCAAGATAATTAACTGAATTCTTGTTAGCCATCCAATAACTCCATCTGACCAGGTAAAAAAAACCAGCACCATCGTCACAATCAAAAATTTGATTACAACTCCAAAACCCCGTACCTGGACATAACCAATAGACCTACCACATACGAAAATCAACGGGCCTGTAAGCCAATAAACAATATCGAGAAGTGATATGATAATATATAAAACAAGGATTCAAATAAGACCTAAACCACAGATAATACCAAACCTCATGCAGCAACAAAGATCTGTTCATGTAACTGAAACAGAGCATGTGCATAAATAACATGAACCAAGTATTAAGTAACGCCATAATCACCATAATGACTCCTACTACCATCACAGAACTGATTGCCACCATTACCACCATTTGTAGTCTTCAACGGAATCTTCCAAATTATAGCAGCCTTCCTTGCTTCCAAGGAATGCTTGATTTTCAGTCCCATCAATTTATACCTCACCGTATCCACAATAATCTTAAAAACAGTTTTGTCAGTCCTAAAATCTTTTTGAAATATCCTGATGTTTCGTTCTTGCCATAAAAAATACGCAACAGCACCAAAGACTAATCGCTGAATGACAATCCAAATTGAGTTGTTAGCAGTCTTAATAGACAAACCTGAAACCACTTCAACCCAATTACATGACAAATCCTCAAGCTTACAAAACGGCTTCAAATTATCATGTAAGTGATAATTGCTCTTATCAAGTGTGCAAGCAATAGGGACAACGACTATCATCATGTAAAGGGCAATTGCTTTCATCAAATAAGCAAGCGTTCAGGGACAACGGCTCCCATAAAGTAATGTATAATTGCTCTCAACAAGTGAGCCTTTAGGGACTACGACTCTTATGATGTAAGGGACAAATTGCCCTCATAAAGTTAGGCTTTAGGAACAACGGATCTCATCATGTAAGTGACAATTGCTCTTATCAAGTATGCAAGTATTAGGGACGACGACTATCATCATGTAAAGGGCAGTTGCTCTCATCAAGTGGGGAAGCGTTTAGGGACAACGGCTCCCATAATGTTAGGTACAATTGCTCTCAACAAGTGAGCCTTTAGGGACAACGGCTCTTATCATGTAAGGGACAAATTGCCTTCATAAAGTTAATCTTTAGGGACAACGGATCTCATTATGCAAGTGACTATTGCTCTTATCAAGTGTGCAAGCATTAGGGACAACGACTATCATCATTTAAAGGGAAATTTCACTCATCAAGTGTGCAAGCGTTTAGAGACAATGGCTCCTTTAAAGGAAGGTATAGTTGCTCTCAATAAGTGAGCCTTTAGGGACAACGGCTCTTAACATTTAAGGGACAAATTGCCCTCATAAGCCTTTAGGGTCAACGGATCTCATCATATAAGTAACAATTGCTCTTATCAAGTGTGCAAGCAATAGGGACAACGACAATCATCATGTAAAGGGAAATTACACTCATCATGTGAGCAAGCGTTTAGGGACAAAATTCTCTCTCCTCTGGGGGCGAAATCCGGCCACCCTTTCCCCACCTCCCAAACGCAAAAAACTGCCCTAAATCCGCCTCTCTATTGTTCTTGTAATGATATGCAATCGGTTTTGTGGGTAGTAATTATCTTGCAAGGGGTGCGCTAGTGTTTTTCATTCATTATGTTTTTGATTTCGCCGCCTGTTCTAAATCCTACACGATTCTATTACAGTTGGTTGTTAATCGATTTCTTTTGTTGAGGGTTTAGTTATGATTCTTTATTTATACCCTAATCGATTTCTAGGCTTTTCTTCTAATCATTTCTTACAATTTTTTCCATCTTATAATCGATTGCTAGGGTTTTATGGTTGTTTGGATCGTATAAGCTTTATGGGATATCATCTACGATCTGTTTGCTGGGCGATAAAGATCTAAACCTAACTGCTTGTTCGTTAGGGTTTGCTTACATGAACGATCTTCTTTTTAGGGTTTCGTTTTTGATGGTTATCGCTAGGGTTCTTGGTTGCGCGTTAATGTATCTATCATATGCGTGTATGGTGTTAAGTCGATCTGATGATTGTGGTCAGCATTATGGTTTTTGCTCCTGGATGTCGACTATGGGTCGTGGTGATGCTGATTCGGTATTGGTACGTGGGTTTTGGAGATAGTGGAAGTTCTATGTGATGTGTATGCATTGTTTGCTGCTGATTTATTGTGGAAGTTAAGTTTTTAGAGTTCTTATTCAAAAACTATTTGGATCGATTGTTTGTGCCTGCATCTTACACATGATCCTGTTGGTGCATATCTGATCTACTATTTAGGGTTTTTTAACCCTAGTTTCGTTGCATGTTAACTCTGGTTCATCTTTCAAAGACATGTTGCTGTTCGTTATTT
This sequence comes from Artemisia argyi, assembly GCA_030686995.1. NCBI lineage: Eukaryota > Viridiplantae > Streptophyta > Magnoliopsida > Asterales > Asteraceae > Artemisia > Artemisia argyi. The sequence goes on along the minus strand of CM060689.1, from coordinate 106,742,260 downwards.
TTTGGGTCTTTTGTTTGATGTTGCTGGATGTTATGGAAGTTAAGTTTTAGGGTTCTTATTCAAAAACTCTAGTGATCATTTGGTGTAACTTGATCCTGCTCGTGTTCACATCTTGTATGCCTTTGATCTGGTCGTTACACTTGCACATTCGGTCTACATGTTAGGGTTTATTTACCCTTGGATTGTTGCATGGTGCCCTTTTGGCAGTTTTATAGGGGATCATGGCATGAAGGTTGCTGGTTCGTGAAACTTTGAGTCTCGATTAGCTCCATGATTTTCTCTCGGATTGTGTTGGAGAATGGCTCAAGGATTTCTTTGGTTGGTTATGTATGTTCAAGCTTTCGGTGGATGTGTTCACATGGAAGATTGATGGAAGTTATACGATGACTATGTTCTTGGTGCTACTTTAGTTAATCATGTTTTAATTCTTATTTTTATTCACTTGTATAGTCATTGTAGGTGGTAAGTTTTTATTATGTAAGTTATAAGAATGGTGTGTCATTCTTATATTCGTGTCTGTAAGTGTCCTAAGGAACTGAGGTGAGGGACATCACCGTCACCCTATTGTACCTCAACGTTTTTTGGTGTAATGAATTTTACCGGGGTGAATAAACCCTTTTACCAAAAAAAAAGCGTTTAGGGACAACGGCTCCCATAAAGTAAGGTACAATTGCTCTCAACAAGTGAGCCTTTAGGGACTACGACTCTTATGATGTAAGGGACAAATTGCCCTCATAAAGTTAGCCTTTAGGAACAACGGATCTCATCATGCAAGTGACTATTGCTCTTATCAAGTGAGCAAGCGTTTAAGGACAACGGCTCCCATAAACTAAGGTATAATTGCTCTCAACAAGTGAGCCTTTAGGGACTACGAATCTTATGATGTAAGGGACAAATTGCCCTCATAAAGTTAGTCTTTAGGAACAATGAATCTCATCATGCTAGTGATTATTGCTCTTATCAAGTGTGCAAGCGTTAGGGACAAGTAACAAAAAAAAAACTTTTGTGAAAAACCCTAAAACTCTCTCCCCTAGGGGCGATTTCCGGCCACCCCTCCTCCTCCTTCGATCTGATTAAACCATCATCAAAACCGCCTCTCTATTATTTTATAATATGCAATCGGTGTTTGCTTGATGTTAGTATCTGGGGAGGGGTGTGTCACGCTTCTTTTTTCAACACATATACTGAAAATCGTTGCCTATCTTTAAACCCTAATCGATCCTGAATTTGGTTCTTTGAATTGATTATTTATTAGGGTTTATATTATCGGTTCTATCTTTAATCGACTCTCTATCCCTATTGCGATCTTCTTGATCTTGGTTGGTTCTTTGGGTTTCGATTTCCTATTAAAATAAACCCTAATTGTTTTTAAAGTCGGTTTATAATCGATCCTATTTAAGGGTTTATTTGCTATCGCTGATTTACTAACCCTAAAACGATTTCTGTAATCGTTTTTTAGGGTTTATTCGTTTTGGTTTTGGCTGGATCGTATGGTTGCTCATGTTTATCTTTACTTATGATCTGGTTTGGAGGATTGGATTGACATGTTCATATGGTGCTTATTCTTTTTTTTGGTAAAGGGGTTAACCCCGGTAAATATATAACCAAAAAATCGTTAAGTACAAATGGAATGTGGCTGAGGTACCACATTAACCTCAAGCAAAAAGCTTGATAAACTAGTGCTTATGACATGCCATAAACACAAACCTAGCAATAATACAAGCACCTAACTAGGTATAAAAACAAGAAAAATCTTGAATCAAGCGAACGTCCCGCCTCCATCCATAAGCACGAAGGGAGCAAGGCAACCCAGGAAGTCTGCCTCCTTAAAAACCCTTTCCAAGAAAAACCCCTAGGGAAAAACCTTGGAGTAGGGAAAAAGAGTACAGCCCTTACCTGGCACTCCCCTCGTGAAAATAACAAGCACTTGGAATCTTCCATGTATCCAACAGCATACGAGACCGAGGGGTTAACTTCTTGAATTTGAAGCTAACCAACTTCAACCGAATGGTAGAGACAATAACTTGAACCACATCATCCACCTTAGCCTTCTTATGCTTAAAAAGCCTAGAATTGCGTTCCATCCAAAGGTAGTAGGTAGTAGCAGCAAGTAATAGCCGAGATAATATGCTTACAACAGATCGCCCCTTAGAAATAGGAATAAGGAACAAAAGCACATCCTCCATCACGGGTGGAACCGCATCCATGCCGGAAAGAGACCGGACCTTCAACCAAACCTGCGAAGAAAATTGACACTCAAAAAACAAGTGAGCGTGAGAATCAGGAACCGTATCACAAAGAGGGCATCGAAGGAGATTTAAATCCACATTAGGCCCAACATCCGATTCCCTAAGTCTATCTTGAGTCTTCAACTTCTGCCTAATGACAAGCCACAAATGAATAGCATGCCGGGGAATACAATGAGAAAACCACGGAATATGAAACCAATCAACTTGGTCAGCCCTAGCACGAAGGGATTCCCAAGCACATGCAACCGAGAAAGGTCTAAGATTACCCTCCAAATCACGCCACAATAAACCATCCTCCGTATCATCAATTAAATTTGGGACCAGGAGATTAACTAAATCAGGAAATCGAGAATACCAATCAGACGGCCATCTCCAAGTACCATTAAAAATCACATCACAAACTGAATCCGAAAGGGTTAAACCAGCCCGAGCAATATCCCTAGCCGTGAACATATCACGAATAGGGCTAAAAGCACACCACATGTCAAACCAAGCTGAAGTAGACTTACCGTTATTGATTATATGCCATATAAAAGGACGCACCTTAGGACGAATAGCAAGTAACTTACGCCATCCCCAACTAACGTCACCCAAGCAAGGAACATCCCAAAAGCTCCTACCACGAAGCTTATATGAATGAATCCATTTGACCCATAAGGACTCCTTATGAGTTAAAATACTCCAAATATGCGTAGTCATAAGAGCAATATTAAAATCAGCCAACCTACGAATACCAAGACCACCTTCACAATGGGGCTTGCAAACAGATTCCCACGCTACCTTGGCCTTACCTCTTTTCATTTCCCCTTGACACCATAAGAAGCCTCTCATAAGCTGCTCCAAATCATGCACAATACGAGTAGGAAGGATAAAAACAGAAGCCCAATAAATATGCATAGAAGACAACACAGATCTGATCAATTGAAGCCTCCCCGCAAGAGAAAGAAACTTATTGCGCCAATCATTCACCCGACTTTCCAATTTTTCCACCAGAACCTTACAATCCCTATAAAGCAGCCTAGAAGATATTAAAGGAACACCAAGATACCGAACAGGGAGAGAGCCTTCTGCAAATGGCATAGATTGAAGAATGGTAGCTTTCAAAGCATTAGGAACATTACAGAAGAAAGCAGTACTTTTAGGAATACTTGGGACAAGGCCCGAAACATTCTTGAAATCCTCCAAAGCTTGCATAATAACATTAACCGAAACTGGGTGGCCTCTAGAAAACAAGAAAAGATCATCTTCAAAACAAAGATTAATAATTCTCTGCTGCTCACACAAGTGATGAAACTGGAAATCCGCCGAATTAGAAACCTTTTTCTGCAAAATAAGCGTTAAAACCTCCATAACCAAAGTAAACAGATAAGGAGATAAAGGGTCTCCTTGTCTAATGCCACGCTTACCCTTGAACCAGCCATGAAGATCCCCATTAATACATATAGAATATGAAGTAGAGGAGACACAAACCATGATCCATTCAACCATTTTGTGATGAAAACCAAAACCAACCAGAATAGACTTAAGAAAATCCCAATCAACCGTATCATAAGCTTTCTGGATATCAACTTTAAAAGCACATCTAGGCTGGCCCCTCCCTCTATGATAATTACGCATAAGCTCTTGGGTAAGTAATATATTATCCGATATACGACGCCCAGGAACAAACGCAGATTGATTAATACTAACCAAATCACTAAGGGCCTCTTTAATGCGATTAGCAATAATCTTACTAATGCATTTATATAGAACATTGCAGCAAGAAATAGGCCTATAGTCATTAATCTTAGAAGGGGTAGACACTTTAGGAATCAAAGATATAATGGTGTGATTAATTTCCTTCAGAAGCTTACCATTATTAAAGAAGTCCCTAATAGCACCTGTAATATCACAACCAACAACATCCCAAGCTTTCTTAAAAAACGCAGCAGTGTAACCATCCGGACCGGGGGCCTTATCATCCCCCATCGAGAACAAAGCATCCTTAATATCAGCATCCGTAACATCCCGAACCATAAAATCAGCCCTATGCTGATCGAGAACATTACTAAACAAATCATGATCGTCAAGAGGGCTACAATCACCTTCCGTGCCAAGAAACTGCTCATAATGAGAAACAAACGCCCCTGCAACCGCATTACCCTCATACAAAACATTAGCCGCATCTCGAACCAATTCAATTCGATTGCGAGCACATTTACTTTTAACAATATTATGAAAATAAGCCGTATTAGAATCACCTGCATGGAGCCATTGAATTTTAGATTTTTGCTTAAGAAATCTCTCTTCGTCAAGGGTAGCCTCGTTAAAAGCAACAAGGTAATGCGCATGCTCCTCACGAAGGGCTGAATTGAAAGGATCCTTATCAATTGCCACTTGGACCTCATCTAACTCCTTACGAATATTAGCAACCCGCTCATGAAGATTACCTTGATTACGTAAAAGCTTACGAAAAGGAGATTTCAGCCCCTTCAAGCGTTTAACAACTAGCACAACCATTGACATCAATATTCCACCCCGAAGTAACCGTATCAAGAAAGCCATCTTTATGCACCAGAAAATTAGAAAACTTAAACGGTTTAGGTTTAAGTTTGGTCACCTGAGGGATACGAAGAACACAAGGAGAGTGATCCGATATCCGGTACGGTTGAAAGATAGCAAAAGAACCCGGGAAAATATCACAAAACTTCAAATTACCCATAACACGATCAATTTTCTTCAACGTTCCATTAGAGCCTCTTGGTTTTTGATTCCAAGTAAAATGCAGCCCCGTACTATTAATATCCATAACCTCCATATTCATAACACAATCTTTAAATTCACGCATAGCAATATCAGGAGCATAACCACCACATGAATGATCTTCCAAATTAAGAGCAGCATTAAAATCTCCCAATAACACCCAAGGTCTATTACGCATAAAAGTAGCATGACTAATGAGGTTGTTCCAAAGAGCTCTCCGATCAACATAATAGTTATCTGCATATACAAAAGAACAAAAGACAGTTTTGTTTTCATTACGAATATTAACCTGTACATGCATAACTTGGTTAGTAGAAGCCATAACCATAACATCAACAATATCATCATTCCAGCCAAGAATGATCCGAGAACCCTTATTACATAGATTACCATTAGACGTCCATTTCCAACGACGACACACCTTACGACATGTATCGTACACACCTGAAGCATCCACATGAGACTCCAAAACAGCACACACACTAAGGTTATTCTCATTAACAACCTGACGAACCTCTTTTTGTTTAGGGGACCGGTTCAGACCCCTTATATTCCATGAAGCAATACTAAACATCGGGAACATTAAGAACGGAAGTGCTTGCCCCCGATTGATCAAACAAATTACCAGATTCATCAAAAACATTAACAACCTCCTCCTCATCAAGCTTAGTATTCTCCTGACCACCCTCATCCGTAGCTAAAGCATCAAAAGGATTAGAAGTGGAAATATTAGCATTCGATTTAGGGGAGCTTACCTTGGTAGTTTGGTTGTTTATTGTAACATTCTCATCATGAGACGGACTAATACTCTCCTTGGGCTGAACATTACTACTAGATGGAGCAACATCCACCTTTTCTATGGTAGGACCAGAACTAGTACTAGCTACACCAGATGGTGGTTGAGATGGAGTTGCAACAGCTTTAGGTCTATAGTACATGTTCTTACCTACAGGGAACCCCTTAACCACGTTGTTATCCTTAGCCAAACCCTTCTTTTTATTTTTCTTTTTTCCCACCAGTTGAAAACCATCATCATCATTAGATTTCTCCACAACGGGTGTAGGCATAACTTTCTTAGGACAGCAATCCGTGGAATGACCAAATATCAAACATACATCACACCTAGGTGGTTTCCATTCATACTCTACCCGGATTATTTCAGAAGTGAATCCAAGACTATCCACAAGAGGGACTCCAACAGTAACTGACTCCTTAAGATCAGCATGAGAATCAATTTCAATTAAACATCTAGCAAAGCTGCTTCTCCCCCATGAATCAATACACATCGCACTAGTATAAGAATCAAGCATTATAGGATTACCTAAGTGCGTAGCAATAATACTAATACCATCTTCCGAAAACACCTGCAATGGAACATCATGAAGCTTAACCCATACAGGAATACGGGTTAATTTTTCTTTCTTTAAGCTCGTATTCATGGTCCACTTTTTGAGAATAATAGGGCTATTCTTAATCATCCATGGTCCACCTTCTAATATAGCTTCCAAACCAGCTTGCGAATCAAATTTAAAGAAGAAAAAGCCATTTTCATTCATCATAACGCGTTTAAGACCATACTTTGCCCAATTGTTACGAACAAAATATTCCACCACGGGAAACGCAATACGCTTACCAATGAAATAACCATATAGGGTATACTCAAATTTAGTGCTAATATTTTGAACAACCTTACGGGGAATAGAAACATCAACACCATTAAACACATTATCCACCTTAAGAGAACGAAAATTAGGTTTCACTTTATGAGCAACATTAGACGTACCATTAGTAGCCGCAACAAAGGATTTAGGTTTACCATTTATGTCACTAGATGGCATTGAAGGTACGCTTGTAGAAGCAGAATAAGCGTTCTCTATTTGGTCATTCACATCATCATGAGTCTCAACCAACTTAAACCGACCAGCAGACGAAGAAACATGAATTCCATCACCTTGAGGCATGTTATCCGTATCTATATCCACATGTGCAACATCAACGTTAACATTAACATGTGCACTACTAGAGTGATTACCACCAGCAGTACCATCAGCCAAACGAACCGTGTCCCTCCTACTAGGGTTCATCATTGGATCAGTCTCCAACTCACCAAAGCTAATAGGGGTTTCTCTCACATCACCCATGATAGGCGCATGAACAGCATCTCCAGACCTTGGGAGGTCAATAGGGTTTCGTAAAACCCTAGTCGCCATACGTGGCTGATTCTGAATGGAAGAGGTCCCAAGATCATGTTGTGTTAATTGACTCATACGAGCCCTAAACGCCTCCAAATCAACATTAATTTCACCAGCAATAACCATAATTGAAGAACAAAAAGAAGAACAAAAAACGAAACCCTAATCACTCGATAAAGAAAAACGCGACAGAAAAGAAGTACCACGGCACACTTCAGAAACGAGAGCCTCAACCTAAGTTAAGGCATGAATTAAAGGCGCAAACTATCCACTAACCGACTTCCATAATTCAAATAAGAACACAGAAACCAGAATCGAAACTAAGAAAACCCTAAAAAGCGATTAAACAAAAAACCCTTAAAAAATCCGAAACCCTAATCAAACCAAACCAGCATCCACATAAAAATAATGTTAATGAAGCTATAGACGCAGCTAAGCAAGCAAAAACACGATCGTTATATAGAATAGGGCAAGATTGAAGATCAGAATTGTCGAATAGAAAGAGATCTAGGGTTTTTCAATAAAATCGCCATGGGAGAGAGGGATTCGTTTTTTTTTTTTTTTTTTTTTTTATGGTGCTTATTCTTGGTCCATCCATTGGTGTTTATGCGCGGTCATGCTTATGAAACCCTTTTAGGGTTTTGATCTTCTTCATGGTATGTCTCCTGGTTGTGGGTTTGGTTTTTGATTGGTACATCTGGTTCTTACGTGGAATAACATGGTTTGTGTGTTTGAGGGGAGATGCGTATGTGTTTTAATCTATCGATTGTTAGGGTTCATAATCCCTTGTTTGTGTTCCAGCGTTAACAGTGATGATCCTGCTGCTTTGCCTATTATTTTATGGATCATTATTGGGTATACTAGGAGTTGTGTTTCTGGTATGGATGTCGTTGGAGCTGGGTATTTGTTTATGTTCGATCCAAGACCTGCTGAATTTTTCATCTTATGTGTTATTGTGGCGGGGGTTGGCAATCTTTGGAATCCGTTCAAAGTTGTGGCCAGTTTTATGTAATCTTGTGATCGATGCTACTGATTTTTATGATAATTTGAAGTTATATGACAGATTTTGATACCAATGGTTTGCATTCTAATCTTGGTTGCTTTTGGCAGCTCATGGGTATTCAATATCGTGTCATATTGTTTGTTGCATTGTAACTTGATCCCTCGTTTTCTTCATAAGTTTCTTTCGGATCCGTTGGAAGATTGGTTCAAGTTCTTATATGCTGAAAGATATGCTGGAGGTTGGGTCGCTTAGACCATGTTTGTGCTTCAAATTTATTTGCTACGGAAGTCACTCTTATTAGGTTATTAGATTATGCTTTGCATAATACTAATAGAAGACGCAATTTGTTGAAGCTGGAAGTTCGCATGTTTAAGATCTGGATTGCTAGGATGACTAAGAAGACTCAAAGAAGACTTTAATGTTTATTCGAGTTGTAATGTATTGTAATTTTATTGCTAGTCATGGTTAGTTGTATTTAGATCTGTTTGTTATAAGAATGGCTTGTCATTCTTATATAGTGGTAGTGGTAGTGTCCTTAGGGACTCCGATGAGAGATTCACTCTCATCCATTGTACTTCAACGTTTTTTTGAGTAATATTTTGCCAGGGTGGAACCCCTTTTACCCAAAAAGCGTTAGGGACAACGGCTATCATCATGTAAAGGGCAATTGCTCTCATCAAGTGAGCAAGCGTTCAGGGACAACGACTCCCATAAAGTAAGGTACAATTGCTCTCAACAAGTGAGCCTTTTGGGACAACGGCACTTATCATGTAAGGGACAAATTGCTTACATAAAGTTAGCCTTTAGGGACAACGGATCTCATCATGCAAGTGACAATTTCTCTTATCAAGTGTGCAAGCATCAGGGACAACAACTATCATCATGTAAAGGGCAATTGCACTCATCAAATGAGCAAGCGTTTAGGGACAACGGTTCCCATAAAGCAACGTACAATTGCTCTCAACAAGTGAGCCTTTAGGGACAACGTCTCTTATCTTTTAAGGGATAAGTTACCCTCATAAAGTTAGCCTTTAAAGACAACGGATCTCATCATGTAAGTGACAATTGCTCTTATCAAGTTTGCAAGCAATAGGGACAACGGCTATCATCATGTAAAGGGAAATTGCACTCATCAAGTGAGCAAGCGTTTAGGGACAATGGCTCCCAGAAAGTAAGGTAAAATTGCTCTCAACAAGTGAGCCTTTAGGGGTAACGGCTCTTATCATGTAAGGGACAAATTGCCCGCATAAAGTTAGTCTTTAGGGATACGGATCTCATCATGCAATTGAGTATTGCTCTTATCAAGTGTACAAGCATCAGGCACAACGGCTATCATCATGTAAAGGCGAATTGCACTCATCAACTGAGCAAGCGTTTAGGGACAACGGCTCCCATAAAGTAAGGTATAATTGCTCTCAACAAGTGAGCCTTTAATGACACTCTTATGATGTAAGGGACAAATTGCCCTCATAAAGTTAGCCTTTAGGAACAACGGAACTCATCATTTAAGTTACAATTGCTCTTATCAAGTATGCAAGCATTAGGGACGACGGCTATCATCATGTAAAGGGCAATTACTCTCATCAAGTAAGCAAGCGTTTAGGGACAACGACTCCCATAAAGTATGGTACAATTGCTCTCAACAAGTGAGCCTTTAGGGACAACGGATATTATCATGTAAGGGACAAATTGCCCTCTTATAGTTAGTCATTAGTGACAATAGATCTCATTATGCAAGTGACTATTACTCTTATCAAGTGTGCAAGCATTAGGGACAACGACTATCATCATGTAAAGGGCAATTACTCTCATCAAGTGAGCAAGCGTTTAGGGACTACAGCTCCCATAAAGTAAGTTACAGTTGCTCTCAACAAGTGAGCCTTTAAGGACAACGGCTCTTATCATTTAAGGGATAAATTGCCCTTATAAAGTTAGCATTTAGGGACAACGGATCTCATCATGCAAGTAACAATTGCTCTTATCAAGTGTGCAAGAATTAGAGACAACGGCTATCATCATGTAAATGGCAATTGCTTTCATCAAGTGAGCAAGCGTTTAGGGACAACGGCTCCCACAAAGTAAGGTACAATTGCTCTCAACAAGTGAGCCTTTAGGGACAAAGACTCTTATCATTTAATGGACAAATTTCCCTCATAAAGTTAGCTAGGGACAACGGATCTCATCATGTAAGTGACAATTGCTCTTATCAAGTGTGCAAGCATTAGGGACAACGGCTATCATCATGTAAATGGAAATTGCTCTCATCAAGTGAGCAAGCGTTTAAGGACAATGGCTCCCATAACGTAAGGTACCAGTCCTCTTAACAAGTAAGCCTTTAGGGACAACGGCTCTTATCATTTAAGGGACAAATTGCCCTCATAAAGTTAGCTAGGGACAACGGATCTCATGATGTAAGTGACAAATACACTTATCAAGTGTGCAAGCATTATGGACAACGGCTATCATCATGTAAAGCGCAATTACTCTCATCAAGTGAGCAAGCATTTAGGGACAACGGCTCCCATAAAGTAAGGTACATTTGCTCTCAACAAGTGAGCCTTTAGGGTCAATGGCTCTTGTCATGTAAGGGACAAATTTCCCTTATAAATTTAGCCTTTAGGGACAACGGATCTCATCATTCAAGTAACAATTGCTCTTATCGATAGTGTGCAAGCATTAGGGACAACAGCTATCATCATGTAAAGGACAATTGCACTCATCAAGTGAGCAAGCGTTTAGGGACAACGGATCACATAAAGTAAGGTACAATTGCTCTCAACAAGTTAGCCTATAGGGAGAACGACTCTTATCATTTATATGACAAATTTCCCTCATAAAGTTAGCCTTTAGGGACAACGGATCTCATCATGTAAGTGACAACTGTTCTTATTAAGTGTGCAAACATTATGGACAACGGCTATCATCATGTAAAGTGCAATTGCTCTCATCAAGTGAGCATGCATTTAGGGACAACAACTTCCATAAAGTAAGGTACAATTGCTCTAAACAAGTGAGCCTTTAGGGACAACGGCTCTTATCATTTAAGGGACAAATTGCCCTCATAAATTAGCCTTTAGGGACAACGGATCTCATCATAAAAGTGACAATTGCTCTTATCAAGTCTGCAAGCAATAGGGACAACGGCTATCAACATGTAAAGGGCAATTGCTCTCATCAAATAAGCAAGCGTTCAGGGACAACGGCTCCCATAAAGTAAGGTACAATTGCTCTCAACAAGTGAGCCTTCAGGGACAACGACTCTTATCATGTAAGGGACAAATTGCCCTCAAAAAGCTAGCCTTTAGGGACAACGGATCTCATCATGCAAGTGACAATTTCTCTTCTCAAGTGTGCAAGCATTAGGGAAAACGGCTATCATCATGTAAAGGGCAATTGCACTCATCAAGTGAGCAAGCGTTTAGGGACAACGGCTCCCATAAAGCAAGGTACAATTGCTTTCAACAAGTGAGCCTTTAGGGACAACGGCTCTTATCATCTAAGGGACAAATTGCCCTCATAAAGTTAGCCTTTAGGGACAATGGATCTCAACATGTAAGTGACAATTGCTCTTATCAAGTGTGCAAGCAATAGGGACAATGGCTATCATCATGTAAAGGGAAATTGCACTCATCAAGTGAGCAAGCGTTTAGGGACAACGGCTCCCATAAAGTAAGGTACAATTGCTCTCAACAAGTAAGCCGTTAGGGATAACGGCTCTTATCATTTAAGGGACAAATTGCCCCCATAAAGTTAGCTAGGGACAACGGATCTCATGATGTAAGTGAAAATTACTCTTATCAAGTGTGCAAGCTTTAGGGACAAACGGCTATCATCATGTAAAGGGCAATTGCTCTCATCAAGTGAGCAAGCGTTTAGGGACAACGGCTCCCATAAAGTAAGGTACAATTGCTCTAAACAAGTGAGCCATTAGGGACGACGGCTCTTATCATGTAAGGGACAAATTCCCTAAAAAATTTAGCCTTTAGGGACAACGGATCTCATCATGCAAGTAACAATTGCTCTTATCTAGTGTGCAAGCATTAGGGACAACAACTATCATCATGTGAAGGACAACTGTACTCATCAAGTGAGCAACCGTTTAGGGACAACGGATCCCATAAAGTAAGGTACAATTGCTCTCAACATGTGAGCCTTTAGGGACAACGACTCTTTTCATTTAAGGGACAAATTGCCCTCATAAAGTTAGCCTTTAGGGACAACGGATCTCATCATGTTAGTGACAACTGCTCTTATTAAGTGTGCAAGCATTATGGACAACGGCTATCATCATGTAAAGCGCAATTGCTCTCATCAAGTGAGCATGCATTTAGGGACAACAGCTCCCATAAAGTAAGGTACAATTGCTCTCAACAATTGAGCCTTTAGGGACAACGACTCTTATAATTTAAGAGATAAATTCCTCTCATAAAGTTAGCCTTTAGGGAAAACGGATCTCATCGTGTAAGTGACAATTGCTCTTATCAAGTGTGCAAGAAATATCATGTAAATTGAAATTGCTCTCATCAAATGAGCAAGCGTTCAGGGACAACGGCTCCAATAAAGTAAGGTACAATTGCTCTCAAGAAGTGAGCCTTTAGGGACAACGACTCTTATCATGTAAGGGACAAATTGCCCTCATAAAGTTAGCCTTTAAGGACAACGGATCTCAACATGCAAGTGACAATTGCTCTAATCAAGTGTGCAAGCATTAGGGACAACGCTATCATCATGTAAAGGGCAATTGCACTCATCGTGTGAGCAAGCGTTTAGGGACAACGGCTCCCATAAATCAAGGTACAATTGCTCTCAGCAAGTGAGCCTTTAGGGTCAATGGCTCTTATCATTTAAGGGACAAATTTCCCTCATAAAGTTAGCCTTTAGGGACAACGGATCTCAACATGTAAGTGACAATTGCTCTTAACAAGTGTGCAAGCAATAGGGACAACGGCTATCATCATGTAAAGAGAAATTGCACTGATCAAGTGAGCAAGCGTTTAGGGACAACGGCTCCCAAAAAGTAAGGTACAATTGCTCTCAACAAGTGAGCCTTTAGGGACAACGACTCTTATCATAGAAGGGACAATTGCCCTCATAAAGTTAGTCTTTAGGGACTACGGATCTCATCATGCAATTGAGTATTGCTCTTATCAAGTGTACAAGCATTAGGCACAACGGGGTGAATCAACCCTTTTTCCCAAAAAAAGCATTAGGCACAACGGCTATCATGATGTAAATGCAAATTGCACGCATCAAGTGAGCAAGCGTTTAGGGACAGCGACTCCCATAAAGTAAGGTACAATTGCTCTGAACAAGTGAGCCTTTAGAGACAACGACTCTTTTGATTTAAGGGAAAAATTGCCCTCATAAAGTTAGCCATTAGGAACAACGGATCTCATCATGTAAGTGACAATTGCTCTTATCAAGTATGAAAGCATTAGGGACGACGGCTATCATCATGTAAAGGGCAGTTGCTCTCATCAAGTAAGGAAGCATTTAGGGACAACGACTCCCATAATGTATTTTTTGGGTAAAAGGGTAATCACCCCGGTAAATTACATTACACCAAAAAACATTGAAGTACAAAGGATGAGGGTGTATCCCTCATCTCAGTCCCGTAGGACACTTACATGCCAAACAACTAACAAAAGAACAAAAAACCAACTATATAAGAATGATATGCCATTCTTATAACTTCCAAACAAAAACAAACCTATCTACGACGAATATTCAAGCGAATATCAAATTGATCACAGAATGCTTGCATTTTATCAGGTAGGAACACCTGATCATATTCGTCATAGTAATCTTCCATATCATCCAGAAAGCCTCCACCAACTTCATCAACTTCATCTTCCGAGTCTACTGAACCTGATAATGGAGATTTATTATCACTTGTAGTAGCATTAAACTGCTCCCACAAACTCCCACTCTTAGTTGGCTCACCAACCGAACTTGCTTTAGTAGTTGAGCCTTTACCAGGCTTCACATTAACCACACCACCCTCCAACGATCTAACGGGGCTGTTTGAGACCTCTTTATTAATATGCAAATCAGAATCATTCCCAACACCCTCCACATTGGAGGGAGGTGAGGCAAGCTCAAGTACCTTCTCAGTATCAGAAACTTTCTCCATATCTCACTTAAGTTCTTCAATATTAATGTTATCACTAAAATAACCATGCTCATTCAGACCTTGAGATAATTCATTAATAGTCACTAAAGGAGGAGTAGGATTTTGAAACTCATTAGGTTTATTCTCCTGAGTGACTTTATTAGAACCCGACTTGGAAACAGGCCTATACATGATATTGGACTTAGGCATGAACACCTGAGATCCTTGTAGCAAAGAAGCTGCCTTTTTCCCAACCTTACTTTTGTGATATGACTCCTTAAGACACACACTTTCTACCTCTGACCCCTTGTCAACTTTTCTTTTCAATACCTCATAACATGCTTCAACCTCATGACTGAAAATTTTACAATGTGAACAACGAGGAGGCCACCATTCATATTCAACATCAATGAATTATGAATAACGGCCCTTACCATTAGGTAGAGGTATATCAACTGCTCTCAACAAGTGAGCCTTTAGGGACAACGGCTCTTATCATGTAAGGGACAAATTTCCCTAATAAATTTAGTCTTTAGGGACAACGGATCTCAACATGCAAGTGACTATTGCTCTTATCAAGTGTGCAAGCATTAGGGACAACGACTATCATCATGCAAAGGGAAATTTCACTCATCAAGTGAGCAAGCGTTTAGGGACAACGGCTCCCATAAAGAAAGGTACAGTTGCTCTCAACAAGTGAGCCTTTAGGGACAACGGCCCTTATCATTTAAGGGACAAATTGCCCTTATAAAGTTAGCCTTTAGGGACAACGGATCTCATCATGTAAGTGACAATTGCTCTTACCATGTATGCAAGCATTAGGGACAACGGCTATCATCATGTAAATGGCAATTGCTCTCATCAAGTGAGCAAGCGTTTAGGGACAACGGCTCCCATAATGTAAGGTGCAATTGCTCTCAACAAGTGAGCCTTTAGGGACAACGGCTCTTATCATTTAAGGGACAAATTGCCCTCATAAAGTTAGCTAGGGACAACGGATCTCATCATGTAAGTGACAATTACTCTTATCAAGTGTGCAAGCATTAGGGCAAACGGCTATCATCATGTAAAGGGCAATTGCTCTCATGAAGTGAGCAAGCGTTTAGGGACAACGACTCCCATAAAATAAGGTACAATTGCTCTCAACAAGTGATCCTTTAGGGACAACGGCTCTTATCATGTAAGGGACAAATTTCCCTCATAAAGTTAGCCTTTAGGGATAATGGATCTCATCATACAAGTAACAATTGCTCTTATCAAGTGTGCAAGCATTAGGACAACAACTATCATCTTGTAAAGGACAATTCCACTCATCAAGTGAGCAAGCATTTAGGGACAATGGCTCCCATAAAGTAAGGTACAATTGCTCTCAACAAGTCAGCCTTTAGCGACAACGACTCTTATCATTTAAGGGACAAATTTCCCTCATAAAGTTAGCCTTTAGGGACAACGGATCTTATCATGTATTTTTTGGGTAAAAGGGTTAATTCACCCCGGTAAAATTCATTACTCCAAAAAACATTGAGGTACATAGGGTGAGGGTGATATCCCTCACCTCAGTCCCTTAGGACACTTACAATCAACTCAATATAAGAATGACACACCATTCTTATAACTTACAAAATTAAAAACTTAAAACCTACCGTAAGTATACAAGTGAATAATGATAATGAAAATAAAGGACTTGCTTCACGAAGGTAGCACCAAAATCATCAAAAAAAAAAAAACCCTAATTCTCTCTCTCCCCTATGGAGATTTCCGGCCACCCTTCCCACTAAATTTCCGGTCAAAAAACCCTCCCCTACACGTCCTCTCTACCCTTTAATTCGTTATTGGGGTATGCAATACGTTGTTAGGGATGTTTTCTAATTCAAGGGAAGGGGCGGCTGTTTTTATCATCTTTATTATCTTTTGAAATCTTCTTATTTGGTCGATTTGTAACCCTAACTGTCCTCTTATCGTTTATCACCAATCTTGCCCTATTTTAATGGGTGAAATCTGGTGGTATCGTTTTTTAGGGTTTTCTTATCGCTGGTCCAATCATTAAACCGATTTTAGGGTTTCGATTTTCATTATTATCCATCCTAAGTCGGTTTATATGTTGTTTTAATCGATCCTTATATCCCTTGATTCATAAGTCGGTTTGTTTAAATTGATTTACATATATATAAGGGCCGATCATTCTTTGGGTTTTGGTCGATACAAGATCTGTCCCTAACTGATTTCTTTTATATCCATTCGTTTGGATTTAATTGCTTGGTCGTTAGGTTTGATTACAAGCACGAATCCCTTTTTAGGGTTTTGTTTTTTATGGATCTGATCGATTGGTTTGCTGTTGCTCGTATCGTTATGAAACCTTGTTTGATCAGGGTTTCGACTTTCTTGATGGTTGGTGATGCTGCTGGGCGTTCATGAATATCTTGTGTTATGTAAGTTGGATTCAGCAGTCCATTATTTCATGTATGTCGATCGTTAGATCGTGGAGAGTTATTCTAGTTTGGTGATGATTGTGGTTATCATTGGTACATGGGTTAGGGAGAGTGGAAGTCAAGTTCATCTTGTGTTCATCAAGTTTTTTGGTTCTTGTTCAAAAATCAAGATTTGTTGTTGCTGATCGATTTGGATGTTTAGATTTATTGGTTCTTATTCATCTACTCCTACGATCATTAATGGAAGTTAGGGTTTAACCCTATTATATGTTACCGATCACTGGTCTATATGGTCGTTTATTGTTATAATCTGGTTGCATGGGTGTTCTCAATCCCGTGTAAGGTGTTATTAGACTGGTGTTGGTATTTGTAGTTGCTGCTGGTCACTATCGATTTGGGTTGTGATCGTTTGCATGGAAGTTAGGGTTTTGGTAAACCCTATGGTCGTCACAAGGGGAAGTCAAGATCTGCTAGTGTAAGTTCATCTCATGGTTATATCTCATGTGCTCTAATTCTATTCGTTGAAGGTTTGTGGGACTATGAAGATGATTATGGAAGTTTGAACTACTATGACGAATTGAAGACTCAAGTTTCTACTTGCTTTGCAATTATTTTTTTCTTTTATATTCGTTGTAGTTTATGTTCAATTAGTAGTTATAAGTGTGGCCTGTCACACTTATAGTGTAAGTTATAGGTATGGTGTTTCATTCCTATAGGTGAGTCTGTAAGTGTCCTAAAGGACTGAGATGAGGGAAGTCACTCTCATCCTTTGTACTTCAACGTTTTTTGGTGTAATGAATTTTGCCGGGGTGAATTAACCCTTTTACCCAAAAAAAGGTAGCACCAAAAGCATAGTCATCGTAGGACTTCCCATCAACTTCCATGAGTACATCAACCGGTAAAATGTTTGTAAGTATCATTGAAGCACCAAAAACACTACCTCCACAATTCCATCATATTATAGACACTAGTATCAAATTAGTCACCACCATTACAGAAACATACGAAGGAACATAGAAAATACTAGCATTCAAACAAAGATAACCAGCCAATCAATCAACGTTGAAACATAGAGAAACCAACGCTGCCATACATGTACCAAAGGCAAGAAACAAAAGAGAATAGTAACAAACAATGCAGTAACCAGGTTTATGATCTTCCAGGGAATTTGTTTGGTGGTGGCCAAGAATTTGAAGATGCTGATGATGACTATGATTACGATGACTGTGCGAACCAGGTTTATGATCTTCCAAGGAATTTGGATGCTTTTAATGCCATCTATGGTACTAGGCTTCAAGGTCGTAGGAAGTAATTTTATTTCGTTATGACGTATGTTGTCATGTGAGTAATGGTGTGTTTTCTTGTTTAGAATATAGGAAGTATCTTATTATGTAAGTTGTTTGCCTATGTAACGGGCTGAGATATGGTATTCACCCATATCCATTGTACTTAAACATTTTGGTTTATATATTTACCAGGGCCCAGGATTACTCCCCTTTACACAAAAAACAATGCAGTAACCTGCAACTTATAGCCATGATCACCCCTTCCAAGAACAACCACGAAGATCAATCAGCACAAGTAAAGGGCACCATGCAACATACCAAGGGTAAAGCGAAACCCTAACAAGCAACTGACTTGTCCACACCACCAGCGAACAAATCAGACATGAATCACAAACTAGGGTTGATAACAAAAACCCTAGAAACCATGAACGTGTAACTCTCATCACCCACAAATCATAAACTTTAATCAGTACTTGAACATGAACGTGGATCTCATCATGTAAGCGACAATTGCTCTTATTAAGTGTTCAAGCATTATGGACAACGGCTATCATCATGTAAAGGGCAATTGCTCTCATCAAGTGAGCATGCATTTAGGGACAACAACTCTCATAAAGTTAGGTACAATTGCTCTCAACAAGTGAGCCTTTAGGGACAACGGCTCTTATCATGTAAGGGACAAATTGCCCTCATAAAGTTAGCCTTTAGGGACAACGGATCTCATCATGCAAGTGACAATTGCTCTTATCAAGCGTGCAAACATTAGGGACAACGACTATCATCATGTAAATGGAAATTGAACTCATCAAGTGAGCAAGCGTTTAGGGACAACGGCTCCCATAAAGTAAGGTACAATTGCTCTCAACAAGTGAGCCTTTAGGGCTAAGACTCTAACGATGTAAGGGACAAATTGCCCTCATAAAGTTACCCTTCAGGAACAACGGATCTCATCATCCAAGTGACTATTGCTCTTACCAAGTGTGCAAGCATTAGGGACAACGGCTATCATCATGTAAAGGGCAATTGCTCTCAATCAAGTGAGCAAGCTTTATGGACAACGGCTCCCATAAAGTAAGGTAAAATTGCTCTCAACAAGTGAGCCTTTAGGGACAACGACTCTTATCATGTAAGGGACAAATTGCCTACTTAAAGTTAGCCTTTATGGACAACGGATCTCATCATGCAAGTGACAATTGCTCTTATCAAGTGTGCAAGCATTAGGGACAACAGCTATCATCATGTAAAGGGCAATTGCACTCATCAAGTGAGCAAGCGTTTAGGTAAAATGGCTCTCATAAAGCAAGGTACAATTGCTCTCAACAAGTGAGCCTTTAGGGACAATGGCTCTTATCATTTATGGGACAAATTGCCCTCATAAAGTTAGCCTTTAGGGACAACGAATCTCATCATGTAAGTGACAATTGCTCTTATCAAGTGTGCAAGCAATAGGGACAACGACTATCATCATGTAAAGAGAAATTGCACTTATCAAGTGAGCAAGCGTTTAGGGACAACGGCTCCCATAAAGTAAGGTGCAATTGCTCTCAACAAGTGAGCCTTTAGGGACTACGACTCTTATGATGTAAGGGACAAATTGCCCTCATAAAGTTAGCCTTTAGGAACAACGGATCTCATCATGCAAGTGACTATTGCTCTTATCAAGTGTGCAACACACATTAATTGTATTTATTGACCTGTTAATTAATTGTATTTCATGTATATAATGATTTATTTATTGTATTTAACATTAGTATTTTTATTTTAATTAATTGTACTTTGAGCTTAAGAACTTGTAAATATTAGAAAATATCTTTTAATTACTTTTGGATTGCTTAATTTTAAGAGTTTTCATATTAAGTAGGCCTTAATGGTATATATAAACTTTATAATAATTCAATTGATTAACTTAGTTAAAAGTTTGCAAATTTGCATATTACTCCGTAAGTCGTTAGATTAAAAAGAATAATTGTCCATATCATTATACCTATTTAACAACAATTAAGTTTTATCTTACTTTATAGTCCACATGTATTGAGATGGAAGAAATGCAGGACATTGCTTTATAGTCAACATTTATTGAGATGGGACATGACAGCTTGAGCCTTTAGGTTTTCTAGGCAAGAGTTTTATTGAGCCCATCAATTTAGTTGCAAAATATAGTTGTAATTTCAATGTTCCCCATAGCATTTGTCAATAACTTAAAAGTTTTGAAGTCCTTTCTCACTTTAAAAATATTTGAAATTTCAAAGTTTCAAACTTTTAAGAAGTGTACAAAATTTCAAGTTCGATTTCTTAATATTTCAAATTTCATAGTAGTATGTTTTAACTTTA